>LR990065.1:1800000-2123976 GCA_905147135.1 Blastobasis lacticolella | reverse complement strand
CACTCCAGCCGGACACCACACGGACAAAACAACTTAATTGTCGCAATTAAAAAAAGAAGGTCAAGGATGTCCCTTTGCTGAGCAGCCAGTCTAGTATTTGCTGTTTATCCCACCGGCGAGGTATGTCATTTGTATTATTTCTGCCGTCAACCGGTCACTGTGAAGTTAGCTTTCTAATTGGTTGCGACCCGATTGGTCGAGGGGCGGGGCTAGGCCGGGCGGACGACGATGACTCACTATTTTCTTATCGCGAATGAACTATAGTACAGTCGAGAGCCACTTGCCGTTCTATGTAATTTAGCTGTGTTTATACATAGGAAACTTTACTTCTCAGATTCGTGGGTAAAACTTTCCCATATGTGACATCGCCATATTACACATGATTGCTGGTTTTTATCAAATCTCTGGACTGTAGTAGCGATTAGGGGATCCGATTTTTTTGCAGGTGATTGTAAATTTTTTTGTATTTTTAAATAGATAGATACACTCTTTATTGCTCATAAAATATCGCAATACCAATCACTTACAATAACAAGGAACAAAAATGAGCGCAAGGCTTTGTCGTTACAAGCGATGTCCTTCCAGGCAACAGGCAATTTATGTATTTTACTAGGTACACACACTACACTATACAACGAAACAATTATTCTCTGGATTTTTAAGGGCAGTTTGAGATAGATTGGTAGAAAATGACTGTGGATCGGGTTTTTGCTCGCAAGAGTGTATTCGTAAGCAGAGACGAAGTGGGGAGAGCGGTTCTAAACTTTGCGAGCGGTTGTGAGCCGTTTAGGTGGAAATTTAAAAATGTATCTTGAATTCGAATTCTTTTTTGTTGCGTTAAGGGTTTTCATATACTAAGCCCCGCTTGGCACCAAATTTTTCAACACATTTAATGTTTTTGCATGATGTTTTTTGTTTTAATATCAACTTATGCGTTTCAAAATTTGATGCAAACCGCTTATATATGTCGCAGCCGGATGGTTAAATTTACCGGTTAATTAAATGGCTAGCTTTTTAAGCATTTATTTAATTGAATATTTGCCAAATTCATAACTTTGAAAGTTATGTCTAACGAACGATATTGCCCCGAGGTTTACGAGCTCCTCCATGCATTGTCACAACATTAACCTAACCCAACCGAATTAAAACCCAATGAAAACTATTATTATTGTCTTGAGATTATTGTGATTAAGTTAGCATTGTGACAATATTTGGAGGAGCTCCGTAAACTCGGGTCAATTTCTTTCTTTAAACATTACTTTAAAAATTCTTGAAATTGGCAAATGTTCAATTAAATAATAGCATAAGAAGCTAGCCGTTTCATTAACTGGCTAATTTAACCATCCGGCTGCGACATATACATAACGTTAGGCAACCACAATATTTTCAACAGCTAATATTTGATCAAGCTTCCCCTTAGAGCGTTGACGAAGTCGCACAAGATTTCGTTTTCAGAGTTGAAATTGTAGCTTGCCTCGGCCAAAATACTATATGTTCTTACGTACACAAATATACTCATATTTGATCAAAGACAAGAGTATTAAAGATAAACTTGTGAGGCGATTCAATTGACCCTTGTTTTATCCTGAAAAGAATTTGTGTGCTCCCGTAAATGCTCTGAGGAAGTGTTGTCGAATGCCTAAGATGATATTTTACATACGTTTTCTAAGGCATATACGGTGCACGGCGTATGATTTTTTTTGGACCTTCGCTGTCCTACCTGTGGCCTGTGTTCTCTGTAGCCTCTCTCCCATTTTTCCACTTATGATCTGTTTATTCTGACTTGTCCTATTTGGTTCAGCAAATTATGTATTTAAATGTATATTGTGCAGCAGTATTCGTTAAAATTTACACTCTATGTATTTCTTATACTTATATATTCAAGACACACAATATACGTAGCGTGATTGATACGGCAAGTCGTGATTTTGGGCATTGTTTTTTCACCAAATAAGACAAGTCAGAATAAACAGATCATAGACTATTTATTGCTAGGTCTCTCCATTCTTTATGTATGACAAGTAGTTGAATTTCCTTGACCCCTTGGAGACCCGCCGCCTCCTTGCGGAGTCACCTCGCTGTGGACGAATTTCTGCCGTAGAAACTTTACACGGATAGTCCGAATTTACTTGTACCTATCGACCTATGGAGAACCAGTATGAGATGAGCTTGCGTCTGTATTGACGCGCCTAGCAATGTTAATCTCCTTTTATACTGGTTTTGGGTAGGTTGATAACTGTCACCTGTACTATTATACATCGATAATACGTCACGCCTTTTTCACGTAGTGCTAGATGACGAGTATGTATAGGTACACCGATAAAGTACAAGAAAATTCAGACTTTAGTTCTAAATATATAAGGCACAAATTCGCGTGTGATTGAGGCGGCTTCGTAAGGAACGGCGGGTCTCGCAATGGGTTTAAACAATGGGCGATTTTTAGACAGCTAATTCAAGAATAGTTCAGCATGCCTCCTTAGATGGCGTTGCTTAGACAGGACTCGAAGTATTGAATTTGATAACTTTACTCGAAAAGGTATTTCGTGAAATTAAACTCAATTTTAGTGCCTTCCCTGAGAAGAAAGCGCAAAGCGTCTACATTGTTATACATGTAACGATCTCGTTTTGATTCATTTTTGAGCATCGTGTCCAATCAACGCCACCTATTGCAATTTTTTGAACTATTTTTTCTTTTTAATCGGCTCTCGGGATCCTCTCATTCTGAAATATTATCCCACGCACGCGATTGGCTGGTTAGCCAACCTGGCAGGATTCTGAAATGACCGATAAAGTTCAGTGGCCGCTCTCCTGTCTTTTGTGTAATTTTATATTGTGTGCAATAAAATTTAGCATGTTGTAGAACAATTTGATTCGTGCGTTATTTTACAATAATTGTTAGGTGCCACAATGGGAGTCCGTATGAGGAGTTTGAAGTTTATATTCTTTGTATCAATAAGCCGTTTTCAAGCAGAAGATGGCGCTTTCTACCGACTCGAATATTATTATAATCTTTTGACTGTATGGGGCTATTGTTGTAGTTATATGGCAAATTATATGTGTAGCTGTCGTCATTCATTGCTTTAGAACAAATTTAACCGCGTTAACGCTTGAAGATGAAATAATATGTAAAGATTGATGGTATGACACTCGTGAATCTGTACGAGCTTGCAATTAGTTTATATTCACTATTGTATTTTGAATGCTGACATGTAAATTTAAATTTATGAAATAAATATATCTAAATCTAATCTAAAGCACTAGTTAGTTTTAAATATTTGCTAAAGTGCTATCATGCTAAATTAAAGTTTATTTATTTATTTAAACTTAATGGACGATGAGGTACAGTCGAGTTCATTAATATGTGCGCATCGTTAAGGCTTCAAATATAAATGTACATGGAAGGGTACTTATATATCTGAGCACATGTACATATGTTTGATTGATGAATCTGCTCATTAATGAACTCTATTGTACAAAGGCGGACTTAACGTTACACAGCGTTCTCTTTCGGTCAATTTAAATCGATTAATAACATTTATAAAATTGAGTTCCAAGATATGTTGACATTCAAAAATCGTTAACTTAATATATCTAAAATGAATTGCATAGAAATAAAGATAAATATCAATACCATACAGCCAAGAGATCATGATAATGCCGTCAGTCGTTAGAGCGCGCCATCTATTACTATTTGAGGGAAGCGAGCCTTGAAAACGGCCCTTTTTTAGTATTCTTATTAAAATATTTCAATGTACAGCCGGCTGCAGAGTTACATTACATTATAGCTACATTAGTATGGCAGTGATGCGGTTACTCTGGAATAGGTACAGTACGAAAAGTTCCCATTGGAAAAGCACATCGAAATTTGATATAAATTCTTGTGAAGGTTACTGTGTATTTTATTATAAAAAAAATACCATTAGAACGCATTATATTGTTATATTTAATCATTATTAATCCTAAATTGTTATATAGTTGAGTGCATACCTTGCTCTTGTAATTTAATAATGTTTCCCAGTTTGTAAACTTATATCATTTGTCCGTGTACACATAAAATAATGATTAATTTATTTGTTTATATAAAAAGAAAGTTAAAAGGCCCATTGATATACAAGAAAGTGATAGATAAGTATAATATTATTATCATTATAATTTATAATTGCCATTACTATGTTGAACATTTAGAGAATTAAATTTCTTGTGTTCCTAAGCAAATTTTTTTATTTCTACATTTTGAAACATGCTGCGGTGGCCGCGTGGTTTTCATACGGAGTTTGAAGCCTCTGGCCTCTCATAACCTTCCTTCTTTTAGAACCTCTCTCCTTAGCGCTTATAGGTTCTTTAATAAGAACGTCAAATAAATCGTTATTCCTCTAAAGCGCGAAACCTACCCGCTTTTCCAAGGAGTCCGTACAGCCAACAGCAAATCTATCTACCCAAAACCAGTGTAAGATGGACTAGCGTCTCTATAGACGCACATAGCAATGTTAGCTCCTTTTATACTGGTACCATTTGGTCCATATGCTGCCTTCTGTACCATCGAACCACGAACATCGTGACCCAGCGTGGTACTTTTTCACAAAATATATCATAGTGACATCGCATTCGCTATCAAGAAAAATCTAATGACACTGTGAAAAGGTTCCACAGTGGGTCACAATTCAGTTGGTTCGATAATAAAGTTCACAATAAGTTTGGCAAGATTCACATATTAAGAGCTTAGATTAATATAATAAGGCGCATTTTCGTTTGCAGACAAGTTTAATTGACCGACCATATGAATGAATTGTTTACAGTAATATGACTAATTAGCTGATCTCTTACTCCAAATTGTCATATAGATTGTCATAAGGTCGGGGGTCAACTAAATAGTTGAACGACTACTTTTTCATTCGATATTTACTTCTGAACGAGACAATCTAGCACTATCTGTCTTAAATCATCCTAAATGTGAAAAAAATATTTTTTAAATTTTAGTTTTCTAATCTGATCTCGAATTTGTATTTTTTATTTATACAGATATGTGGAGTGAGGTAATTTATAGGTATTTAAATGATCCTATTAATAATTGATAAAACATAATTTTGTTCGACTTAAGAACTAATGTTGGCTAGGGAAAATTGGACCAGCGCGGCAGCGGTACAATCCCAAGTTGATAATTATATATATACAAAACAATGTTAAACGTTAGAAACGTATATGAAAAATGGTATTTTTTGTCATTATTGCGTCTAGTGCATACATAAATATTTATTTTTTTACTGAGAAATAGAGATACAGTGGATGGCAGCATAACTAGGGCACCTTCTACAGGTTTTCCAGTCGTAGATATACTGTCTTCTCTAATAGCCTAATAGCGTTATAAGAGGAGTGCGATTATTCTGCATGTGACTGTACCTAGTGTAGAAATAAAGTAAAGCTTTATGAGTTGCAATATTTTTTTTTATAATGCTAGAATTTTGTATAAAAAGTTGCTTGTTAAATGTTAGTAAAGCAAGTTTATAAATATTATTAAATAATATTTATTGTAATTATCGTTAAAGTTATAAAAAGTACAAGTTTATCACGTGACTAGTTGGATTATATTGTTATACGTTTATTGTGTTTTATCGTGATTACATTTTTTTCTGTACCTGTCTATTTGTTTTTTTTATTTTTGACTTTTAATTTTTTTTATGAAATTAACGGTTTACTCTGTAAGTATGGTAGGACGAAAGCCTTTGAGTAGTTATATACTTGACGGATGCGGTCAATAGTACGGACTCATGTGGTCAATAGTACGGACTCATGACGACGAAAACGGAAGTGGGAGTGCGCCCTCTGGTGGGGCGTGCTGACAGAGTCTCGACGGCACGACTCGGGCCGAGTGGCGGCCATTCTTGGCGCGACCGCCGCCGAGGAGTGACGCGTCTTGAAACTGTCTCCACATTTCGTTTATAGAAAGTGTTATTTACGTTTGAAAATAAAGTAATTTTAAAATCACTTTTGAAATAAGAAAGTTAATCACCTCAACTGCCTACATTGTGATACTGCTCTGATTTCAAGTGAAATTATAAGTGATGTGCAAAAATGAATTGGAATAAATACAGTGGAGTAAATGTGAACCTTTTCTTTAATTTATCTGGACGATCTAATACTGATATCACCACCCTGATGACAATGATCCTGATACACCCTTTCCTTCACGCGACGACATCAGAAGCGGTGATGACGAACGCAACGCCCAAGAGATGGTATGATGAGAAGCGACAAAGAAAATGCAGATAACGCTTTGTGGAAGCGTAATAATAAAAGGAAAGTGATTACTCGATCCAGTTGAATTGCCTACATTAAAATATAAAATGATTAAACACGTTCAAAGCGCAGCCAAGAGTCCAAACACCCCGAGATATAAGACAAAGACTTCGTCAGACAGATTGGGGGATTTATAAAGTAAACAACAAATCATCTGTACCAATTGGTTATGGTCAAGGCAGACCTCGGGCCTTCGAGAGCACCATTGGGATATTGACACCATTATTAAAAATCGAGTGAAACTTACTATGGACGGCACTTTGGTATGTATTCTTTGTTTTTGCGAAACTTAATTTAGATTACTCATGTAAAATATTCCCCTCTTTTAACAAAAATAAATAGTGTTAATTGAATAATTTGCGTAGTTCTAAATTAGCCAGCTAAAGTTTATTCAATGAAGTTAAAGTAAATGCTTAGATTTAGATTCATTTAGCAGTGTGGTTTGACACCACAATTAAATTAATTGCTTAAATTTCTGCAGATGAATAAAATGATTATTATTTTTTAATTTTTTAAGTTTTACTAATACAATTATTTTCTTCTATTGCATAACAATGGTGTACAACGGTTCGCTTCACCTACGAGAACAACATTGCAATGCAACGCTGGACTGGTAGCCTCAACGTGATTGTTTCAACATGGGACGATGGTAGACAATCTGCGAGTGTTGCGTACATGTCTGAGAAATGATGTGATATTGACAGTTCCTCTTTATCTGGTGAGTCCTATACATAATTATTATTTGGTAAAAACCTGTGCTGAAAAGAGGCTCCCTAGCAGATTTTAAGAGTTATTTACTTTGATAATTCAGAAAAGTATTCTGACAGAAACACTATTGATGGCCTTAGTAGAGAGAAGGGCAGGTTAATTTGTATCTTTAGTGAAACTACAAATAGAAAGAATGTAAACGAAACAAAAAGAACGTCATTTATGGTCAGTGTTACAAATTGTTGGTAAAGATGTCAAAAACTACTGCCAAGTTTAATAAATATTAGCTTTTGCGGGTACCTATGTCAAATAAAGAATTATGTTAAATCCCTCTAAATGTTACAGTACACTGTGTTAAAATTAAAAAAGTGACATTTAATCTAAGATTATTTTCCCATCTTGAAACACGCTATGATTTAACGTATTACCAACATCACGTCAGTTATCGGAAAACAAGAATAAGAAATACTTGAAAGCATAGTCCTATTATTTTTATAAATTGAGTACGTAAGCATCGTTATGGTGGTACTGCCGCTGATTGACTTCTTCTTCTTGATCGTTACCTCACTGCTGAGGATCGTGACATCTTCGGAGTTTGTCTCCATCGGTCGCCTGATGTAATGCGACGTTGACGGATGTATCGTTCGGATATTTGGTCCGCCCATCTCTTCGGACTTCGGCCTCTGGGTCTCTTGCCTTCGACTTTTCCCGTCATCATAAATCGTTCCAGATTGCTGATTAAGTAAATATTTGATAATAACAGTGTGGCAGGGATGCCGTAGCAGTGAGTTTGTGGAACAATTAGCTGGTGTACTTTAGGATGTTGTATCTTAGAGATAGGATAGGCTTCGAATGTGCAAAATTTCAATAATGACCCAATAAAGATCTCCGCGATTTCTATGCGAGCGGGAGGGTGCCAACATGTATCGAAAAAAAAAAAAAGAGAAAAATTGTTAGCGTGTTTGTTTACATTTAACAGGAGACATTCGAACGAACTTTTCCATATTTCAGTATGTTTGTTATTGTGGTCGTAGTTTCCCAATGTTATAGAAGATATCCGCGGTAACAATGGGATCACTCATATACGTTTCTTTTAATACTACAAAACGGAAAAAAAGGGGTAGTTTGGTTAGTAATTTAATTTTATGTTGGTATCAAGTTATTAATCGAAAGAAAAAGTAAATACGAGTAAGTGAACTGATTGACGGTAGATAATTTCGATTTATGTTTTGAGTAACTAAAGATAAACCTGTTACTTAGTTCGACCGAAAACCATTTGTTCTATGACTTAGTTTGACCTGGTTAAAGACTTTGTTAGACGGATCTATCTAAGAAGCTAACTCAATGTGTGACGTCTATCGAGCCGAGGTTTTTATAAGATTTATGTGATAGTTTTGTTTTTTTAAAATTTCGTAATTCGCATCATCGGATGGAGGTGATCGTGTTTCATCACTGATGGTGGGCTGATGGAGCCTATGGGAGAGTTTTATGGTTGCTTACCGGCCTGATGGAGGCTATGGGAGCGTGGCTAATAGAAGGTAGTTGTTTCAATCTTTGTGAGAAAATGTTGAACGATAATGATGTTAAGAAAGTCCAGATATTTTGGTGATTGTTCAGTAGTCGGTTTATTAAATTAACTTTAGCTCCGAGTACTGAAATTTCCATGATTACCGATATAAAGTAACTTTTTCGAGTTCTGTTGTTGTACCAGTAAGATGAGGCAGTGTAAGCAATGGTGAGATTTTATATCCTTCTGCCAGTACAAGTTTAGTAGTACCTGAACTGTTGTTGAGGTCAAATATCCTGATTTATTTGGCTGACTTGGAGTGGCCTGGAAATCATGTGTGTGATAGCCCCGAAAGTCTCGATGTTGTGGCTGTAGATGGCAAATTTAATGTTGTAATTTTTTTTTTAGAAGGCGTCTGTATATGGGACACCTTCATTATTACAATCATTGTTAAATCGTTTCAAAATGGGAGGCTAAAACATAACGTAAACTCTAAATAGATTATACTTGTTCGAACAGTTAAAATTGATGACGATGATTATTGCTTGTTTAGTTTTGGTGTGGTAACATATGAACTGGATGGTAACAACTTACCTATGACTGGCGTAACAGATACGCGTGAGAGCTTCATATTATTAAACTCCTGATTTAGTTTTGATATTGAGCAGTGGAGATAATGTTGTTTTTGTAGAGATATCACCGTGAACATTTGTTCGAGTCTGTGACGATTACTTGTTATGTAACTGGTAGACCGTTATTACGTGTTATGATGCAGATATGACTGTGTTACCTATCACTGACTTAGTGCAGATTTGGTCGAAGAATTGACCACGAGCTGAGAGTCTATAGACAGCTATTAGTGAAGTAAAGCGTGTTAAAGTTACTACTTCATGATTTATGCAATTTCATATTAAAAAGTATACTGTATAGTCTAGCAGTGGCTATATAAGTACGGCTACTACAGTGGTGCCCCTATATTATAGAAAGAGGTATTACTAGAGTCTATAAGTACCTACTGGTTTAAAAAATGTGACGAATGAACAACACTGAGCTTATATGTTGGCAATGTTTATTAACGCCTGGGTGGCTCCCGCCTGTGTGGCTCTCGCCTGTGTGGCTCCCGCCTGTGTGGCTCCCGCCTGTGTGGCTCCCGCCTGTGTGGCTCGCGCCTGTGTAGATCCCGCCTGGGTGGCTCCCGCCTGTGTGGCTTCCGCCTCTGTGGCACCCACCTGTGTGGCATTTCGCCTGTGTGGCATCCCGCCTGTGTGGCATCTCGCCTGTGTGGCATCCCGCCTGTGTGGCATCTCGCCTGTGTGGCATCTTGCCTGTGTGGCATCCCGCCTGTTTGGCATTTCGCCTGTGTGGCATCCCGCCTGTTTGGCATTTCGCCTGTGTGGCATTTAGCCTGTGAGGCATTCCGCCTGTATGGCATTTCGCCGGTGTGGTATTTTTCTGTGTGGCATTTCGCCTCTGTGCCATTTACCCTTGTGTGACATCTTACCTGTATCGTGCTATGGCAGACGTGATACAGGATATAGAATATACTCGTAGTTTGACGATTAGAGTGGTACTGACCAGAGTGACACCCAGTCTGTGTGGCACCTAGTCTGTGTGGTATTTCGCTATTGTGCAGGTCCAGTTGCGTGCCGGCCCGGTTGCGAGGCGGCCCGATTGCGTGGCTGCCCGTCTGATAGCGTTCGTCAGTGTGGTGGTTCGCCTGTGTGTCATTTCTTCTGTATGGTAATATTACTCTTATTTTTAAAATTAGGATGGCGCTGACGGATCACCAAAATCATATGGCATTTAATGAAGGAGTGTTTCGATCACACTCGAAGTAACATTGGGTCTTTTGCCGAGTACTGAAAATTTTATGTAGGTAGGTATGTCACATATTTGTAGTAAATCTAAGTACCTACAGTAATGGAGGTCGGGGACAGTACACGAGCTTTGTGATTGGATTTGTGATGTTTCCCACTCAACAAGATCATCAAGGGGAAAACACTGGTGATGATGATGAAACCTTCATTTGTGGTAATTGTGATACGGTTCATAGTCTGGTGTCCTGTCACGCCTCTCTCATAAACTGAAGCCGTAGCTGAATTTATGCCGGCAACTTAGAAAGAATAACTTGTGTACGAGATGATGTTGTTCTCTCAAGTGTCTCTCAATCTACGGAAGTTTAGTATGATAAATGATAATGTACGTATGTTTTATGTGTACACAAATAGCAGTTACTTAAGTATTGGTGGGTTGAAGCAGTCGTGATAGATCCAATCACATGATTCATAAGACTTACTTGGGTGATGTGTTGTGGTCAGAAGTGACCGAGCAAATATGGTACTGTGCTATGGTTTTCATGTTTCAGATAACACACGAGGACGTGTGTATAGCAGGACGGCCGTGACGGATGCGGTCAATAGTACGGACTCATGTGGTCAATAGTACGGACTCATGACGACGAAAACGGAAGTGGGAGTGCGCCCTCTGGTGGGGCGTGCTGACAGAGTCTCGACGGCACGACTCGGGCCGAGTGGCGGCCATTCTTGGCGCGACCGCCGCCGAGGAGTGACGCGTCTTGAAACTGTCTCCACATTTCGTTTATAGAAAGTGTTATTTACGTTTGAAAATAAAGTAATTTTAAAATCACTTTTGAAATAAGAAAGTTAATCACCTCAACTGCCTACATTGTGATACTGCTCTGATTTCAAGTGAAATTATAAGTGATGTGCAAAAATGAATTGGAATAAATACAGTGGAGTAAATGTGAACCTTTTCTTTAATTTATCTGGACGATCTAATACTGATATCACCACCCTGATGACAATGATCCTGATACACCCTTTCCTTCACGCGACGACATACTTATTACCTAATTCTCACCACTCTGAAAGCTATTTATCTGTACCTACATGAAAGATAATAATTTCGCGTCCTCCGCCATTTTGTTTGTGCGGCGCATTTGTGGCTCGCCGCGAGCACCGCACAAACAAGTGCGCAACTGAGCAGCCTCGCCTCGCGTGGCGAGCATGCCTCGGGCTGAGCCGCTCTAATTCGTACGCACCTTGTATATACTATGTCTAGTAACATACCTCGAATGCGACAGCTCGCGAACTTGCGATCGGTTATTATGAAATTTATTTCAAAAATAGGACCCCTGGTCGTCGGCCCACCATAAGGGAGGCGTAGCAATCAGAAATGAGGAGATCCGTAGGCGAACCAAGGGCCCCTACAATTTAGCCGCCCTGGGGGCGATTCTCAAAAAACTGTTAAAACGTCACTGAAATTGATCCTCGACAATAAAGGACTGTTGAAGATAGTTGAGAAAATATTTTTTTAGTTGCAATAGACATTGCAATGTCATTATTATTGGAGATACGGTTAGAAAAATGTCGAATTCGAGATATCACAGCGCGAGAATTAGGACCTGGGCAATGGCCCAATTGGAATGTTGATCTGCTACTTTGGAGCTACTGTTACTCACCTTACTGCTGAAAGCCACCCGGTGCTTGACTCCACATAGATTGCCCATTTCGTTTTAAATACTTGTCACCAATTTGAGAGAGGTCCGACTTGTAAGCGAGAGGTACCAAATTCGAACCCCAGTGCTGCCATGTACCATGACTCTTCTGAGTTATGTACATTAGTTGAACACTAACCGATGCTCTTACGGTGAGGGAAAACATCGTGATGAAACCTGCACATTTAGACGACTAAATGTGTGATCATGGTCAATTCGGTCAGGTTCCCCTACAGGTAAGAAGGTAACAAAGGTCAGATGGCAGTCACTCCACTGTAATTACATGATCTGCCAAATCTGCTGCGAGTACTGCTGTCACCTTTGGGATGGATCAGCCAAATATCAACTTGCGGTTCTGGATTCGGTGGAAAAACGTGCAAAGAAGATAATTTGTAACCCGCGGTTGATTGAAGCTAGGCTGCAGAGCCTCGAACATCGGCGTAGAACCCTACGCGCGGTTGCGCGTCTGTCGGTCTTCTACAGATTACATTTCGGAGAGTGTGCGAAGCAGCTGCACGACCTCATTCCGCCGGCCCCTTTCTGCCATCTGGAGTCGCGATCCGGGCGAGCGCTCCATCCTTATGTCGTGGGTCTTCCAGCTCCGCACGAACCGCTTTAGCTCAACTATTATAATGCGTACGGCTAAGGAATGAAACGCGTTGCCTGCGAGTATATTCCCTGATCAAAATAATCGGGATGCCTTCAAGGCTAGAGTGAATAGGCTGTTCTAAGACGGGCATGCTTCATCTTCGGCCGCATCGTCACTTACCAACAGGTGAAATGGCGGTCAAATGCCTTTCTTGTCTGATATAAAAAAAGTCAATGCGGACCCCGAGGCCTCAGCCTCAGCTCAGCCGGGACAATAACATTAACGCTAAGATTATTAAGAAGGTTAGTTATTATTATCAGATTTTGAGTTTGCAGACGGAATAGTCGTGGTGGTGGTATTTGGCTGTGGTGTCCGGCAGAGTAGAAAAGCACCAGCGCCTTACACTCGTGGGTGTCGTACAAGGCGACTGATGTTTTTGAGGCGAAACTTTCTAGAAGGGTGTGTCTTTCTTGTCTCCGTCGGCTGGTAAATGGACAGCAGCATTTTCCACTGTTATAATTTAACACTGCGATCTCCAACCCACCTGCCAAGCGTGGAGATTATACCAATAACTTCTCCTTTCGTGGTGGCCCTGAGACCTGCAGTGGACTGTAATGTGACTGATGATGATGAGACGCACTATGTACAGGTACTAATGATAACTATTTGTAAGGAAATAAAACATAATTTTTAAATAAATGTTTACGAGTGCTTTTTTTATAATAGATTAGCCAGGTATTTGACCGCCATCTTAGCTGACGGTAAGTATGATGTTATTGCAGGCGCAGCTACACAGAAAATGAACCAAAACCGGAATAATACTTATCAACTATGGTTGTGACAATGCGAATACTCAAACGTCACATCCGCCCAATGGCGGTCGCACTACGTTGGACCATGTCTTCGTCTGCGTTGCAACCTAGGGGTTGATCCATCCATTCCCGGGTGAGGGGTTCGTCCGGTCTTCGCTGGGGTAGGTACTCACACAGGCGGACTCCTTTTTTTATTTATTAAGAGGGGAAATCTTCGAAAGATACCACATCACTCGGCGGAATAGGAGGACGTGATCGGACGTCTGACCAGGTACGGCTCGCCCGCGCATCCGAAATCGATCTAGGAGGCAGCTAGGCAGTTCATACTAATACGTATTATAAAATGAAGTCGCTTTCGGATGCGGTGGACGTGGTCGGATGTCCGACCAAGGTCGGCTCGCACCTGAAACCGATCTAGGATTCACTTAGACAATTGGTACTATTTTTATAAGTAACCTAGCCAGGCATTTGACCGCCATCTCACCTGGTGGTAAGTGACGACGCGGCCGAAGATGGAGCAAGCCTGTCTAATACGTTGTATAAAATTCAGTTGGAGGAAACGGTCGGACGTCTGATCTGGGTCGGCCCGCCCGCGACTTTATTTTATACAGTGTCAACTGTCTCTGCCTCCTAGAATGCTAGAGTCTTACCACGGGTTATAAACCTACCTACAGTCGATCGATAAGTTGTAGTCTGTAGAACGAGTTGAATGGAACAATGGATTGTGGAAGTAAGTGTATTTATTGAGAACAATAAGCGTGACCACTTCCTTCAAAGTCCAATCAAAATTTCACGAATCATTGCATTTAAGCACTTCATCGAATCTAGCTCGCCCCGCGTCTCTGACCGCCGATTGATTTGTTTATTTATTTATTCGTTGAGCTACGTACTAATAAGAAATATCAAAAATAAGTTCTTAGGTACTCCACAGCTGTCTTGTATTACAGATTAAAATCGATACGTCTGTACGGTAGCGTATCTACGCGCCTTCCATCTTTAAGTGCGTCTATTTCGTGATTGACGAATAGACATACAAATGTACAAACTTAGCACAGTTTATTAGAGGATTCGTCCACAATCGATGTAACGCCACAGCGTCGGGATGTCTTCAAGTTTGAATTGTCGATATTTTACATAACTTTTACTTACGTAATATATGTAACATGATATTTTATATGAAACTAGCAATTGTTATCATCATATTGGGTACGTAACAGTTTCGTCATCAGACGTCTATAAGTCCACCGTTGGACGCGATCAATCGAACTAAAATAATGTGCCTGACTTATCTGACCCGTGGCCGAAACTGGAACTAAATTTCTCCATTTTGAAATGTCATTTTGTTGTCAACAATAGCGACGCCGTTCGTGGTCAGATAAGGTTATAGCACAAAATAGAATTTTGCCTTCAACGCTTTTTTGAAATGAAATTGTTGTTTTGAAAATGGCTAACAGCAACTGCTTATCTTAAGGACTGCAGAGGTCCTCGAGTCTACATCCTGGACGGTCTGCGGTTTGCTGCGGTTTGCTGCATTAGTTTTTATTTTGATATAAATACTCATAGGGATCAGCTAATTTCTTTAAAGACACATGTGAAGGCGTTGATGCCACCTCTTCCGGACGCCACAAGGATGCCTTGAGACTGATTCGATCATTTATTTTGCAGAATCCTCAGCTGCAGTACGAAAGACAAAACACAAACCGCCAAGATACCGTTTAGTTCCTCTATCCTTCGTCAGGAACAAAGACGGCACATGGGGCCTCCTATTGAGCAATGCCAAGATGTTGAGGAACGTCATACGGGACGAGGAGAAGCTACTGCGAGCCGCGGATTCAGATTCCAGCATCAGTGACAAGATAAACAGCGACGAGTCCAGTGAAATGGACGTCTTTCAAGATTACGATGAATTCACGGACCTGACGAGGATCGAGGAGTCCCGGAAAGCTGGAGTGGATAAAGACAAGACTCCCCCGAAGAAGCGGGATGCGATGGTGGTGCCCGTGATGGCGAAGTTAGTGCCAGTTGTGAGGAAATTCGGGAAGTCCGGAGGGAAGAAGAGAGTAGGCGGATATTCGCCGAAATCTATTGAAGACGAGAGAACTTCTGAAGACTCGTCCACTCAAGAGGGTGCCATGCACATTCCGAAGCGCTTCGAAATCGTAGAGAACGCAAAAGCCGCTCAGAAGAAGAAGTACATTCTATATGACGCCTCCAATGAATCTGACGAAGATGATGAGCCCGTTACAGAACCACCAGTTAAAAAGAAACACAGACCGAAATACCCTGAACGTTTGAAGAAGAAACTGCCGCCCCATGTCAAGAAGTTCGACGAGGTAGACCCTCTCAAGACCGGGAAAAAGGAGGTGTACTTACAGGGAGGAGGACGGATCATGGCAACAGGACCACAGTCCGATACTGACTCCGCTGAGAACCAACTGGAAGAGGATGATGATTTCAGACGCAAACTCCAAGATTTGAGAAAGAGGTACAATAGATTACCGTATTTCCTACCGAAGAGGTACATTTGGAAGGAGGAGGATTTCCACACCCTTGGCTATTACTGGTTCCACGGGCCCCAAGGGAAGTTCCCTGGTGTATACAAAGTAGGCTACTAAGATGTAGGGTTAATAAATGTCGTTGGCATGTTGTGATTTTTTTAATGGTTTAGTCGTGATTTTTTGATTTCGTGTCCAATACGAGCAGTGTGGTCGTAGGTTCTGGGTCTTTGAAGAAAGTCGTTCAAAGGAGACTGTGATAGTGAGCCATGTTCGGAGTTATTTTTTTAATCAGATGTAAATTCGTTTACTGTTTCCGACGCGAACGTCCGGTCTGACAGTCGTGTGTGTCGTGTACTGCGTGTTCAAATAAGTTTAGGGCACGAGCGCCTTCCGATAATCATCAGACTGTCGCAGAAAGTAAAATCGGCTGTACCTATAGTGTATAAGAGCCCGGGATCTATCAAACAAAATGTGTTTAAGCGTTCAGCGTTCCCTTCGGCACGAGACGCGAGTTTACCGGAACGCAGAACGTTAGAACTAACCTTAGATGCGATCCTACTATTGCTGTGATAAATTTTTCGCAAGTGCCAAAAATATCAGTGAGTTCAATGACAGTTTTCACACTTCAAATGGTAAGTTTTAGCCTGGAAGTTAGATCTCTGTATCTCAACATTAAAATAATCATCTTGGCGTTTATGTCCCGGTTGTGCCTTCGCGCACGAGGCCCTGGGTCCGCCTTGAGCAGAAAATTACAGTGGAGTGACTGCTGTATGACCTCCATGAACCTGCTATCAGGAACCGAACCAGATTGGGTCATGGTAACACAGTCAGTCGCGTGAATGTGCAGGTTTCATCACGATGTTTTTCCTCACTACTAACTAATGAAACTTATACAGAAAAGAGTCATTGGTACATGGCGGCAGCGGAATTCGAACCCGGTACCTCTCGCTTGCAATGGATCCGACTTGTAGTCGAATACCGTAACCACTAGGCCACCGTACTGGAGCGCTTATTTTTTACCATATAATTTTCTGCATCTCAACCACATTGTAATAAAATGATCTTTCTAAGTCATAATCATTACCATTAACAGATTAAAATAGTCCGCTGCGGAACATAGGCTTCACTACAGAGCGCCAATGCACCTTGGCTCCAGCATCCACTTACACTCACTACGATTGCCGAGTCGCGATTTCCACTCAAGAACTCTGTTTACCCCAACGGATGCCGGTTCTTAGGCAGACATAGCTAAGCTGGCTAACCGTCACTGCCACTCATGGACTTACTATGCTGCCACTTCAGCTTGCGTATTCTTGCGTTGCTGCATCACTGACGTACCTGACGTAACCTGCGTCGGCGCGGGCATCAGAAATTCATACAATTTTGAATTGACAGCATAACGCAACCTGCGTCGCCGACGCTTGATATAAAGCGCATTCCACATGTGGACACTTCCGCGGGAACACGAGAATGTAGAGGGAGTATTCGTGTAGTCCCGTGCTTGTTTGGCATGTCTCGCCTATTTCATAGACAAAGTAGAGATAGTTTGTTGTCGTCTCGATTCGATAGATATTATATTTATATTCGTACACTTGACCATGATCCAGGATATTAGTAGATCAAGTAATTACAGTAGAGCAACTGCCATCACCTCTGTGACCCTGTTTACAGCAGATTAGCGATATTACACCGATGAATCGATATAATGTCGCGTTTTGACACCCACCACATCCCTAATAGGCGAGAATGTAGAGGGTCGACCAAAGTCCCGGCAAAAGTTTCGCCGGAAGTTTCGGCAAACATGTAGAGCGCACTTAAACCGTACTCCACATGTTCGTCATTCCATGGGATCATGAGAATGTAGAGGGAGTATTCGCCTATATTTGTGTAGTCCCGTACATGTTTTGCATGTCTCGCCTATTTCATAGACAAAGTAGAGATGTACAATACAAAACTCTTTATTGCACACCAGAGAACACAAACACAAATACAAAAAATATGGTAGGTAGTACAAAGGGCGGTTTTATCACTAATGTGATCTCTTCCAGACAACCTTGGTATGGAGAGAAGCACAGGATTTTAACAACAGACAGGTAGTGCACACAAAAGCATCACTTATAACAAAAAATATAAAAAATACATACATCTCCATAACAAAATCCTATCGTTAATCCCTAATCCCATCCTACAGATCCATAATTAAAGGATTAAATCGATGTGTCGATTTTATATTTATCTTCCTAGCGCTTTTTCCCGAAATAGGTTCGGGGTACACTTGACTATGATACTAGTAGTTCACGTAATGACAGTAGAGCAGCTGCCCTCACCTCTGTGACCCTGTTTACGCAGAAGGTACCAGATTAGCGATATTACACCGATGAATACCACATCCCTAATAGGCGAGAATGCAAGAATCAATCTCAGCATTACGCATTTCTTGACTTTCAGAGGGCTTTCGACAGTGTCCCTCGGGAGATAATCTGGTGGGCTCTGAGATCAATGTCTGTTCCCGAGGCGTACATTAGTATTATACAGGACATGAATGCTAGTGCCGTCGTCAAATCTGTCGTAGGCCATACTAATCCCTTCCCGATCACTGTAGGAGTTCACCAGGGTTCAGTACTGAGCCCTTACTTGTTTTGCATTGTGCTCGATGCCCTCTCAGCGGAAATTCAGGCATGCCTCCTTGGCTTATAAAGTACGGTGACGACATTGTACTGGTGAGCAAGCTTAGGCAGGATCTTGAGACCAGAGTAAACACGTGGAAGGATGTGCTAGAAAACGGTGGTCTGAAGTTGAATATCGCCAAAACGGAGTACCTACATGGCAAGCTGCATCGCAGATTCCGAAACCATGCTTGTAGGTAACGAAGCTGTCAATAGAATAGTCTAATCCAAATACCTCGGCGATATTGGCCCCGATATCAAGACCCGAATCTCCGCAGCTTGGGCCAATTGGCTGGAACTCACGGCAGTCACCTGTGACCCTAAAATCGTAAAATCCCTGTAAAGCTCTAAGGGCTTATATACAAGAGTATATTTATACATGCGTCAAGGGATAATTACTTATAGTGGAGCAACTGCCATCTGACCTCCGTGACCCTACTACCTGTCCAGTTTGGATCATGGTTACACGTTCAGTTGCCTGAATATGCAGAATT
Source organism: Blastobasis lacticolella (assembly GCA_905147135.1). NCBI lineage: Eukaryota > Metazoa > Arthropoda > Insecta > Lepidoptera > Blastobasidae > Blastobasis > Blastobasis lacticolella. Next base: position 2,104,891 of record LR990065.1, on the reverse strand, counting down.
TATCACGATATTTTCCCTAACCTTAGAGCATCGGTAGCATTCAACTAATGTACATAACTCAGAAAACAGTCATTGGTACATGGCCTCAGAGGGATTCGAACCCGGTACCTCTCACTTACGAGGCGGATACCGTTACCACTCGGCCACGGTCACTAGGATAGATCGAAGGCCCAAATGGTCCGAGATGTAGAATAATACATAGACTGTACGTACTAGGCAATAGATTTAAATAAAAATATTCGATCGAGCGACAATAGTTTATAAATGAATATCTTTCTCCAAAAAGGCCGTCAGTAATACTCTCAACCGGCGTATATTGATATATTGTATGAGAAGGTGTATGTATGTATGAATGTGGGAGAAGAAAAAGAGGTGTGTCAGGATCGTAGTTTTTGGCACCCCTATGGCACACTACACTAATGGGGATTTTCAGATGGCTACTTTAAACAGTAAAAAGTGTAGTTCGGCGCGCCTCACTAGATAGCGCTGTTTAGACAGGATTCTCAAGTATTGAAAATTTTTCAACCATTGTTTAAAAGATATATTGTGGGCGCATCATTGGATGCACGGCTGGCAACTTATATGAAACACCAAAACTACTACTAAATGTCTTGCAAAATAGACAGATCGTAGTAAAAATGGAGGTAAAAAAGTATTGAATTTGGCAACCGAAGTTACTCGGAAAGGTGTTTCGTGAAAATACTTTGAGAAAGTGCAGAATGTCTAAATTTTTATTAGAGATGTAACGGATATCCGGCCATAATTTACTATCCGGCCGGATACCGGATAATGGGTTAGTATCCGGCCAGATACCGGATAGTAAAAATGTATGAAAAGCCCATAAAAGTGATTTTGCTCATCGGAAATAATATATGCCCTCTGTAGCAATTGAGTAAAAAGTCGTATCAAAACGTTTAAAAACCATAAATATGACTCAAATAACTATTGATTATGTCGGCATCGGCACCTATTCTACTCGTATTGTTCATTTGGTAGGTTAGCAAAAACTTTTAATAGTTTTTTGGTCTCTTCTTTTTGCACTATGCCTTTTCTATAAGCTGGAGTCAGCTCTCCTTGTCTGCTTCCTCCATTTCTCTCTATTTTGAGCAGTAGCAGTGTCAATAATATTGTCCTTCAGGTCCCGTTTGTCTGTCGTCAGCCTAGTGGCGGGTGGGTGTCTTTCGCGGCAGCGAGTCGTCGTCGCCAAATTTGGGGCTACTAAGGTGATCTTTGCACTACGCTACGGAGCACATGCCCACACCATCGCATTGAGCGTTCTTAACATTTCTCGGGCATAGGTGTGACTTTGTAGATTCCACTAGTGTGGACATTACGTACTTTACCCAACAGGGTGACACCCGCTGATCAGCATAAATGCGCATTTTTGTCGTGTGTAGTTTTGACAAGAGCTGTTTAGTATAATAATGTACTTAGTGTGATAATTTAAAGTCAATCAAGATATATATTAATATTATAGATATGAAAAAATATCATCCTGGATTATAAATATGAATTTCTTTATATTTAGAGGTAGTATACGATGTCGTATATACTCTACGATGCTGTGGGCTAATGTGTAAGCCCGTATTTTGAAACTATCAATCCGTATGAGGGCGGAAGAATTGTTCAGTTCAACGTTCAAATTATTCACATTAAACGAAAACTTTAAATTACATAAACACATGCAGTCGTATAAAGTCCCACGCCACGATTACAGCTTGCACAAACTTGTTCAGAGACTATGACTTTTGAATATCCGGCCGCCGGATATCCGGCTATCCGGCTAGGAAACAACTATCCGTTTCATCTCTAATTTTTATACATCTAAGGATCTCGTTTTGGTTTGTTCTTGAGAATCGTGTCTAATCAACAATAAAACAATTATTTTTTTATTTTTAATCGGCTCTCGGAAATCTCCCATTACAGCCGTGTATATGTAGTTATTGTTGTATCTACATAATATGCGGTAGGGTAGGATAGGGGTAGGCTACGGGCAGGGTAAGGGTAGGATGGGAGCAGCTACCTTTAACATGCAGGCTCTGTGATGCATGCTCGCTTAAAGGTCTGTCTGGCGGTGGCGTGGGCGCCGGGTCGCCGTTTTCCCGCAAATATGGTTGAAATAGACGATGGCTGGGCCCTGCGTTATACTCGTGAACGGGTGCTGCGTTGGTGGACTGGCTTACTCTTGCTGTAGTTTTTGGTGGTTTTTCTGATGTATAATTTAGGTTTCTATATATTATGTCGGGCGTGGTCCGGCTCTGTCGGGCACTGCCTGGCTCTGTCTGGTATTGTCGGACACGGTCCGGCCGTTGTCGGCGTGGGGTGGGTGTGCTCCGGTCCCGGGGCGGCCAACATGTCACTGTGTGTTTCCTTCCAACTTTCCTACCCAATCCTCGGTGACGATTGAAAGAGATATGTGATATCCTACCCAATAAAGACATTTTAATTTATGTAAGACAATAAAATACTTAATACACTGGGAAAGATTTATTACAAAAGCCAAATACAAAATTTTATCCTTACAATCTACACAGTTACAGCGGTACACTTAGAAAATGGAACAAATTATATCTAAGTAAGTACTTAGTTATGGACAGATTTTCAAAACATTCCCATAAAAGGAATTTAAAATCTAGCTTTACATTTGTACCTACAGATTTCGACTGTACCTAAATAATGCACATGGCCTAGTTTTTATCTTATAGCGTTACCAGTGTGATACGAATCCGTTATAACCACAAAAAACTAGATGAGAAATAGACCTTATTTATGGAGCAATACATTTCACTTTGCTTTCAGGCTTTTTGCTTCTGAATTTAAGCAAATGTGGGTAATAAGCGCATTAGTTCAAGTATTATCATTTAGTGGGTAGGAAGGAGTCTCACGGATGACGCAAACGATCAATTGCGTTTGTCAAATTTACGTCAAATTGGTGTCGTCGTAAATACAGTGGCACAAACTTATTTGACACGGTGATCAAAATTGAAACTACCTAAGTATTACAATTGCAAATTATTGGCAAAAGTGATTCTATCCCACTTAGATTGCTTACTGACAAACAACTGTGCTAGAGATTTTACTTGTTTAAAACTAGTAGATGTGCATTATTTACTGACGACTAGTGTACATACATTAACATTGAATTTGTGTTATAAAAATAGTTAAGTACGAATATTAAAACCACGTCTATATTACTAACAAAATATTTAAAAGAAATATAATCCAGTAAGATACAACGCCTATACAACGGCTAGGCGTGAGCAATTTAAACAAAGTCAAATACCTAACATCCGTGCCTAACACCGATTTCATAGGGCACATTTTTTTAAATTCATTTAGTTTAAAGTAAGATATTTTTCAGTTTACTTTACAGCTCTGGCTTCAAGTCCTTTTGAGCCAGTTAGTTCAAAAAGTGCAGCAAAGTCAGTTCACATGTTCACATACAATTTTGATACCTACTAGCTTTTACTTTCTTTTTACTACTGGTCGGAATCGCATACCAAAAATCTCTTTACGTTTACATGTAAAAGTAGGTATATATTACTAGAACAAAAATGAGTGTACGAAACCATACTTAATCTAGCACTTTCCTAAACGTTTTGGTCGCCAATATCTACCTATACAAATACCAAATACTTTTCTTTGGACATCGAAATAATTCTTTCGGCGCAGAATTAAATCTAAAAACTAGGATTTTGTGATGATGATTTCTCTATTATAAGAAATACGTTACCTATCTATAGTCCATGCCTATAGTATTATTATTAAATTTAAATTACAGAATAAAAAGAACTGGATGACAGCAAATAAGTGTCACAATTGTCGTTTAAATTAAGCAGGTTTTTAAAAGAAGGAATATTTATTTTTCACAGTCGCAATGATATCCAGGAATATTTGATAGGGGAGAGTGATTCATGGTACCAAAGTAGTAAGTGATGATAAACTTAATTTTCCTTATATTTTTACCTGATCATGTTTTGTCTATTTACTTACACTTAAGTTTATTATTTACACTCCTAAACTCAATATTAACCAGTAAGTTGAAAGTAAAAATACCTACCTAAGCAAGTAGATAAGTAATAGTAGATTAACACCAAGGGAAATAATATAATGCAATTTTTACGTCATGGACGGCATATAAAACTAATGGACCCTGAGCGTAGCTAAGTCAGCGTAGTCCTGAGTGAAGAGAGGGATTTAAACAGCCCATGACGTAAGACACTGTTTTATCCCCTTGGTGTATAATCTACTATTATTATTGCACACATGAAAAAATACCTTATACACTAAAATTATTTTCTTTATCAAAATCTAATTCTTCTAACTGATTTCATTTAAAAATCGTAGTGACTAGACTACGCATGCGGTAGATATAAAAGTATTTCCTGGCATCCTATAACTTTAGGTATAATGCAATATACTCATAGATTACAACAGTGTTCCTATCTGTAATAAGAGCCATTCATAAAAAAGTCGACCATTTGTAAAGTTTAGAAAAAGTTTTGTTTTCATTTATTTTTCGCTAATTCTTTCGCTACCCACGACGCCAATATTTAACAATTACTTTGTAAAAATATTTTCGAAACTTTTTTTGGAGAGTTTTTGAGTCTTTTTAATTTTTTTTATGAAATACTTATTGGTTACCTACACAAAAAAATCGGCTAAACGAAATTCAAACGAAGCTATTAAAGTAGTTTTTAAATTATGTGTTAAGTACATATTTTTATTTTCATAAAATTATTTTTCTGTGCATGATTAACTGTGTAATATTAGGTATATATAAATATTTATGTTATAATTAAGTAATTACTTTTTTCATATAATATTTTAATACTGAAACAGTAAAGCGAACAAAATTAAAGCTTATTGATTTATTATAAAAATGAGTAATGGAATATTCTAATTAATATGTCGAGTTAAATACTTTTAAGGCGAATGAATATGGAGGGTAGGTTATTAGTTGCTTTTTTATGATATGGAACATTTAATTTTACATTACTTAATACACTTATTCTTATAACATAATTGACCCTATTAATAAACATGGCATAACTTCATCGTGGCGTTAAAGTCGTCTCGATTGTGCTCTCGCGCACGAGGGCCCTGAATCTGCCTAGACCAAGATTTGGCAAATCAGATAATTACAGTGGAGCGACTGGCATCTGACCTTGGTGCTATCAGGTGAACCTGACCAGATTTTCATAACGATATTTTCCCTCACCGTAAGAGCATCGGTAAGTATTCAACTAATTACATCACTGAAAAAAGAGTCATTGATACATGGCCGCAGTGGGATTGGAATCTGGTACCTACCTCTCGCTTACGAGTCGGATACCTTAACCACTCGGCCACCGACGTTCCCAAACATGACTAGTAGGAATAGTCATAGAAATTTCTATTGCTAATCTTAGGTGTAAAGTTATGCTACGTTTATTAATATGGGGGCAAATGATTACAATAGCACTGAATAAAGGCTGAGCACTTTAGGTTTTCTAGACCAAGTTTTGCTGAAATTTAAGGTATTTTGTCAAAATACATCCCGAACATTTGACTCATTCAAATATGCTTTGAAATATGTATTTCTCCTTCTCAATATAGAAAAATATATAACTGCCAGAAATAGCTAAATATAGCTGTCAGAATCAACGGTTCAAAGTTTTCGCCACACCAAATACCACCAGAGGGCACTGAGACGTGAGGTCTCAAGGTCTAGGCTAATTCTCTGATTTCAATGACTTTGGTTTGGCTGCCGACGTCACGCCTTAATGGTTTCGCCCATTAGATTTTATTATAAAAAATCATTTAAAACTGTGTAAATTTTAACACATAGCTATCGTAAACGCACTGCAGCTGGTGTCCTAGCCACATAGGACACATAGGACACATCTACATGTTCTGAAGAATTCTTTAATTTATTTGGCTGCGTAGAGATTTAAAATATGAATATTAGACGAAACTTAGCCCCGTATGCACCAAATTCTTAAACACATTTTAAGCCGGATCCACACGGCACCAATTTATGCTTGCACAGCGCGTTTATACAAACAAAGTTTGCGCAAACGGATCGTGTAGACGTCACATTTTAAGTTGGCGTCAAATCTTCTAATTTACAATTCGACTTCTACACGATCCGTTTGTACAAACGCGCTGTGCAACCTTAAGTAGGTGTCGTGTGGATCCAGCATTAGTATGACGTCAAATTTTTTTGTATTAAGTTTTTTTGTTTTAGTATCAGCTTAAATGCGTTTAAAAATTTGGTGCAAGCCGTTAGTTAGCAATTTCTAAAATGTCCGTCAGCGTACATAGCTGTCAGTTGAAAAACTCTAAGTTTAAGTCTTTACTTCCGCAGTCTAGTCAAGGGCTTTTCGTCTGTTCTTGTGCTATCAACGCGATTGTCAATATTTATGTCAATTACAATTCAAATCGGAAAACGATCGTAATTGTCAATATCAATTACTAGTAAATAAATTAATACATTTTCAGTAGTATTGCAAAGTAAATAAATCGTTTCATGAGCTATTGTAAATTGCAATAATTATTGTTGCACGTTTATACGTGCAATTATTTGCAATTGACGTAAATATTGACAATCGCTATTGACCGTTTGCGCCATCCTTTATTTTTTAATAACGCGAAAATATCTCGGCCGCTTTGGGTGGTTGCCTTGGTACACCTAGGAATTTTTTAATATAGTTGTATAACTGGTACTTTTGTACAACTCTTCACGAAGATTATCAACAGATGGTATTGCAGATTACAACAGCCGTACTGCTTACTATCTATTCTAGTTTGGACTGGTAAAGTTGTAGAGAAATTGGAAATAAATTTTGACAGGTGTCAATTTCATACATTTTCTTCTTTCGTGCTTAGAAAATAAACTTTACGTCGTGAACAAAAGGATGTAATATCTGGGGTTCTCATCTCGAATTCGACATTTTGCCTCGCCACATATTTCCGTTAATAACATTGAAATGTCTATTGCAGCCAAAAAATATTTTCTCAACTAACTAACGTATATGGTTGAAACTAAATTTTTATGGTATTATAATAATAATTTTTGGCTAAAGAAAACGTCGAATTTGACATGTCACAGATTGCCCAGGGGGGGCAATTCTCGCAATTTGTTTGTCTGTTTTTGCAATAGGCATTTCAATGTCTTTATTAATGGAGATATGTGGCTAGAAAGAATGTCGAATTTGCGATGTCACAGCGCCAGAAACACCCCCGTTACAATGGATATCTCGATAACTACAGTCAGTTGTACAGTTTTACCGATGCTACCAATGTCCAAGATGGCGGTCTAGGTGCTGTTTTACGAAGCGACCCATTCCCAAGATGGCGGTCCGTGCTGTTTTACCGTCCCACCGCGCTGAAGTAGCGGTGCAAATCGGCGTCGGCGCGCGGCACCCACGCGGCGTTTAGGGCGATGGTGTCTAACGCCGCTGCGGCGCCTCGGAGAGAGCCGAATAGCTCTTTGAACTGAGGAAAAGTTACAAATAAGTATAAGGAGTCGTCATCTATATCCAGGAGTAAATCTCAGCTTTTGTCAGGATCCGCTTTTATACTCTTCTTCTCCACTGCCAAATGTAGAAACGCAGAGTCACTGTAAGGACTAAGACAACGCCTCAAGCCTGTAATGAGCCGTTTTCAAGAACAGCTTCTCAAAAATTCACATAGATGTCACGCTCTAAGGTCTCAAATATTATATATGATCAAACGAACTTTGCGAAGTTCGATCGATATTATATGAGTCGCTTCATTCGAAGATATAAGATAATTCACAACGTAGTCTCTTTAGCCTACAAGGTAGCTTCGCACGTTTATTTAAAGTAAAATCGATTTGTTTTCAATCGATCATTTTTTTCGATCCTACGTCTCGATACAGCCAGCCGCCATTTTTACGTCATTCTTTTTAGAGATACTATGCGAAACTTCCCCACGCCTGGGAATATGGGCGGGCGGGTGTTATATCTTCGAATGAAGCGACTCATATAATATCGATCGAACTTCGCGAAGTTCGTTTGATCATATATTATATTTCGTCGCTTCATTCTTCAGATATAAGATAATTCACAACCTAGATGTTTGGAGAGGGAAGTTTTGCAAATTTTAAACAAAATATTAATTATTCATACATTTTAAACAATGTGTTAATTAAACGGTATCAACCGTAAATTAAACATATTACATAATGGACACTGTGGTTAATTCATTATTAAGAAAGCAAACGGGTTTAACAAATCGGCTGACATCAGCGATCGGCCTGAAATAATATCTGGCGAAAACGCGATGTGCTGGTCCTTACGGCCAGCGCATTGCAGGCCCCGCTGAGGAGACGCCGCCGCCCCAGCGTCGGACACTGGACGCCGGGCACACCGAGCCACAGCACATGTACCCATGACACACTGCTCTCTGTCATCACCCTGCCAATCCATTGGCTAATGGTTTGGGCCGTGACTTGTTTATGGTGTGGTTTGCACGACAGAAAGAGATACTTAGTATGTGCCAGTACTGAGTTGCTCGATTCTAATCAGATACTCCTCGAGTGTGATGGAAGGGGTTATGCGTAAATTAGGTACGAAAGAGCCCTGGATACTAGCGACCTGACCCTAATGTTGTAACTAATTATGATTATAATGCTATTTGAGGTGGTATTCATATTATCATCCTTAAAAATGATAGCGTTTGTACCCTGTGTGTGTGTGTGGTACACAGGGCCAGTAATATTCCTAATGTTCTGGTTAACTTTTTATTATGTTTTATTTATTCGGACGGGACCGAATTTGAAATGTTATCCAATACACTCTCGTGGATTCCAAGTGACAGTATACCTAGGCAAGCTTGGATTGAATTTGAAAGCTCCTTTTAGTGATCGTTTAAATCGAACATACTAACTGGGACCAAAATGGGATACGGAGTTGAACGATGATTGTTCAAAGTGTCATACGAAGCATTCGTATTAAAACAATTACTTAAAATGTTATCACAAATTCGTTAGAATCTTCATATGGATCAGTATTATTCTGCAATCAAAATTGCAAATCGAGAGAAGTGCGGCAAGTGAGAATGCATGAGATTAATCGCATCTACTGCGATAGCCTCCGAGTCCTGTTTGCAGGATAAATAGCGCTCACAGTCGGCATTGACGCGAGACATGAAATCGGTAATCTACCGATACCTCAATCATAGTCTGTCTGACAGTGTGAACTATCTATCGGTAAGCCGAGTCAGAGAGTTTCCACTCTATGTCCTTTACTCTCTTGAGTCCTCGTCAACCTTAATATCACATAACAAAATATGCCGCGCTAGATTCTTTGCATGAAGGTATTCAATACTTCCTTGACAATTTACATAGCTGATAGCTGTGGTGTTATCTACTCGTACCAATATAGCACAATTATTATCGTATGATGCAACATTTTTAGGTTTAGTAAATCCAGTTAATGGGATACTTGAGTTCACATTGCTTCCAACACCCGTTGACCCAATCGTCGCCATAGACGGTTCCCCAGTCAGCACGAGAGGCATAAGTGAAGTTCTCGTTTACATAATGAAGTCCTGAGGGACAATAAAGGGTTAATGTTTTGCGCCCATCAATTAAGATCCTCAAAGAACGTAGAACGGGGGGATATTTATGCTAAAGTTTAAGTAGCTATTATATTTTTAAATACATTTTAACAATAGATAATAATTTTTGTGTGCAATCAGCTGTATCGTAGCGCTGGACAAGCTGCTACTGACAGCGCAATAAGTTGAGCGAACTTATATTGTGCAACGGGGAAGAGACGAAAATATATACACTGATTGTGCTATAATGTCGCTTTTCTCCAGTTAAAAAAAAATCAAGTGAAATTCTCAAAATTAAAATAATAAACACTAAAATTTTACACATATTTTTAGATTGCAAGTTGCTTTTGTTAACGTTGACTATGAATCCGAGACATTGAAGTAATTTGGGCCTCGTTAACATTGCTTAGACATTCCTCGAAGTCATTGCCAATGCAAATGATATCGTCTAAGTATAGCACGGATTTTGAGCCTTGAGACCTTAAGAAGGTGAAAACCTTAGTCGTCACTTTAGTAAACCCTCGCGGGGCAACCGAGATACTAATACGGTAAGGCTGAAAATTTGTAAATTCTGCCATCGAATTAAAGCTTTTATGGTCCACAATTTTAAATTTATCATATTTAAAAATGTGTTTCTTTGAATTTATTTTGAAATGGTTCTGTGGTCCGATACACGTGGTCGGTATAAATTATATTTGTGATTTTAGATTTATGGTGAATCTTTTTTCCCATTCGGTTTAGGTGCCGGGAATAATTTAGATAAAAATTGATTAGGTATGTGGGGCTGCCGCCTGCCCAATGCAAGGTGTTCGGCTGAACACTCTAAAATCGCACCCAAATCTACTAACATTTTAATGGACTAGGGGACTCCTTCTTTTTGTCAGGAGCAAAAAGTTTGGTATTGGTCAGGAGACAGAATACTTTTCTATACCAGGGGCAACATAGATATTGTGCCACGGACTTATAGAATGGGACTTCTAAACCGTCCCGAATCAATGCCAACAATGAGGAGTTTTCCAATAGGTATCTAAAGCATTCCTAACCACTCACTAGATGGCGCCCCGACAATTTTGGTAATTGATAATCGCTTGAAATAGGCTCTTAGCAAACAGGATATAAACACTGGGTACGTTGTATTGGATAATATTGTATTTGTCAATAGTTTTCAACCATTTTAGAAGTTGTAATAATAATGCAACATAGTGCAAACTTCTATAAATATTTCTTTTTACATGTCGTTCAACCTTTAACAGTTATGTTTATATTAATAAACATTTTATTTTTAAGTTTAGTATTAGTTGGTTGCATGAAATCACTGCCACCATCATACAGATTAAAAGAAGATTACCAAAATTGTAGGAGCGCCATCTATTGATGCTTTTTGAAACCATCTATCAATACCTACTGGAAAACTCCTCATTAATTATAAAATAATTGTCTGCGACCAACGTGGCGCACCTGAGTCACTTAGGTGACTATGTAGGCGCGGCTGCGGCGGCCGGCGGCTTCCGCGGCGCGGGGAGGCTGCTTGGCCGACGCTCGCTGCGGATGCCCGGTGACGGCCATTTCCCCGGGCTCGCGTGGCCGAGCAAGGGGTATGTCGATGGAGCCAATTCGCACACAATACTTCCGAATAGCGTTTCGTTTCGGTGAGTGTTACGGACGACATTCAAGAACGCCTTATCGTTAGGCGTTATTATTATCAGTTTTATTATCGATTTCCAGTCCATAAAATAAAGATCGCACGAGTATGCGGCGGGCGTCACTCAGATATTTGACGGCGATAAATATGGTATTATCCTCGTTGGAGTACGTGTTGCGGCGCGGATGACCGCAACGAAGGCGCCGAGTTGCTGCCGCGCCGTCGCCGCTTTCTTGTCGCTTTCTGGCCGCGGGCGCTCTCGGTTATCAAGCCTAAACTTTATTATTACGAAATTTTATTTTTGAGCCTGGGGCAACTTTATGTTTTCCGGCACTAAATAACTCTTAAGGATCTTTTCCTTGTAAGGGAGTCACAATAGACTCATATTGTTACGTATTTGGTTCCCGTGCTCGGGTTCGTTGTGGATATTGGCTTCGAGTGCGCGGGCGCATCGGACGGCACCGACAGAGGCTCTTTCGCTACTCTAGCGGCGACGGCGACCTGGGGCAGGTCTGTTGACGCCTCAGTAACAAGTAATACCTCTCAGTAATGGCATTCGGAGGTGTGTCGATGTCTAAAACCGCAGACAAATTCATATTATGTACGTTTTAGAACAAACGAGTTTACGAACGAGTGGTCGATTATACCCCCTACTTTACTAGTAGGTACTCAATGCCTCACTGTTTAAAGTATTATTCTCATCGTTCATCGAGTGTTCATAATATATTAAGTGTTTGTATTGATCCCCGATCAACTAAAAACCATACCGAAGATAAAACCACGGATATGTGAAGAATGTGGGTATATCCACAAAATAAATCCGCACTGCCGATTCTCGATCGACGGTGGCGGGTAGGTAGATGTCATAGACCTCTAAATGATTCTTGATCATCAAGGTTGAGACACTTGGGATTATTGCACATTGCCTTCGTGATGGTTCACGACCAACCTCCAGGCTCTGTGTCGATACCGTCGTGTTGGTTCTCGACCAACATCCAGGTGAATATGCACATTGCCTTCGTGATGGTTCACGACCAACCTCCAGGCTCTGTGTCGATACCGTCGTGTTGGTTCTCGACCAACATCCAGGTGAATATGCACATTGCCTTCGTGATGGTTCACGACCAACCTCCAGGCTCTGTGTCGATACCGTCGTGATGGTTCTCGACCAACATCCAGGTGTATATATTTACCGTCGCGTTGATTCTCGACCAACGTCCAGGTTTTTACCTTCGTGTTGACTCACGGCCAACCCCCAGGTTTTACATTGAAACACTCGATGCATAAATTACACGTATCACATTAAGCGAAAATCGCGTAAAATAGAAACTTACTTAGTTTTAATCGGAATCTAAAGTATCTAAAAACCTCGATCATCACCAGGTTGAGAAACTAGATTATTGCATATTGCTTTTGTGATGATGCACGACCAACCCCCAGGCGGTGTATGCGTAGTTATTTGATATCGTCGTGTTGATTCTCGACCAACCTCCAGATGAAATTTTAATTATATTCTTCATTTTTTATTGTATATACATTAAAGCTAAATCACCGTCGTGTTGACTCACGGCCAACCCCCCGGTTTTGTATTAATACACTCAATGCATAAATTATAAAAGTAACTACATTCGGCGAAAATATTGTAGGTTCTTACATGATTTTTTATTGGAATCTTAAGTGGAATCCGAGAATATCGCCACTTTGTGACATCGTAGGTTTTTTGCTTTTTCTTTTAAAATACCGAATCTTGTTTTCGGCGCTGTTTCTACTTTTGAAATAAAATTTTAACAATTTGTTGTGCACCACGTGTGCACGATGTGCTCGCTACCTCGCACGAAAAAGGAATGACGTAAAAATGGCGGCTGGCTGTATCGAGACGTAGGATCGAAAAAAATGATCGATTGAAAACAAATCGATTTTACTTTAAATAAACGTGCGAAGCTACCTTGTAGGCTAAAGGGACTACGTTGTGAATTATCTTATATCTGAAGAATGAAGCGACGAAATATAATTAAAATCTTTTGACTATTGTTGTAGTTATATGACAAATCATATGTGTGACTGTCACTATTCATTGCCTTGCAACAAATTGAACCGCGTTAAAACACTAGTTATTATTTGATATTTGCTAAAGTGCTACCAAGCTAAAGTAAAGTTTATTTATTTATTTAAACTTAATAGACGATGAGGTACAAAGGCGGACATAAAGTTACATAGCTTTATCTTCCGGTCAAGCAGAAATAGTTTAATAAAATTTATAAAGCTGAGTCTTTAGGATCACTGATATTCAAAAGCTGTTAAATTACTACATCGAAATAAAGATAAATAGCAATGATTATGATAATGTCGTCAGTCGTTTGAGCGCGTTATCAATTATTATTTGAGGGAAGCGAGCCTTGAAAACGGTTCATTGTCCTGCACAGAGCTTTAAAGTCCATGTGTGTCGCCCTGGAGGGACGCGCGCGCGGGCGGTGTGGCCCGATCATAGTTCTTTGTTGTCCAGGCTACGTTATCCTTCAACCTGGCACACATCTAGTGTGCGTGTGCGTCTGTGTGTGTTCACGTGTGTATAGTATGAGTGTCCCACTCACCCGGTAGTAGTCGTGCGGCTGGTGCAGGCAGCGCGCGGCGGCCAGCAGCGCGGCGGGCGGCGGCGTCACCCCCGCCCCCGACCCCGCGCCCGCCCCGCGCAGCACGCGCCACACGGCCGCGGCGCCGCGCCATCTTTAATAAATAAATAATATGCTTGGACAAATCCACACAGCGCCATCTAGCCCCAAAGTAAGCAAAGCTTGTGTTATGGGTGCTAGATAACTGCTAAACTACTTATAAATATTTTTTTAAATAAATACTTGTTATACATACTACACCCAGACCCGTAACAGAAATTAAAATTCATCATTTCCATTTCTGCCCGGCCGGGAATCGAACCCGGGACCTCTGCGTGGCGACCGGCACGTTAACCAACTGTCGTCGAACCACTCAGGTCGTCGATCGTCGGTCGTCATCTTGGGGTGGGGGAGGGTACATTCCTAAATTCAGTGACAGAATTCAGAAGCAAAAAGCGTGATACCCAATCAAAGTGAAATGTATTTTGCTCATAGAATAAGGTCCATTTTTGTATCACGGCTTTTGTAAAGCGGAGCGACGCGTGATTTAATATAAGTGATACAAAAATGGACCTTATTCTATGAACTATACATTTCACTTCGATTTGCTCTTACGCTTTTTGATACTGAATTTAGAATAGATGTCAGACCGCTAAAAGGAGAGTGCTGAAGGGAATGGCCTAGAGTTGTAAGAAGCCAAATCTCCACTCCACTCTCGTCTATAATAAATTAGCTCTGGGACTCTATTTTTTAAAACGCTCGCGAACGATTTTCAATGTTGATGTTCGGCATTAAATATTCGATATAATAGGACCACGATAAGTCCGTATCGACTGACAGTAGTAAAAATTATAAAATGTGGATAATAACAATAATCTGGGGATAATCTGTCCTCGTCAGTCCTTCAGTTATTTGGCTTGTACTTTTAGTTTATCTAAATTATTAATCATGCTGAAAATTATCTCTAACACTTTCTTTTTAATTGTTTTGCCCATTATTTAATACTATTTTTCATAACTTACGAAAATAAACAATCCTACCGAAATAAAATTGTTTGTTATGATTCTTATGAATGACGTTCTATGACGTTGGAAAAACCTTGGCATAAGTTGCCATACAGAGATTTTTTTTAATAAGCGATTCGGACTTAGCGCGGTCATATTATATTTTGTTGCATGATGTTGATTTTCCCTGTTTTTGAGCCGTACTCTTTCGGCCGAAAAAGATATCCATTTTTTCATGGTAAACAACAAAATTTAAAACGGTTGAATCAAGGTGAGCGATTAAAGATTAGGACCCACGGTCTAGTAAGCTTAAAACGGGCTAAAAGAACCACCGGCAAGACAGCAAATGCATCCTCCACGAGGACTGCCTGATAGAGAGAAATTCATACAATTTCAAAGAGCGCCCTGTAGACTAATTACGTAACTCTGTTGCCAACAATTATCAGCTTTCAATTATTGAAATTGTTACTTTTGCGATTACTTATAAACGATTTAATAGTTTCAATTTATTGTAATGGACCTTTGTTAGCAACTGAACCAATGCAATCGATGATGTAATTGCAAAAGTAACCATTTAACAATTGAAATCACATAATTGTTACTTTTGGCACGTGGTATATCTAGTCCCAAAAAGTCAAAAACCACGAACTCTTACCTACCTGGTTTATCACTTTTAATTTTTGCTGAACCAGGTGATGCTGATCATCGATCTGGTCAGACTTCCCTGGTAGCAGAGTCATGGATGCTAGATGGCAGTCGCTCCACTGTAATTACCTGGTGATGCTAATGTCTATAGAAATGTTAAAGGCAGCGGCCCACTTTCTATCAGGCGACCCCTTTCCTGTTTATCTACCATGACACAAAACAACCATAAGACAGAAATGACGCTGAATTCTTGCCATGGACGCGACAGTTGAAGGTTGGCACTCACCTGCAGGCGGCGGTGTAGAGCGCAGTAACCCACATCTTCCATTCGCGACCTCGCTGCGCCTCCGGAGACAGCGCTGTGAACGCGAACCTGCGGGGCGGGGACGGATTAGTTGAAGTACAACATGGAGTTCTTCAAGAAAGGGGTGAAAAGGTTTTTACGGGGTCGGCGACGCGTGGGTGATGCCCCTGACGGCCATAGGCTGCGGTGACTGCTCACCGTCAGGCAGGCCGTAAGTTTGTTTGCCAGCTAAGTGGTATAAAAAAATACATCATCATCATCATCATCTTGAGAGCGTCGGTGGCCTAATGGCTAACGAGTCGGACTCGTTAACGAGAGACCGGGTTCGAATGATAATGACTTCTTCTGAGTTATGAGTGTGGACACCACCCGAAGCTTTTACGGTGAGAGAAGACATTGTGTTGAAAGCTGCACGTTCAGGCGACTAAATTTATTCATGATCCAAGATTGTCAGGCTCTCCTGTTTACAGGGTCACGGGGGTCAGATGACAGTCGCTCTACTGTAATTACGTGATCTGCCAAACCTTGGGTCATTGTCATGATGATTATTCTGGTATTTTATCATAATCGTCTTCATCAGCCGACGTTAATCCACTGCTGCGCATAGGTATTGGGCGCCAAATGCGCTCTGTTCCTGTAGCCTATCACAAATCGTCACGCCTTTTGTTCTGTAGATACTTGTCACTAATTTAAGAAGGGGGAAAGACAAGCACCGCTGATCACCATTGACCAACGTGGGGTTACTTCTACTGACTACTCACCTACCCATAGAACAGCCAGTCGTCCTTAGGCAATACCAAAACACCTGCTACGAACACCTGTTACCAACCCATCCAGTTCCCGTACTCTGCGAGCGTTACCCAACCAAGATTACTAGTCTCGAAAGCACGCTGCCACTAGACCAGTGCCGCTTCTACAAACCTATAAAACAGTCAGTCATTCTTAGGCACTGCTGAAGCCGCGAGCAAAGCATGGTGACTGCTACCAACGCTCGCTACAAGCTCATTCACCTATAAGACAGCCAGTTGTCCTTAGGCGCTGCCCAAGCCGCTAGCAACGTGCACACGCCGCCTACTAACACTTATTATGAACGCTCGCTACAAACCAACTCACTTACAAAATAACCAGTCGTTCTTAGGCGCACCTAACGCCGCGAGCAACGGAGGTAACTGCTACGAACGCCTGCTATGAACACCCACTACGAACGCCCACAACCAACGCTAGTTACCAACCCATCTAGTTCCCGGACGCTGAAAGCGTTAGCGTTGCTTAGCCTTGGTTACCTTCTACAAACCTACTCACCCATAAAAAAGCGCGTCTTTGGGCGAGACACTGGCGGCCATGGCGGCCAGCGGCGCGCGGTGGCTACTACGAACGCCTGTTTCCCACTCATCTAGTTCCCGGACCCTTGGTTACCTTCTACTACCCACCCACCTATAGAACAGAAAGTCATCCTTGGGCGCGGCCAGCGCTACGAGCAGCGTGCGGTCACTGCTATGAAACAACTTTAAGAACGCTCGCTACAAACGCTCGATTTAAACCCACCCACCTATAGTACAGCCAGTCATCCTCGGGCGCTGCTAAAGCCACGAGCGACGAGCGGTGACTTCTACGAACGTCGCATACGAACGCCGCCTACGAACACTCACTACGAACGCCCGCTACAAATCCACCCACCTATAGAACAATCAGTCGTCCTTGGGCGCGGCCAAAACTACGAGCAGCGCGCGGTGATTGCTATGAACTCTTTCTACGAACGTCACCTATAAACACTTATTATGAACGTTCGCTACAAACCCACCCACCTATAGAACAGCCAGTCGTCCTTGGGCGCGGCCAAGGCCACGAGCAGCGCGCGGTGGCTGAGCGCGGGCCGCGGCGCGGCGGCCGAGCGCTTGAGCGCGCGCCAGCACATCGCCCACGCCGGCTGCCCGCGCGTCCGCACGCCCGCCACGAACGCCGCCTGGGGGAACGGTATCGATGCTTGGTATTTTATTGCACAAACTTGTCTTAACTTGTATTCATTTGAAGCCGTTCGGATTTTCCGAATAATAATGCGTTAAATTGTAAGAATGATTTGGTGGATTTTGTTGTTTCTATTTACATATTTTCTTAATATGAGGAAGACCAGTCTCATGGTACCCAGCAGAAGACCTCCGAAAAATAATGCGTTAAATTTTATAATGATATGGTGGATTTAATTGTTGCTGTTCAAATTTTTTTTATAATATTACAAAGACCAGTATTCAGCCAAGTCTGGCTGAACTGCCTCCGAAACGGATTGGTATCCTAGCCGATTACACCGACTGTTTAGTTTAGGAACATAATTTAACAGCGAGCTGTGTTAAATTGTCGGGTCATGTGTTTATAAATTTATTGGAGATCGTTCGCGTCCTGTGGCAACATGGCAATGTATATTTTTAATAATTCAGTGAATAACGAGCAGACAGCCCACCTGATGGTAAGCGGTAACAGTTGCCCACAATATCTACAATCATACATTATGGTTGCAGGTAACAAAAATACAGAATCGTAGGTGCATTATTACTATAAGGATTAAGATGTAATTTCGCTGGCTACTTTATCCTTCAAACCGAAAACAACAATGCAAGCTTTGTTGCTTGGCGGCAGAAATAGATAAGACGGTGGTACTAACCCAGTTGGACTCCTCAGGCTTGACAGAGCGCTACCACCTGATAAATATACGAGTCCATCACCCTAAAATATTTACCCCTGTGCCATAACTAACCTCCTGATAGATCTCCGGTATGGACTGGTTCCGCTCCGCCCAGTCGTCGAAGAGCTTCACCGCGCGGCGGGTCACCGCCTCGTTCTCCCACTCCACGCCGGCCGCCAGCAGCGCGCCGCTCAGCCAGCTGTGGGAATCGTGGACCTTAGTGTGTTTGGTTTAAGGTTCAAAATAGAGTGCGTCCCGTACAATACAAATTAAAAGTTGTAATTTCAGCAAGTTGGTTGAGTACGAGCTACGCACGTACAAAACATAAACGTAACATTGGCGTTAACGCCAATTCATTAGTTTTAGCGCATCGTCACGTCAGTTCGCATTCAGCTATCATCAATGTCACACGTACTCATTATCAATCAATCATACTCTCATACTCGCGTATTCATTTTATCATTATCGATTGAGCACAACTTTATAAATCTCCCAAAACACACTATTCTGGTGGGCTTTATTGGGTATCAGGTAGAGTTATTTTTCATTATTGAACTTTATATTGTACGCACACTGTTATATACGCATTACAAAACTTGTTACGGCGAAAAAAGCTATTTACGGTTAAAAGGCGAACTTATATCTTTTTAGAGATCTCTGTAGCCATACCATATATGTATATTGTTAGTCTTAACTGTCAATCAACTGGAATTAAGGTTCATTATCTACCTGTCACATGAAATCGACGATTTGTTTAGTCCCATTTTGGGCGCCATATACAACCTTTTATCACCACCTAAATTTAGGGACCATCGATGCCACAGACAGATAAAATAAAATAAAATTAAATGTCATTTATTTGGGATAAACAGATACACACATACTTATAAAATTGAAAAAGACTTGAATTTATTATATGTAGCTTAACCAATTGTTATTTATGGAGTTTAGGCAAGACCAATGCGAATGCGAATGAATGAATGAATTATTTATTTATTATTATTATTATTATTATTAATAATGTGATGCGTAACAATATACATACAAGGAGCTCCTCGAATTCATGCGGTGATGAAAGATTGTCTGATACTACTTACGACCGCGCGTCAATTGTACTTGGCGCCCAACATGGGACTAAACAAATTGTGTCTATTTTGTAAGACAGATCGAGAATTAACCTTAATTTCAGTTGGCTAAAGGTCACGGCTGACAATATATATGGTATGGTTAGCTGGCAGAGATCTCTTAACACAGATAGTTCGCCTTTAAACCTTTAGATGAGCGTAGTCGAGTAAATACCTACATCTGCATATCATCATACTTTTACACACTGTAACGTAAGTAATTTGATTAATTGGATCGAGCAAAGATAATTTTTTGGCTTGAGTCGATGTGTCTCATCAACGGTCGTACTTCTTTTTTTATCGTAATACAGTACATAGTACATAGCCAATTATAGACTAATAAATATTGTAATTTTATTAGTCTATAATTGGCTATGTAGTGATATTATGGTCACAACGCGGTTGGCTTTCCTTAAGTAAAAAAAAAAAAGTGTAGATATTTGTAGTCGAGTAAATACGTAAATCCACACTCATAGCTGCTCATCCCCCTGCAAATTGGCGTTGACCCTGGGCTGTAGGCTCCTCACAGGCCTCCCCCCTTGTTTCCACAATGATATAAAACCTACTTCATCACGCGCATTGCTACTAAATCCCACTCACAGTTGCTCATCCATCCTGCAGGTTGGTACTTAATCACGTACGTTTCTGCCAACGTGTAAATACATAATCCCCACTCACAGCTACTCATCCCAATGCAGGTTGGCGTCGACCCTGGGCAGCGCCCCCCTTCGCGTCCACCGTGATTTGAAAACCTACATAATCACGCACACTTCTCCCAAGGTGTAAATACATAAACACTCACAGCTGCTCATCCCCCTGCAAGTTGGTGTCGACCCTGGCAGGGTCCTCAGCAGGCCCTCGCGTCCACCATGATCTAAAAACCAACTTAACCACGCGCGTTTGTACCTCATCCCCTGCAGATTGGCGACGTTCGGTTGCAGGGTCCTTAGCAGTGCCCCGCCTAGATTATCTAAAAACTTAATCACATGCATTTTTCCGAATGTGTAAATACATAAGCATATGAACTAAAAAAAAAATCGTGGACAAATTCACACAACGCCATCTAGCCCCAAACTAAGCAAAGCTTCTACTATGGGTGCTAGATAACTGATAATACATACTTATTATACATAGAACACCCAGACCCGTAGAGCTCGTCTAATCTAAAATGACGCGCCCCACTATCGCATTAACGCACACAAGCAAGTTTAAATATGGACGCAATACATATACAAATGCCGTTGTAATTGGTCATTCAGTTGCCGGTAAGATTCAAACGTAGCAGCACGCGTCGTTCATTGGCTCCCACACAGATGAAGTGTCGATATCAATATTTGCACTCACACATCGAAATCAACTAACTAAGTAGTGGGGCGCGTCATCTTAGACTAGACGAGCTCTAACAGAAATTAAAATTCATCATTTAAATTTCTGCCCGGCCGGTAATCGAAACCGAAACTCTTGCGTGGCAGACGCAATGTTGACCACTGAACCGCTCAGGTCGTCACATATTAGCCAAGGTCTACATCCATACTCACAGCTGTTCATCCCCCTGCAGTTTGGCGTCCACCCTCGGCTGCAGGGTGCGCAGCAGCGCGGCGACGCGCGGCCCGCTGGACGCGGCGCGCAGCAGCTCGCGCCACCACGACAGGTGGGCCAGCACCACCCGCCACACCGCCCAGTGGGTCTCGTCTTTCAGTTGGGCTGGGGGGCGGACGTGTTTAAGAATAACAATAAAATATTCTTTATTTTCTCTTCATCATCATCATCATCATATCAGCCAGAAGACGCCCACTGCTGGGCATAGGCCTCCCCCAGAGATCTCCACAAAGGCCGGTCCTGTGCTTTCCGCATCCAGCTGGTACCTGCGATCCTTACCAGGTCGTCGGTCCTCCTGGTAGGAGGCCTACCCACGCTGCGTTTTCCGGTACGTGGTCGCCACTCGAGAACTTTACTGCCTATTTTCTCTTCACAACTACCAAATAACCAACTCAAATTATATACACAAAATGTGAGAGAACCGACGTCTGTAGTAGATTTGACAATCAAACCTGTAGCACAGATAGCCAGGTTTTCCCGTAGATATAATCCGGTATGGAACACCAGTTCACCAGTAGGTATATATAACAGAGTATCATATATTATTATTAAGAATCAAAATAGTTAATAAAAGAAACAATATTATAACAAAAAACATGACTTGCGGCACATTTTGTGTATATTATTTGAGTGCCTATAAGAATAATAATCACCATAATTTGCCTGCCCTTATCCAATTCGGTTGGGGTCGGCACAGTTTTTTTTATCCTACTCAGCGACAGCAGCCAGCCTACCTGATGGTAAGTGGTAACTGACGCCCATAACATCTACAAAGTGTAAATGGTCTCTATGGTTGTGTAAATATTTTGCGTGTCCCAGCAAATGTTGATAAAAAAAATTTATGTCATACGGCAGACAAACAGGCAAGCGGGCCACCTGATGGTCACCGCCGCCTATGGACATCAGCAACACCAGAGGAGTCACCAATGCGTTGCCCGCCTCCGAAGAGACCTCTAACATACCTCTCGAACGATCCCATGTCATAGTCCAAAGGAAACACTGTGGCCAGGAGCTCATTCTACATCCGAATCGTACGAGCGATTTGAACGGTAAATGTCCTTACTAAAGTGAGTGAATTAGAATGATCCTCACCAGCAGCAGCGATGGCCCGGCTGGCGGGCAGGCGGCCGGCGCGGCTGAGCACGAACGCGTCGTCCAGCATCAGCGCGCGCTCCGCCGCCGCGCCGCCCGCGTACAGGGCGCGCGCGCGCCGCGCCGACTCCTCTGCCGTCTGAGGGTGGAAATAGATTATAATAATCTAATACCCATTTATACCCATACCCTAATACCATGAAAATGCCATTTTTTACCCATACTAATACCCATACCCACGGCAGATGGCCGTGTGGTGTCCGGCAGAGTAGAATAACACCAACCCCTTACACTCATGGGTGTCGTACGAGGCGACTAATGTTTTCGAGGCAATAGATCAAGAGTCTCCGTAGTCTAGAAAATGGGCAGCAGCATTTTCCAATGTTATATTTAAACACTGCGATCTCCGACCCGCCTGCCGAGCGTGGAGATTATGGCAATAGCCTCCCCTTTCGTGGGAGAAGCCCTAAGTTCTGAAGTGGACTGTTACGGGCTGTGATGATGAATACCCATTTATCTAACAATTTAATGTAACATAATTTAGCTGTAAGTTTTCCTAAAAATATAATAATAATAAGCGTGCCAACTTAGATTCATTCCAAAAGAGAGGTGATAATAAAAAGGATGGGCTTCGAAACCAGGACTGTCTGGACACCATACCCCAACGGCTGGAGCGGGCGACTCGCACGATACACGCCGTAAGCCCTCTGGTGTATAATAAAATACTGGATACCAGAGCAGCTCCGAGTCAGACAACTTTCAAAGTAGAACTTAAGAAGTGGTTGATCAATCAATTGGGCAATCGTTCTACAGTTTTGAAGAATTTTTAAATTTGACTCTAAGAAATAAGTAAAAGACGTAATCGCAATTACATTAATTATTGTAAATTATTATTATTATTAAGAAAAACACATAATGTCTATGATTCGCTTACCGTATTTGACGTATAATGTATATTATGAATAAATTGATTATTGATTAATCATCTTGGCGGCGTTAGTGTCCCGGTTTAGCTCTCGCGCACGAGGGCGTGGGGTCCGCCGGTCCGAGTGTAAAAGTGATATGCGAGCGGTTTCAAAAATAAGGCCACAAAGGCGCTACTAATGCGATGCCCACCTCTAAAGATACCTAGTGCCTCATGACCGCTTCGTGTAAAAATGGCATATTCTCGGAATGCTTAAAAAATGCTTTTTGTGAAAAGGAGAAAGGTTTCGAGCTTCACACGAAACTTTTCGATTTTTTACGTCTCGGGCATATAATTCACTCACTGTACTCATAAGTCTACGTTGAAACCTCTGGCCTAGACTTTGTCATCGTCACCGTGTCGTCAACACTGACTTAAAAAAGTTTTTTGCTCTTTTGTTGAAGAAAAGTAATTTGTTAAACAAGAAAGCAAAGTTACTTTTGTTGCGAGTGTCGAGTTTTAAACACGAACTAGTAAAGTCACCCGAGCACAGAGACTGGAACCATCACCTATTTTTTTTTACCAGCTCAGAGTAGGTATATAGTGTCCGAAATTCAAATGAAAGTTGTTTGCTGCAAGTTTTTACGCAACAAACGCGCCCTTTTCGTGCTGAAGAGGTGAAAAATAATAAGTATACTGTGTCTGGGTGATAGCAGTAACTTTGCCTAGGCTAGACGACAAAAGGCTACACCATCGGTCCTGTGTAACCTGTGGTGTGTAAGCCAGTCTCTTCTCTTACATAATACCGCAGCTAAACAATACTCTTTTAAATAGTATTGTGTTTCTGCCGGTGAGTAAGGTCTCCAGTTGGAGTGGTCTCCACTCCAGTCTATGGGGGAGTGGCTTTGGCAGTGGAGTGGCATTTGCCTTTTTGCTGCCAGAGCAACGTGTTATAGAGGTGGGCAACGCATTGGCGATACTCTTGGTGTTGCTAATGTCTCTAGGCAGTGGTGACCACTTTCCATCAGGTGGCCCGCTTGCCTGTTTGCCTACCGTATGACAACAAAAAAAGTGGTCTCTAAATCGCACTCACCTCCCCATCGCGATCCTGCGGCGCGACGCGGTACAGTCCTCTCGCTCCCACGTTGTAACGTACCCACTTGTGCTTGCCTAGGTCCGGCACTTCCACTGTAAATTCAATGAGTTAGGTATTTAGTGTAACAGCAGTGTGTTTTGGAGTTATTGGTCTACTAGCTTTTGCCAACGACTTCGTCCGCGTAAAATTATGTTACGTTCCAGACCTGTTCCCGCGCGAACCACCTTGAAATTCGGAATAAACTATAGTCTATATGTTGCCAAATTTTGTCGAAATCCATTTTGTACTTTTAGCGCGAACTTTTTTTCTTAAAAAATTTCGCCTATAAATTAGTCTTATGTTGGGCGCCAAACTTTATTACGATGTATGCTATTATACTTGCTGGAGTCCGGTACAGTGTCACAAATTTGTCCGACTTAATGGCAAAAACTGGTCCAAGTGTCGCTATTTTGAAATGTTATATCAATTTTGAAATTGTTGGCAACAGCGACGCCGTCACCGGGTCAGATAAGTTCGTGCCACTGTAGTGTCTGTAATAATGGGTGAGCTTATCACTAAACTAATCTTTTGGAAATGTTATTTGACAAGTTTGTTATTTGGTTTTATGTGTTCAACATTTAGTTATTTTAGTGAATTGAATTCTCCTTTGTTGGGCGCCAAACTTTATTTAGTTATAGCAAACCCAAACACTCAATAACTTATTTATTACAACAACATTGCCTTTGGTAACTATGTTATTGTTTAGTCCCATGTAGGGCGCCAAACCTATTTTTTTATTTAATGGGTATGCCGTTGCCTTTGAGGGACGCTTTAATCCAACAGTTATGGTTGAAGGGTTAGTTAATATTATTACGTTCATGTAAAGCTACAAGTTTAGTGATAATTTGAAACTTAACTTACTTTCGGTATCGTTCATCCACAGGAGATATGTCGTGTTCTCCGCCCATCGCGACGCGCGCGGTTTCGTCTCGTTGCCGACGTCGTACCTGAAAATACAGTCGATTTAAAAAATATATTTGGAGTCTAAATATATGACTCCAAATATATTTCTACGGATTTTTATTCTGTTTGAGTAAAAATCCGTAGAAATTACTCGCAACTGACAGTTGTCATTGTAATTTTACTGCCTCTAATTGTAAAACACAACGTGACGTGAGACGCAACGTGAGTAGGCCTCCCACAAGGTGGACCGATGGCCTGGTAAAGATCGCAGGTACCAGCTGGATGCGGAAGGCACAGGACCGGCCTTCATGGAGATCTCTGGGGGAGGCCTATGCCCAGCAGTGGGCGGCTTCTGGCTTTTATGACGAATTGTTAAATAGCTTAACTAGCCTAGGGAAGCACACGGAAGGTCCATCCGATGGTGCGCAACAGCGGTGGTAAAAATACGTGCTAGTATCTCACCAAGTCCCATTTAGTCCCCCTCCAGTAGCATTTCGCCAGACAGTTCCATTTGTCTCTTCCTCCTCGTACTCCGCTTCCAGAGGTCCCACTACGAAGGTAACCGGGATCACCCACTTCGGCATCGGAGGAGGCTTGGTGGTCCTCGGCTTCCGGGTCGTGGTCGGCGCTGGGGTCGTGGTGGTGCTGTTGTCGTCTAATGGCTCTGTTATGTTCTCTGTGTGATGAAAGAAACATACGTTTTTAATACTTAACTTAACCCTATGTTAGGTAATTTATTTTTCTTTTTATTGTACATATTAATTATTATGTGACTTAAAAATAAATAATATTCAAATGTCTTTTGAATAAGAGTAAAACTTAAAAATTCACGTTTGAACTTAGTTTTAATTGGATAGAGATGGCAGCGGGCATTAATGACTTTAATATTGTTGGATTTTTTTAATTTATTAACAGTTTATTGCACTGTTATTGTGTCGATGCCCTCGTTTATTTTAGAAAAGGTCAATGAACGTGGAAGAAGCGTGAGGACCGTAGCAAGAAGAACGATGTGGTATCTGCCTACCACTACGGTAAAAAGGCGGGACGTTATGTATACATGTTTAAAAATCTTAGACACGCAGCAAGCAAAAATTTACTCAAACCGTATATCTCGCATTATGCCAGTCTTTACTAACCAACTGCAATACTTCATGAGGTGGCATTCATAAAACGACTATGATTGACTTAGAAAGAGCACAGAAAGCTATTCTAAAAGTAAGTTCCTTCCGTCCCTTCCGCTACCCGACGACGCAATTACTTACCGAATGTGATATTTTATCAGTCCGTCAATTATTCATTCTGCATACTATCATGAAAAAACACTCCCTAGGGCCTCTAAATCCCGAAACCCAGACCAGCCATAGACGAATGGATATTGTGTGCAGCAATGAACTATACCGCACACAACATTCACATCTGTTTCCTTGATACTTATCTGTATTATAAAATAAATCATACCCTATGCATTCACCCTATGAATTGCTATGATTGTAAGGTTACTCTTACAAACTGGTTAAAAGGTAAATCGTACGAGGAAACGGAAAAACTTCTCAAAGTGGTCGCTTAATTTAGAATGTAACAAAAATATATTTATTTTAGTTTATTTCAATTACTATTTACTTTCTGTACAAAATGTAAAAAATACTTTAATGTTTTATTAATAAATAAGAGCATAAGCCCTAACCTACATTAAATTGACCTACTAACATCGATGTTTAAGACACAGGTAAACTACTTACTTAGTTAAGGCATCTAGTTAATGAAAAATATAGCATGTATCTACTTAATTTACTTTGAATTACTAGGGTAATAAATAACTGGAAATTGTTCTACTCAAATTTTAACATAAGAAGGTACTTTTAAATTTAACGACGTAATTTTAGACTTAAGTTTCTTGAATAAATAAATTATTTATTTTATATTATTATTATTAATGTGTTCATCAATATTTGTGTCAATCATCTTGCACCGCCCTGTACCTAAGTTTACTATCAACTCTCCGGTTGGCTGGTAGAGAAACCTATGAAGCTTTAAGTCCGCCATTGGACGTAACAGTGCACGATTTTTTTTACTAAATAAATATTTGAATGAAGAATAAGTATTTAGAAATAGGGATCATAGCTGGCATTCCATAATTCCATAATTCCATAAATTCATTCCATTTCCATCTGCCTACACCTGTATGACATAGGTACTCGGTGTGTGTATGTATGTACATGACTCACCAGGCTCATAAAACAGTTCATCCAGGTCTGCTCGAAGGTCGGCAGTGAGGAGATAGTTCACCATCGGTGGGTCGGGCTCTGGTGGGTCGGCTGACATCACGAACCTGAATCGATATATTTTTATGTCAAACAGTAGACAAACAGGCTATATTACATAAATTACGGGTGTTCACGTATATAGTTCACACTGCCGCCACCAGATGGCGCTGCAGTACTTTTATATCGCGGTATCGAAATGTTCCGGTGGTTTAATATACCGATTTGTGATTTTGTGTGAGCTTATGACTTGGAACAGTTGTTTCATTTTATTATCGCTGGTACCGGGATTGGTTTTTGGGATACTTAGATAACGGGCATGAGGCATTTCATCTTAGTCCCCACAGTGACAACGCACCTTCGATTCTGCGTTTTCGTTGCCTGCAACTTATATGTATTCTTTGACGAATTGTTTAGCTACATACACTGTGTTGGTGAACGCTCCGTATAATATTAAAAGAACTGTATTTTTCCATCTTTTCAATAAGTTAAACGTTGAAAATCTGTTCCGTTTCCTCCAGTGGTTGTTTTGTGATAACAGTCATCTATCGTTGTCGGCGTGTCTTGAAGCGTAGTGCATCTAAGTGCTAGTGTGTGCCTGTGTTGACATACCGTCAATATAAAAAGCAAACTGTGATCGCCCGTGCGCGCAACGCAAAGTGTGCTGTATGTGAAGCGCACAAACGTGACGATCGCTTGACGCTTCGTTTCGCTGACGTGCCGCAGCTGTTGACAGGCGAGTAGATAGCGCAGACCGGACAAATTCGGTGGCTTTTCATCGCTTGTCTCTGGGAGACATCTTCTAACAACTCTAACGCGTCCATACTTATTACCATCGTGCACCATGAAATGCACCGCGTGCAAACAGCCTATCAGCGCCGTGGAGATGGTACTAAGGTGCTCTCAGGATAAATGTACTAACCAGTACCATTACGAGTGCCTTGGGGTTCCTAGATCGGCGTTTATCAAGCTCACACCCAAGCAAAAGACCTCGTGGAAGTGCAAGCCGTGCTCGCAACCGAAAGAACGGAAGGGGGACAACACTCCTGTACGAGACGCTTCGTCCTCCCAGCTGGGACCTGATGCGCGTAATGCGGGAGCTGGAACATCCGAAGGGGTTAATAACGAAGCCGACCCTGCTCCCTTACCGGTCGTCACCGCACCCGAACCTGTGATGGTTAGCACGGAAACGACGTTGGTACCGCCCGTGAATGCCGCGCTGCTGAAGGCAATATCTGATAATAATGATAGGTTGATAGCAACGCTTACATCGGTTATTGACGATAAACTGTCTGAAAATAATAGGGCACTACTGGACAGACAGGAAGCTATAAACCAGCAGTACAACAGCATGTTGGAATCGCTAAATAAATATAGCCTACTGTTCGATGAGACGGTACAGGACATCAATTCTATCAAGGCGGAATTAAAAGAGGTTCGTAAGACTAGGGACGAGGTAACAGAGTTGAGGGCAACCGTAGATGGCTTACAGCAGACTTTGAACAGCTTTGAGCAGCGGAATAGGCTGCTCAACTTGGAGATATTTGGCGTTCACGAGCGAAAGTCTGAGCAAGTCACCAATGTAGTGTAGAAAATGTTGATGTCTCCATTACAAGCGCAGATATCACGTCGGCGATTAGGATACCAACCCGAAACACTGACGGCCTGCCCAAGCCTATTATTGCCAAGTTCATTTGTCTAAATAAGCGCGACGAATTACTTACGGCAGTTCGAAAGCAGAGGGGTGTAAATACTGAGGACATAGGTTTGCCTGGAGACCCCCGCCAAATACATGTAAATGAACATTTAACACCCGCAAACAAGGCATTACTGAGGGACACTAAGCTGAGATGCAAGGAGCTGGGGTTTCGGTATTGCTGGACACGCAACGGCAAGATTTTCGTTCGACAAGCGGACAACCTCCCTCCATTACGCATAGGCAAAAAATCACAGCTGTTGTGTTTAAAGAAAGCCGCCTAAGAGTTATTGAACATACGTTTGCTTGCTTACTGCTGTTTCGGTTCGGTTTATGTCAAATAGCTATTGTTATTGTAACCGTACATGTCTCCGGTTTCTATTTGTTTTGTTCGTTATTTTATTGTTTCTCTGTACACTACACACCATACAACATCACTTGTACAACCCCTCAACACTACATAAATACACACCTACGATACCTTCTTCCTGACTCGGTAATTTCGACTGTTTTGGTTCTCAACTGTGCTCATGTTCCCTTTGAACCGATTTCTAACCTAATTATTTATAACTTTCACAAATGGCACAATTAACTGTTTATTTACAGAACCCACGTAGTATAAGGGGTAAGACTGTTCAATTTAGGCAGGGACTACTAAACAACAACTATGATATCGTGGCCGTGTGTGAAACTTGGCTGGTGGACGGGGTATATGATTCCGAGGTGAGTGACTCGCGATACGACGTGCATCGCCGGGACCGGGCGCCGGGCGTGCGTTGCGCGCGGCGTCGGCGTGCGGGGTGCGGCGCGGCCGGTCGGGGCGGTCGGCGGCGGAGTGCTCCTACTCAGCCGCCGCTCGGTTGCCGCGCGCCGCGCCCCGCCGCCGCCGCCCGCGCCGCGTGCGCCGCCGTTGTCCGACACGGTGGGCCTCGAGTTAGTGCACATTATTATAGGAGCGCGCACGATTCATTCTGAGTTGGATTTGCACATTATTTGCGTTTACTAACCGGGTTCGGGGTCCAGTCATGACGATCAATTGCGCAGACTAACTGTTTATTTGCGGGAGCAGTGCACAGCGAAAGCTCATTATTTGCTATTAGGCGATTTTAATTTACCAAATATTAATTGGGTTTCACGATCAGGAGGATATTTTTACCCTAGTGGGATGTCGGGCGACTGTCAAGAGGGTTTTATCGAGTACATTCTTTCCAATGAATTAATTCAATATTGCGGGGTCCCCAATGGCAATAGCCGGTTTTTAGATATTGCATTTTCTAATACTGAGGTGGAGGCGCGTAGTCGATCCAATCACTCGCGAGGATTGGCCTCATCACCCGGCGCTTGAATTGGATCTAGTTAATATCAATCACAAACCTTTGAAAATACCCTGTAAGAAAATTTATAAATTTAAAAAGGCCGATTACGAAAATATTTTCCATGATTTGTGTACAATTTATTGGAATCTTGTTCTGAACAATGTACCGCTGGATGAGGCTGTGCTTTTTTTAAATACTACTATAACAAACAAACATGTTCCGTTTTTCTGTAGCACTCCAGATGGCTATCCAGTTTGGTACTCCAGGGCGTTAGTGAAAATAATTAAAGAAAAACACAAATATCACTCACTCTGGAAACGAACGGGCAATAGTTGTGATCGTGAAACATTTTCCTTGCTACGATCTAGGCACAAGAAACTACAGCGACAATGCTGGAGTAGGTATAAGCAGCAGTGCACTCAATCAATCACTCGAGATCCGAAAAAGTTTTGGAGTTACGCAAAGATACTGAGACGCGATCATGGCTTAAACACACGCACACACGCACAACCATACAGAGAGAGAATCTTATATTATATTTTAGAGAGAAGTTTATATTTAGTTTTAGTTTTTATTTTCTATTTGTATTTTAAATGGTGTACTGGCTATATTAATTACCAAAATTATAAATTGCAGTTTTGTAATTGGCATTACAACTTAATAATGTAACCTTTTTGAATAATAATTTATATGCTGTAAAACTGTGAAATAAATAAATAAATAAAATAAAATAAATAAATGTATGAATTTTATATGTAATGGACGACAGTTGCCACTTGCCATCAGGTGGGCTGTCTGCTCGTTTGTCACTGATAGCATTATGATGTAGCAATTGTGATGATGTGTGCAAAAATATAATAAGAGTGGCCCCAGTCTTCCGTGAGCCCTGCTAAGTGAGAATATTAAGGCAAGTGTTTGCTTTGTATTATTACAGACTTTAACCTCGTTTGCTAAAAACAGTTATGCTAACAAGCGAACCATAAGAGATGTCTGTCCCTACATTTCTTGTAGAACCGTTTCGGCTGGACGCCAACAAGGCCCCATGGGTGTATTTGTGTACAACAAAATAAATAGGTCCCTAAATATCTATCCGCTTACACTTCGCGAGGTAAAAGGTAAAATGAAGAAATGGTTGCTCACGAAAGACTATACCCAGACTGAAGCATTGTTGCATTAGTTTTTACTTGGACGGGACACGGTTTCATGTTACGTAAGTACACTAAGTATATAAAACACACACACACAAACACACACACACACACACACACACACACACACACACACACCCACACACACACACACACACACACAAACACACACATACACTTTCCCAACTACAAGCAAAAACATTAAGGCAAGTGTTTTGTTTATATTATTCAGATATAATTAATTTTTAATATTAGTTTAATAAAAATGGTTTTTAATTATAACAGCAATTCAAGGGAAGATGCAACTGTTTCTCGTAACACAGGTATGTATGTACCTAGCTCGGGAAGCAGTGTGTAAAATGTAAGCAACAATTATGGAAATAAATAACTATTTTATTTTTATTTATTTTATTTTATTTATTTTACAGACGCTTAATTTAATTAATTTTTAATATAAGTTTAATAAAAATTGTATTCTTATTAAAATAGAAATTTAAGGGAAGATGCAACTGGTTCTCGCAAGACAGGTACGTATGTAGGTATTTAGCTAAAGAAGTAGTGTATAAAATGTAAGCACAAATTATGGCAATAAATGTCTATTAAATTAGTTTTTAAAATGTAATTTATAATTTTAGCTTTTGCCCACGACTTCGTACGTGTAAAACTTGGTAAAAAAGTTTCCAGAAACGTTCCTGCAGGAACCACATTGAATTTCGAGATACATTGTAGCCTAAGTGCTATTCTGGGCTGTAAGCTTTATTACTGCCATATTGTAACAAAATCCGTTCAGTACTTTATGCAGGAAGAAGTAAAAAATTTCCAAACATCCTCACAAACTTTCGCATTTATAATATTAGTAAATTTCATTGTTGGTACTATTGGTCAATAAATTGTAGTAACCAAATTTTATTGTAACTAACTCTGTGATGGTTTGTGCCAAAATAAATTTAAAAAGAAAAAGTGCTCCCCCCCCCTCCCACATCTCCTGCCGCACCAGTCGTCCAACGCGTGTGCGGGCCGCGGGTCCCTGGGGGGAGTGTGACCCACCTCTCCTGCCGCAGCGTGACGGCGCCCCCCCGGCTGGTGGCCTGCAGCAGCGGGTAGCCGGCGCGCTCGCACCAGCCGTCCCACGCGTGCGCAGGCCGCGGCGCCGCCGCCGGGGAGCTCGCGTTGTCGCGTTGCAGCGCGCGCCAGAGGTCCCTAGGGATGAAAGTAACGAGGCTTTATTTCGCATCTCATCCCTGTCGTATTCGATGAAACCTAAAAAGCCTTCCCGGCTATAGGTACTCCCAAGGCAGAGCCTGGTAGGCGACTAGGTTTTTGTAAGCTTTTTGTGATACGATATTTGACAGTGTGAATCGCGGGCTCTCGCGCGCGAGTTCACAACCGGGATATAACGCCCAAATGACACACCAGGCGCGAATCCAGGGGGGGCAATGGATGCAATTGCCCCTCTAATCAGCCCCGACTCTGACTCACAATTGCCTACGGTTTTATGAGCCAAAATTCCGAGCTCGCTCAATATTAATTAACAATCACCCCAGCTTTTAAGAACCATTATGTTCAAAGTTTTGAGAAGCGCTCCGATTCCTCATTCAATAATTTTAAGTTCTTTTATTGACTTTTATTACGGTCAGCATCACACAGCACCTAAGCCAAAATGTCAAAAATTTTGAGGTCGCTTCGGTCGCTCATTCACAGGTTTCAGATACTTTTCTTATCATTCACCAAGCTCGTTGCGGTTACTTATTCATTGATTTTCTTAAATTACTATTGTTAGGATCACCCATTGCTGTTAAGACAAAAAATATCTAAAATAGCGAGCTTTGCTCGCGCATTGATTTAATGATAACCTCAAGCTTTTATAACCCAAAAAACCTAACAAATTAAAAGCTCACTCATCCATTCAATTCACTCCTACTTTTAAGACCTAAAATGTAAAAATTATCGAGCTCGCTCCGCTCGCTTACACATTTGTTATTATCCCCAGGTTTTAAAAAATACTAGTTATTTTTACTCCATTTATTACGCGCTGGCTCATTGTGTAGAGAATACCTATAATTAGAAAAAACTTATAATTTTGGATTTGCCCCCCCAAAATTGACTGACAAAGAAAAAATCATAACTGAATTTGACTCTACTGTACCGGGAATTAAAATTTTAAACGACGAAAACCTTCGCTTTCTGGGTGCTCGTTATCTATTTGTTTGGGTTTGAGGTTGGGGGTCAACCTCGTTCATCCACATTGGTGTCCCTGTAGTGCATATGTGGATTAGCTGGGGCACCACGGTCTGTCATGTAGTCGTAGCGCAGGCCGAATCATCCGTCACCCGAAGGGCGCTTGTCTCCGTCAACGTACCGGCCGTATTAGAGCCGAATGGTACCGTACGTGACGATGGCAAGAGGCCTGACGGCATGCCGCTCATTGTTTGGAAACGTGGGAGGGCGCTGGTGTGGGACGCTACTTGCGTGGACACACACACTGATGCTTTAAAGCTTTTTAAAGTTTTAAGCAAAAAGCTGATTGACACCACAGGTGACCGGAGAGCTGGCGCGTTCCTCGGACAGAGGATAAGTATTGCTATCCAACGAGGCAACGCAGCTAGCTTTCTGGGCACCATTCCGCAGGACAACGGTGTGGATGATTTTTTAAATATATAATATTTTAGTATTTTAGTTTGTCTAACAAATTAAATTGTAATGTAATAAAGCAAGATGTAAGATGTATGCTTCTGTGTATATTTCATACACAATAATATATAATCATCGTACATAATCAATCTCAAACAACTATCAAACTCTCAAGGCAACCTGTTGTTTTCTCTGTTGCCACCAATATGTACCGTCTGTATCCTGTATTTATGCAATAAAGTGTTCATTCATTTATTCTCAGGGAAACTAAATATTGCTGCATCGGAACAACACTTGTCCTGTAAAAATGACGGTGACTTATAGCACAGAAGTTTCTTCTCCTATTTTAGTCACCAGATTTTTATGTAACCACAGCTTAATACTGTTATAAGCTTATAAGTGTAGACATAAGAATACCCTGTATAAGTATTTACACAAATAAATATTATTTATTATTAACTTACCTGGCGTCTGCACTAGCGGCGCGATGGTCTCTCAACAGCCGCGCCAGCGCCGCGCGGCCCGCCTCCTCGCCCGCCGCTTCGATCGCCATGCTCACTATCGCCGCGCCCTACCCATCAACACGATTATCATAATGACATATGATGACAATGACATATCACTCTGAAAACCAGCGCTATGACAGCAGCCATGGCTTATGCTGAGGGTGACCCCGTTGCGAAACTTCTCATGGCACGGGTAACGATACCACACTATACTATATTGTCGTTACTGCTGTCATTGTAGTTTATGATTATTTCCTTTTCTTTATATTGTATAAATTTATCCGATGTGTCATATGATTTTGTGTAATAAATGCTTTTTATTTATTTCTTTATTGAAAATAATATACAATGTAAATTTCATTTACTAAACATTTTCCTTACAATCTTAGCTTTTCACATTTAGCCTTCTTGATTTTCACCAGCAATTTCAGAGATAAAAGTATCATGTATCAAGTCATTTGAGAGTAATGTTGTTTCCTGTTTGTGGAATAAGGTTCAGATTCGGTTCAGTAGTTTTGCAAATAAAAGTAAAGAAAACATTTGGCGCCCAAATTGGGACCAATTAATAAACACCACAGGGATAAAAGTAGAATCTCATCGGTGAAACAATTGTTGAAATCGACCCCGTCGTTTTGATAGTAGTGTTATTGCCAAATGTATGCTGAAAAAGTTTGACGCCCAAACTGGGACCAAAAACAACTAAAGCTGCAGTGCCAACACTTCGCACATTTAATCTTCTATCATTCTAGGATTCATGACTGACAGTATCTCTGATAATAATCACCACAGTTTCACTTGTTCAGAACCCATTTATTTGGAATTTACAAACAATAAATAACTCCAATATCGGTTGGTATTGCGGAATGAGACGATGATAGAATAATAATAGCGGACGAGCCGCCTATTGTAAAATGTATTTCATCTCGCTAGCTCTTTCTAGTTGACAAACAACGCCGTCTACCATAAAGTGAGCGAATCAATAGACTCATTACATTTAAAATGCTTGGACTAGATTCGCGTAAAAAAACTAACATCATATTTTTCGCTTTGCAACCCTGGTATCTTAATCATTCGAATTCATAGCCGATAATTCCGATTATCCTTATTATGTATTCATTCTCCTACCTTATGTAGAGACAATTCGTCAGCAGCCGCCTCGATATCCGCACGCTCCAGTCGGGGCGACGCCACTGCTCGCACCGAATTACTCGAGTCTAACCTGAAAAATATGGCATAATTTATTTATAGCAAATGGCAAACAAACACGGAAGCGGGCGCTAAGCGGAAAGTGGTCACAGCTGCCTATGTTACCCACATGACAACGGACCTTGCTGACTGCAAGCTGAATAACCTCAAAGTCGTAGTTCGTTTTCCTCTGATTTCTGTCATATACCAATATCTGCTATTTTAGAAGGAACATCGGTGGCCGTGCGTTTAAAGTATTCGACTCATGACCGAGAGGTACCGGGTTCGAATCCCATTGCGGCCATGTATCGTACGGCGTTGTCGTAATTGTCACCGGTCATGCGACCATGATCGTACGACGGGGGCGTCGCCTGACCAATAGGGCACCTCAAAAGTGCCTGTCCCACGACCATGGTCCACGTAGTTTCCAATTAGGAGAGTGCCTCAAGATATCGTAGCTCGTCTCACTATCTGCCTATATGGGCGGGAGTGTGTCAGCGTGTATGGACCGACCTCAAAGCGGGCAGTATGTGGTCGAGCAGCAGGCTGTCCTGGCCGCGCTCGCCGCCGCCGCCGTAGGGGCCGGCCTTCTCGCCCAGCACCGACGTCACTGCCTATATGGGCGGGAGTGTGTCAGCGTGTATGGACCGACCTCAAAGCGGGCAGTATGTGGTCGAGCAGCAGGCTGTCCTGGCCGCGCTCGCCGCCGCCGCCGTAGGGGCCGGCCTTCTCGCCCAGCACCGACGTCACTGCCTATATGGGCGGGAGTGTGTCAGCGTGTATGGACCGACCTCAAAGCGGGCAGTATGTGGTCGAGCAGCAGGCTGTCCTGGCCGCGCTCGCCGCCGCCGCCGTAGGGGCCGGCCTTCTCGCCCAGCACCGACGTCACTGCCTATATGGGCGGGAGTGTGTCAGCGTGTATGGACCGACCTCAAAGCGGGCAGTATGTGGTCGAGCAGCAGGCTGTCCTGGCCGCGCTCGCCGCCGCCGCCGTAGGGGCCGGCCTTCTCGCCCAGCACCGACGTCACTGCCTATATGGGCGGGAGTGTGTCAGCGTGTATGGACCGACCTCAAAGCGGGCAGTATGTGGTCGAGCAGCAGGCTGTCCTGGCCGCGCTCGCCGCCGCCGCCGTAGGGGCCGGCCTTCTCGCCCAGCACCGACGTCAGCGCCTCCATCAGCCACTGCGCGCTCCACCAGCGCGGGGAGACCAGCCCGCCGAACCACTGGATAGAGAGAAAGAAAGAAAGAAAACACATTTAAAAGAGGTAGGGCATAGCGGGGTCGACCGTTCGAATTGGAGCCGCCCGACTGGGGAAGTACCTCCACCTTCCAGAAAACCGCAGCTAAACAATACTCTTTCAAATAGTATTGTGTTTCTGCCGGTGAGAAAGGTATCCAGTGCTTCATGGGGTGGGGATTTGGGGAACCGTGGCTTTGGCAGTTGAGGGGCATTTGCATTTTTGCTGCCAGAGCAACGTGTTAGAGGTGGGCAACGCATTGGCGATACTTTTCGTGTTGACAATGTCTATAGGCAGTGGTGACCACTTTCCATCAAGTGGCCCGCTTGCCTGTTTGCCTACAATATGACATAAAAAAAAACCATTTATTACACATAGCACACCACGACACAATAACAGTTACAATTACAGACAACGGAAACATTAATACTTGTACGAGCTACGCACGTACAAATCATAAACGCAACGTCGGCGTTTACGCCAATCAATGAGTTTTAGCGCATCGCCACGTCAGTTTGCATTCGGCAATCATCAACGTCACGCGTACTCATTATCATATCATTTTATCATTATCAATTTAGCATTACTTTATCAATTATCAATAAATCTCTTTGAAGACACTGTCCTAGTTATCAAATTAACCCACCCCCAATAATACTTAAAATATCTAAATTAAAACAATACATAGCCTCCCATGCCACTGTCGGGAATGAATAGGGGAACGGTCAATGAATAGAAGAAATCAAGAAACGAATTTATACATTTTAAAGTAAGGTTGGGTATAGTTTGGGTATCTATCCCGTTGGAATTGAAGCTGCCCTACCGGAGAACTGCCTCCACCTTACAGACGGAATACCGCAACCAAACAATATTGTGGTTCTATTCCATCACTCACTGATAAGGTTCCAATCTCATTTTTTTTATGTAATACGGTAGACATTAGCAACATCAGGGGCGCTATGCGTTGCCCGCCTCTAAGGAGGCCTCTAATATACCTCATGGCCAAAGAAAACAATACATTTCAAATTAAGAATGGGCCTATCCCGATCGGACCATAACCACTGTAGTTTCAGAAGAGTAAAACATTTTTTTATAATTGAGGAATCCAAATGAACGAGCAAGTCATCTGACGGTTCGTGATCATTATCATCATCCTAGTGTTCACCCAGGCATCTACCAGGGACCGTTTATCCACTCATTCTTATGTACTTCGCGCTGTCTTCGGTATCTTCGCGTCCTAAGCCGTTGGCTTCCGTTGACGTCCCGCATCTGACTCGGCGATGCCTATCCATCGCTTCTTAGGCCCTCTTCGGGACCTTTTTCTTGATACCGGCAGCTAAGTGATCACCACTGCTTGTGGACTTCCGCCAGGAAGATAGCGTAGTCGACTTTTGATTGGGTTTAAGTACCTATTGGTCATGGGGTTCAGGCGGAGTAGAATAGCACCAACCCCTTAAACTCATGGGTGTCGTACAAGGCGACTAATGTTTCCGAGGCAAAAGATCTAGAGTGTCCGTAGACTGGAAAATGGGTGGCAGCGTTTTCCATTGTTATATTTATACACTACGATCTCCAACCCGCCTGCCAAGCGTGGAGATTGTGGCAACACCCTCCTCTTTCGCGGGAGAGGCCCTAAGTCTTGCAGTGGTCAGTAATGGGCTGTGATAATGAAGCAGGTTATCTGATGGAAAGTGATCTCCGTCGTCTTTGGTCTTCCATCAGGGTTGCGTTATCGACCTGTGAATAGGATTAAGTACTGACCTGCTGAGCCAGCAGTCTGGCTATGGTCTTGGTATCACTCAGCGTAGCCGGAGCCAGGGTCACCAGTCCCCAGCCTTCGGCGTGTGGGGCTCCCCCCTCCACCACAACCAGATCGAACTTCGGGAGGGGGTAGGACGTGTTCAGCTCGAAAGCGAACAGCTGGATGGTCTTTTGCACCCAATCGAGGAGCGGCCTGGAAGAGAATTTAGGTCTTTAAGCAAAAGTAAAGGAAGATCCGAGACTCTTGAACCAGTCTCAGGGTCTAAAGGTGAAAAACTCGGGACAGTCTCGGAAGCCCGAGAATTTCAAATTATATGCTTAGAAATTGTTTTATTAAAGGCGGAGAATTTTGAATTGATATAAAACGAAGAAAAAGTATGTAGTATCAGTATGTATGTATGTGAATTCTTTATTGCATAATAAATAAGAACAGAAATTAGAAAAATATAATTTTACAAAGCAAAGGCGGGCTTATCCCACAATATCGATTTTCCAGCCAATCTTAGATCCTCTGAAAGGAGAAGAGCGGTGGAAGCAATATTGAGCACTTATAATTAAATTAAATTTATAACAAGCTTCATTGGAAAGATAATTTTAGTTAATAACCACACGACGGCCACATAACCGAAATCATATTCAACTTATTCAATGATCTTTCCAATAAAGCAAATTTTACTGAAACTAAATACTTTTTTCTTTTCTTTTTCAATTTAAAGTTATCCGCCCCTAAAAAACATCACATATACATTGTACACGTTTAAACCAATTCCTTACCCAGACTCATCCAGTATAACTTGCTGGTCACTGTACAAGCTGACTTCTGGCGGTGGCAGGTTGTAGTCCTCCTCATCAGGGACCTCGGTGGTAACCAGGGGCGCGGTGGGGACCGCACTGGTGGTGTCAGTGGTGTCGGTGGGGAGCGGAGGGGCCGCCCGGCGCTGTAGCCGACAGACCGCTAGCGACATCATGTGTGGAGGCATCGGCGGGGATGTCGCGAATTCGTCTTGCAGCTGTGGGCGTTGCGGAGTTGTTATACATGAAAGTAGGTGTGTAGTGGCAGCGTGAGAGACAGATAATAATAGTTAAGCGAAGCAGGAGTCCGGGGTTTTGATGGGTGCTCTGTTCGTGGTAAATTCGGGAACACCTATAGGAACCTACTCGCACCCGGTTTGATCGCTAATTGAAACATCGGTACTCGTATTTGTGTTGGTTTCATGTGCTCTATCATCTGTATGGATTTTACAAGTTTCTCAAATAAATCTTTCGGGAACCGATAACAAAAGTTAAGCAACGCTCTTTCGTCCGGAACTGGGTGACCGTTCCGTACTTTGAGGCTAGTCGAAGCTTCAGTTCCGCAACGAGCTCGCTACTCTGGTAACACAGTTACACAGTGGTACAATGGTTATTTTTGTGATTGTAAAGTGCAATTTACTTGCACAGATTTTGTCAAAGCATTCGAGAGTATGGCAGGTACCGAAACTTGTGTAAGGAGTTGAGAACTTGAGAGTTTCATGCATTGGACAATTATAAACTTGTCCAAAAAAGTGATCTCGTCACTCTAATTATAATTCCTTGCCTATTTATATTATTGTAACTTCCGGAGTTCCCCAAGGATCGCTACTTGGGCCACTTTCCTAACAGCTTTCGTTAAAGTAAGGTGAGAAAGCAACTAACTAAAATAACTCAATACAACGTGAAATATATGACAATAACGTGTAAATAAATGACAATAAGTAATAAACAATCTTACCAGTCTATGTCCCAAGTAAAATCCAGCCTCTTCTGTGGCGACGATGGGCATGTTCGTCAGAGAGACGTGGAATCTGAAAGTGGAAGAATCCGTCAGTCATTTTCGTTTTCTTTTGTCAACCCTCTAAGACAATGAGTAGGTACCCAATTGGCTTTTCTATATGAACAGAAATCTCAATAAAAAAAAATTGTATACCGATGATTACGAGTTACCGCTATAAGGTCATGAAGGTCAGATGGCAGTCGCTCCCCTTTAATTATTGTATTTAACTGCTGTAAAACGAACTAATGAATAAAAGATTTGATCTGCTGAATTCTGGATCCTGGTCAAGGCGGTCCGTGAGCGGGCCCTCGTGCGCGAGAGCACAATATTTTTACTCAACGGTCCTTGACGACGGTGAGCCGGAAGGTGGAATTATTTTTTTTTCTCATTTCTGAGTTGAAAAGTGGATTTTTTTTTTGTGGTGAGGCGGAAAGTAAAATTCTATTTTTTTTATTAGTGAATTGAAAGGTGGAATAACGTTTTTTCTCTTTTATTTTTTAATCAAAAGGTGGAATCCTC
The DNA here is from genome assembly GCA_905147135.1 of Blastobasis lacticolella. Classification (NCBI taxonomy): domain Eukaryota; kingdom Metazoa; phylum Arthropoda; class Insecta; order Lepidoptera; family Blastobasidae; genus Blastobasis; species Blastobasis lacticolella. Next base: position 2,063,632 of record LR990065.1, on the reverse strand, counting down.
ATTTCTCCTTCTAGAAAAGGCCAAATACTCACCGGTCCCTGACGACGGTGAGCCGGAAGGAGGCTCGGAAGTGCGGCTCATCGAGGCAGGGGAAGGCGGAGCGCGCGTGCGTAAGCCAGAACCGGGACACTGCGCAGCGGCTGGGGGACACATCGCTTTTATACCCTCCATTGATAAAGCTACGTTAATATTACCCAATATCTATAAATATAAATATGCTTCGCCGGCCCAAGAAGCGATGGCTTGACGTAGTCAGGATGGATATGCGTGCCAATAAGCTCACCACTAGGGATGCCGAAGACCGAGCGAAGTGGGCCAAGAGCAGGAAGGCGGACTTTGGGCCCTTTGACCAACCGGGACATAACGCCAAGATGATGATGATGATATAAATATAATTATGCTTGGACAGAGCTCCAAAGTGAGCAAAGCTTGTGTTATGGGTGTGAGATAACTGATAGACCACTTACACTTTCACTTTTTTTTAATAAGTACTTTTAATACAAACTACACTCGGAAACAGAAATTAAAATTCATTATTCCGTTGTCCCCCAAATGCTTTCTCCCGAATGGGGGACAATTCCCATTGGGGGACATTTATTTAATTTGGGGGCAACGAGACTAAAATTCCCCTTGTCACCCCATTCGAGGAATAGCATTTGGGGAACAACTTCTAATTGGAAATATTTTTCTGTAACTAAATAAATAAGTAATTTAATAAAAATAAGTCTTGTACTCACTTCCGATGCGTGCTAGTCAAGAAGAACCCTCGTTGCTTGTCGCTTCTGTCCAGTTTTGTGATAAACCTCAAACTCAGCGTGTAGTTGTATTTTCGACGCAGCTTATCCTGAAATATTATAAGACATTTTATTTGTTCAAATTCTGGATTCTGCATATATTGCTCATGAATTAAGGTAAATTTTTGTATCACTGCTTTTGAACGTAATATAAGTGATTAAATAATAGACCTTATCCTATGACCAATATATTTCACTTTCATTTGTACCTACTCCCGCTGTTTGTTTCTGAATTTAGTCAAATGTAACAAGCGCCTAAAATTACAAGTTATGTGAACGTTTGTATGAAAACGAAAAACTAGTCGTCTTTGGCCTTTGGTCTCCCCGGTCTCCTCAGAGGCGGGCAACGCATTGGTAGCGTCCCTGGTGTGGCTGATGTCCATTGGCGGCGGTGACCACACACCATCAGGCTGCCCACATGCCTGTTTTTTTATATTACTCAGTGACAAAACAAGTTGACAGCCCCACCTGATGGTAAGCGGTAACTATCGCCCATGACATCTACGATAGCAGGCAACAAAAAGACAGAACCGCAGGTGTCACTGTGAGGACTAAGATGAAATGCGTCATGCCTGTAATTGCGCTGGCTACCTTACCCTTCAAATCGGAACACAGCAGCGTTGCTTGGCGGCAGAAATCGAGGCGGTGGTACTCACCCAGGCGGACTCCTCAGGCTTGTACAGGGCTGCACCTGTTTGTCTGCCGTATAACATAAAAAAAAGCAGTCCATAAACTCACCACAAACTCGATATAAGTCTGATCAGCCGGCGGATAGTCCAAAGTCTTCTGCACCTTCGGCCCCGCGACTCCTCCGGACTTGAACAGCGCTATTTCCGTCACATTCAGGTCCCTGACGTTCAGGACGATGAAGCTGACGTCTCGATCCACTTTGAAGTCTATTGATACTTCGCCTGTTGGTAGAAAACAAGTATATAAGTGGTTTATCAGTTATCTAACACCCATAATACAAGCTTTGCTTATTTTGGGGCTGGATGGCGCTGTGTGAATTTGTACAAGCAAAAAAATGATGTTGTTTTAACATCAAGTGGAACCTTTTGGTTATTTGTCTCCCGCTTTTTAGTTGCCCGTTCTTCTATTGGCTTGCATAGTTTGATGAAAACCTTTTTTTATGCTACTCAGTGATAAACGAGCAGACAGCCCACTTGATGGTAAGTCGCCATGTCGTCCATAAAATCTACAATCTACAATCTTTTTACTTTTAGGATGCAGAAAAAAAACTGCAGAATCGCAGGTGTCGCTATGAGGATTTAGATGAAATGTCTCACGCCTGTAATTTCACTAGCTACCTTATCCTTCAAACCGGAATACAACAATGCAAGCATTGTTGCTTGGCGGCAGAAATAGATAAGGCGGTGGTACTCACCCAGGCGGACTCCTCTTGACAACTATACCTACATAAACTCGTACGCATATGAACTAGCTTTACTACTCACCATCATAAACTGAAGAGCGAGCTCTTATAGATGAAGCAATCGCCATGTCCCATACGATTAGATGTCGGAAAAGTTGTCTTACCCCTCAAATCACCAGTTGTCAGATTGGGGTGCAACCAGAGACTGTAGTGCTTCGGGGTCGCGAAGGTCGGGAGCCGCGCCGAACGCCACGGGAACACCGCCCCGTTGGTCGCAATCCGTTCCCTGGAACAATAGTAGATTAATGGATCAAGATAGCTTCATACAGACAGGTAAAGAGTTTTTTTTGGAAATACTCTTAAGTAAGTCATCTTTACAGCGACTCCTACGGCTAAGACGATGAATTGTTTACATTTACAATTATTGTTTTTTTATGCTACTCAGTGACGAACGAGCAGACAGCCCACCTGATGGTAAGAGGTAACCCATAACATCTACAATTCATACGTTTAGGTTGCAGATAACTAAATGCAATACCGCAGGTGCGTTGTCACTGTGAGGAGTGAGTGAATCTGAACACAATAATGCAAGCATTATTGCTAGGCGGCAGAAACAGATAAGGTGGTCGTACTCACCCAGGCGGACTCCTCAGGTTTGACAGAGTTCTACCCCCTGATATTAATGAATTGGCAACTACGCACGTGGATAAATTGGTAACTAGAGAGCTAGGGCACAGCGGGATATCTCTTTCAAATGAGAGTTTTCATGATTTCCGATGGCGCTAGTGAGGCATTAGGTCTGTAGTAAGTACTGCCGTGCTATTGGACAGAAAAATCTGCTGTAAAATGACGAATCTATTACAGCCAATGACAGGGCTTTATTTTTACATCAGACATTACGTAGCGTCATCCCGTGGATTTTGGAATCGTGAAAACCTTGAAAGCCGCCTGACTGGGAAAGTATCTCCACCTTACAGAATATCAAATCAAAATCTACATTATACTATAAATATGTAATAAATTCTTCACAAAGTAGGAAACTCAACCCTTGGATTGTGGTATGCGATCTAAGCCTTATTCAGACCTTCCTGTGCAGAAACTAACCCTTAATGAAAAGACAGCCACAGATATACCATTCACTACTACCGCCATTGATATCTACAAATATATTATATACAATTTACTCACTTGTTTGCTGCGTCGCCCTTAGAGTCAGCGTCAGTGGGCGGCTGGCCGGGGATCAACGTGCTGTCACTGGCGCACGGGCAGTCTACGGAGAGATATTTCAGGTTTAAAATCAGAAATAGACCTAATATAACTAATTCACATCACAGAAAGTTACTTAAAACTTTTTAACAAGTATACGTATAAATATTTGAATTAACTTGGCGCCCAAACTGGGACCAAATATATAATTCAATCCTTCGACTTCAATTAAGACGTGAGATTCTGACGCCAAATAAAACTTTCGTATTAAGGGATAGATATTAATGTTGTCTAAAATGTTCCCTTTAATTTTTACAGTCCCAGTTTGGGCGCCAATATGTATTTAATTTTTTAATTCATTTATACATTTTCAGACAATTTTACATTCTAATCTCTGTTAGTACAAATCTCTTGTGCTAAAAGCTACATTTTTCCCAAATTTCATCAAAATCCGCAAACACAGCAACTTTAACATTTATAACAGTAGTAGGGTAATCTAGTAGAGTGACTGCTTTCCATCAAGCAGGTCGTAAGCTTATTTGCCACCTTAGTGGTATAAAAAAAAACTCCACCAACTCACCAGGCTGCGGCGACGCGTACACCACCACCAGGGCCGTCGCGAACATGGCAGAGAAGATGAGTGCTGCGAGGCAGATGGCGCGCCGCTGAGAGCACACCGCCACCGGGGCTTCGCGCAGCTCCCGGGCCTCGCGGGCTTTGTCTGAGTCTGGGGGTATTCAAATTCAAAATTGATTTAATGAGTAGGATATTAAATGTCTCTTTCAAAGAGGAGACAATACGACAACCGTCCATGGAAGGGGTTCGTGTGTGCAAAATTAAAAAGAATAACACATTGGCGGTAATATCCCGGTTGTGCTCTCGCGCACGAAGGCCCGGGTCCGCCTTGACCATGATTCAGGATTTTGCAGATCTACAGTTTAGCGACTGGCATCTGACCTCCGTGACCCTGCTACCAGGGGAGCCTGACCAGATTGGATCATGGTTACATAATTAGTCGCCTGAATGTGCAGGTTTCATCACGATGTTTTCCCCCAACATTAGAGCATTTAACTAATGTACATAACTCAGATAAGATTCATTGGTACATGACCGCAATGGAATTTGAACCCTGTACCTCTCGCTTACGAGTCGAATACCTTAACCACTCAGCCACCAACACTCCAACGCGCTTCTGGCTGATATGATGATGATAAATAATTTATATTTATATAAATATTATTCGACATTGTAATAAGATACAGGTAAAAGTTTACATAATTTTTTTTATCAACACGGACTTACAAAGTTTGTTTTTAATCGTCACGGAAAAGAAATAAAGCTCTTTATTTTTTCCGCTTTTTGCAAGTGCCTCTTGACACGTGGGTTACGTTGCCTACTCGCCTGGCTGCGTGCCAAGTTAGAGTGTTGCTCTCAAGTTTGCAACGATTGCTATAGTCTGCCTTACACTTGTGTTTTTATAATGTTCTTATGGGGATACCTACTTTATTTAAAGTGATTTTTCTCTAACTGCATTGGTAGGTATGTAAATCAATAAATGCTCACCCCAGTCAGATTGCCAGCTTTTACTTTCTACGAGTAATACATTCAATTTTCAATTTTTTTTTTATATGGCAGCCACTTTGATTTAAATGATTCATGTAGAAGTTTTTGGGCAGCCATTATTTATGTTTGAAAGTTACCCGAGTTGGTTTGTTTTACTTTTGACGAGTGGATTTTTTTTGTCGTGTTATCCATTTTTATAAAGACAAAGGGATATGAACATTAATTTGCTTACCTGCCAAGAACGCCACATCGTCCAGATCTTGATCAACCATATTCCTCCACGCTGCTGCTTTCAAAATAATGAAAGACAATAATTAAAAATAGTATAGGTAGTATGTAAGTATATAAGTTATAGTATAATAAGTTTAATAATTTCAAGACTCCAGTGAGTTGATGCTTAATAATATAGAAAGACCACGCTAAGTCCGAATCAATTACAAAAAAAAACCTCTGTATTACAAATTATGCCAAGTTTTTTTAACGTCATAAAACGTCATTTATAAAAGTCATAACAAACAATTTGATTTATGCAGGATTGTTTATTTTCATGAGTTATGAAATATATGATTAAATACTGGGCACAACAACTAAAAAGGATTAATAATTTAGCCAAACTAAAAGTACAAGTTCAAGCTAATAGTGACCAAATAACAATGTTTCCAAGAAGGACTGACAAGGACAGATTATCCCCGGATTATTGCCATATACACACTTTATAATGTTTACTACTGTCAGTCAATACGGACTTATCGTGGTCCTATTCTATCCACATGACTGACCCGCTTGATTTTTATATATTTCCATTGTATATAAAACAACGAGCGAGCCCTACTGTCGCTTATGCGCTTATTACATTTGACTATTTATTTTATTTAGTCGTCTAAATTCAGAAGCGTGAAAGCAAAGAAAAGTGGATTGTATTCTTCATACTAGCGAGGACCTGTAATTGGCTTATTGACTCTAATATAATATTTATTATGTCTTATATAGCTGTTGGTACTCCAATAAATAAATAAAATAAGGTAAATTTTTGTACCACTTATATAATTATTATGCGTCACTCCACTTTCCAAAAGGCGTGATACAAAAATTGACCTTCTTCTATGAACAATGAATTCCACTTTGACTTACTGTCACGCTTTTGCTTCTTTGGATGTGGAAGTTATTGAGTGGAGAGAACGACTCGGTAAGCGACTGCTCATTGGGGGAGGCCTATGCCCAGCAGTGGACTAGTATAGGCTGATGGTGATGATAATGATGACAGTAGAATAGAAAGGTAAATCAATGGAAATTGACTTGCTTATACAGTTGAAAAGTGACAGGCCACCGCTAAATAACATTAGGCGCAGTCATGTGACCATTGCCGTACGAAGGACGTCGCCCGACCAACCGGAGACTTCAAAACCGCCCATCGCACGACCGTTGCCAATTAGGACAGCGCCTTAGGATCGTCAAAACGATAGTTCTGTGAATAGTCGCTATAGAATCACTACGAAGCGATTGACATCATGGCGAGAACCGCTAATGACACTCACATTAATTAGAAAAAAGCTAATCAACGTATTTATTATTAATAATACTTTCTCTGCGGCCGAAGCAACAATCTCGTCCGCAATGGACGCTTCGCGCGTGCGCACGACGCACTGCAGCCGCTCCATTTCATACGCGCGCTACCATACTAAGCACTGCTGTAGCATCTCTGGTATTTGAGATAGCAGGGAAAGCGTTAAGACCATAAAAAATACAGACCCTTAGCCGATCCGTTGCGGTCCGCTTTGTACTTTCCGACAGGCTCCATCTGAATGCCGTCCATCTTACGCGAGACGCCTCATGCCGGCTACCTGAAAGGGAAACAACGTTATACATTGTCGTGCATGAATGTACAGAATTTAGGAGGACCCTGGTCGCCCGTGTGCTGCGCGGGGTCGCAACCGGGACATAAAGCCAAGATGATGATGATGAATGTACAGAATGGCAGAGTAGATTAAAGCCTATGCCGAACAGACGCGATAATAACGCAGGTTTTTGCGATCCCGCGTTGCGTCATGATCACCACGCGGACGAGGTCACGGGCAAAAGCTAGCGATATATAAATTGATAAACTAAAAGACTCTTTCGATTTCATTCCTTTCATGCAATTTTAGCGCCCGACAGAAGACTCAATAAATTGCAGGTGTTCAATCAGTCCCTTAATTTTGTATTTAATTAATTTGATTAATTGCTTTCAAATATGTGGATGAACCGAGTATAATAATAATAAAAATTGTTGGACAACTCACAAAGCGCCATCTAGCTATAGCGTAAGCAAATCTTGTATTTGGGGTGCTATATATCTGAAAAACTACTTTTATACTTTTAAACGCAAACTAATTATATACATTGTTCCCGTCCGAGCAGAAATTCAAATGATGAATTTTTATTTCTGATACATATCTGGGTGTAGTATGTCTGGTTATTAATTAATCAGTTAATAACACCCATAACACAAGCTTTGCTTACTTTGGGGCTAGATGGCGCTGTGTGAATTTCTCCAAGCATATTTATTTTTATTGTATTATATAAACTGCCCGACCGGGAATCGAACCCGGGACTTCTGCGTGGCAGACCGGCGGCATGTTAACCAACTGAACCATTCAGGTCGTCTTCAGTTTAGGCGGTAATCATTGAACAATTCGTGAAATTAATTTATCTTTAACGATTATGTGTTAGACATTCCGCGGTGGTTCCAAATTCCAGGCAAGGGTCGGCCGCTTGTAGAATTTCCAACCCCATTTAATCCCGGTTATTTAAAAAAGTTAGGGACGGAAACAACTTTAGGTATGTTATAAAAGTTTCAAATTGAGACCAATAAAAGATGTGTCGTTAAATATTCGCCTACATTCCTTTCATCCAATATTGGCGCCCACCATGGGACTAAATAAAATCCAGATCTATAACATTAAACTTAGTACATCTGCTACCAATAAACAATCTCGTTTTCATTTAAAAATCATGTTCTAATAAACTAAAATCGCAACCTTTTTTACCAGACAAGTACTTAACGAGGAAGTAAAAAACACCCACAATACACTTTCCCCACATTCCACGCACAAAGGAGATCACACGCGTTGTTTCCCATCTCTTTACACTGTAGAGTGTCATAGACTATCATCAGGGAGAAAAGCACCATAGAGATCCTTTACAAAGGCAGCATGGAGTTTTCATTTACGCACGCACCACGTTATCACTATCCATTTCCCGCCCTTTTGACTTATTTTTGCCGTCATTTTTTGCGCGTGGCGTCACTTCCCTCGTGCCCCATTGAGCAGTTCTTTCAATTTTAATGTTTCGTTTTTACAGTCCCTTGTCGCGTTTATAAAATCGAGCTTCCCCCTTTTTTGTTCACGAAACAAACACCTTCTGACAATAAATTATTTAAAGTGCGGATTTAAAATTCACAAAGGGAAACAAAGCTTTCAATGCAGGTAGGTAGGTGTCCCATTATCATAGACGAAGCGTATTATCGACGAGGATCATCAAATCATTTGCTGCTTTTCATCAGGTGGCCTGTCCACTTGTTAAAATTATTTCTAAGTACATACTTAGACTACGTATGACACTACTACTTTACTTTTGACTATGACATGAGTTCGTTCAAGAAGTATATTAGAGGTCGGTTCAGAGACGGGCAACGCATTGTAACTCCCCTAGTGTTGCTGATCCATAGGCGGCGATGACCACGCACCATCAGGTGGCCCGCTTGCCTGTTTGTCTGCCGTATAACATTAAATAAAAACTACTTATTCAAAATATATTCACGTGGTAAGACTCAGTCAAGCCTAAGGACTCCGCCTGGGTGAATATCTACCACAGCCAAGCAACAATGCTGGCGATGTGAACTTAAGTTCCGGTTTGAAGGATAAGGTAGCCAGCACAATTACAGACACTTCATTTTACTCTTCACAGTGACAATGCACCTGCGGATCTGCATTCTTGTTGCCTGCCACCTAACTGCATGGATCGTAGATGTTATGGGCTACAATTACCGCTTACCATCAGGTGGGGTGTCTGCGCGTTTGTCACAGCGTACTTGCGTAGAATTTAAAGAATGTTTTGTTGAATAACTGCTTCAGAGTTTATGGTAATCATTGCATACTTCGACAAATTTACAGGTGCGTCACATTCCGCGGAGTTTTCAAATTCCCGCCAACGGTAACTTGTAATTCCAACCTTAAAACCCCGTCATTTCGGAATGCCATTTCGGCTTCTGCTTTGATCATGCCTGTTTTCGGAAAAAAAAATTATTCGTTTCTACTCGATTAATTGAAGCTCTAGCTAATGCGCTTATTAAATTTAACTAAATACTTGTAGCCTAAATTCAGAAGCAAAAAGCGTGAGAGCAAATGTAGTGGAATGTATTGCTAATAAAGTAAGGTAGGGGAAGGTGGCCTAAAACGGGTGGCCCGCCTAAAACAGGTAAGCGCTGCCATGTCAATAAGTAGTGTAGACGGGTACATGTTCCGAGAGTAGACGAATATTGACGATTTTCGATCCGTTTTATTTATATTTTATTTAGTTTTGGAGCTTTTCTTAATATAAATTAAGATATGTGTTCCATTGTCAATATTACGCTTTTATTTTAGAGCTATCTAACTTTAAATTAAGACAAAGAGTTATCTCGGATTATTTTTCATTCTGAAGTATTTAATTACTTTCCAAAAATTTGTGCTATTGGGCAAAACGGGTATGGTTTTGTATGAAAAAATTAATACAAAATGGATTACATGAAGAACTTGTAATTTCAATATATCTTGTAAAAATACCTCAAAGGAGAATGGGTATTTTGATCAACAACTCCTGTAGCTATTAATATTACATCAACAGAAAGGTTAATTTTGTTAGGTGGTTGAGGTTTTTAGTTTGAACATTTTACCAGTAAACATAATGTTAAATGCTTACAGTCGAAAGGATAAACTATAGTCGGTAGGTACAATGTCTTTTCCTACTTGTTAGATTTTAAGTTTTATTTACCTATCCTAAAAATTATAATGTCTAACCATTTTGAACAAATTAGATACCCGTTTTAGGTTCATATGCGGGCAAAACGGGATTTTCAGAGGTTTCCTATTTTTTCTATTTATAAAATATTTGATAGAAAATGCTTTACAAGTGTTTCATTTTCAAGTTTAATAAACATCCTATCTTATATAAGTCAAGCTAAGATATTAACCACATTTCTAGTCTTTTTTATCCTCTCGCGAAACTTACCCGTTCTAGGCCACCTTCCCCTACATTTTTGTATCACGGCTTTGGAAAAGCGGAGCGACTCGTAACTTTTGAAAAGACAATATTAATAATATAGGTGATACAAAAATGGACCTTATTTCATGAGCAATACATTCCACTTTATTCACTCTCACGTTTTTTACTTCTTAATTTAAGCTACGACTACGTGCCTTTAGATAATTACTTGACTCTGACTATGATTTCACTTGACTATGACTATGACTTGATCCGGTGCTGTCCTAATTGCCAAGTCGTAGCCCGACCAATAGGAGACCTCGAAACCGCCCGTCGCAAGACCATAGTCGTACGACTGTTGCCAATTAAAACAGAGCCTTATTAAAGGCTGTGTTAAGCATTAGCTTCAAAGTGCTAAAACGAAGAGAAAAGTAGTTTAAACAGCCCTTATTCGTCAAAATTCTCAATTTTTGGTAGTTATGTCTCTTTACATATATTGTCGTTATCATCGGGTTTGTCACCACTGTTAGCAAAAAGCGTGAGAGCAAATCAAAGTGGAATGTATAGGACAGAGTATAATATTTCAAGAACAGCCTCTCAAAAATTTACATAGAGCGCTTTAATGACTTAACCATGCTAACCTACAGTTTGTTTATTTATTTAAACTTCATGGACGATGACGTACATCGGCGGACATAACGTTTTACAGCTTTATCTTCCAATCAACCAGAAATCCATTAATAAAATGTATAAAGTTGAGTCCCAAGGAACACTGACATTGAAAAACCGTTAAAATAATAAATCGAAAAGAATATAAATATTAATGCCATACAGCCAATTATGATAAGTCGTCAGTCGTTACAGCGCGCCATCAATTATTATTTGAGGGAAGCGAGCCTTGAAATCGGCTCATTTCAAGTTCATGTACACAACACAAAATTACTAAGAACGTGAGATCCCAAGCGGCCTTTTCTACCTATTTCTGCGTAGTTATTGCAGCTGTGTATAAAATCTCGTGCGTCCTAATATAAAATGTATTTACTCTGCATAGATATTTCGCACCTATTGTGGGAGTATGTGGGAGAGTCTTTAAGTAAATATAAAGCCATTGGAACCCATTTCTTTTAGATTGTTCATAACAGTGGCGTAGCGTGCCCTCCGGGGGCCCCGTATCAATAATTGTGTAGGGGCCCCCCCTAGCAGATACCCCCAACTACGGGGGGTACTAATGAGTAACCTAAATCCTAGTCTCAGCTTAAGTCAATAAATGGACTAGCCTAGCGCGCTCTACATTTGTGTGACAATAGACTCTAAAAGTCGGGTCCACGAGGGTAAGGCTCGGATTTTTTGATAAATTGGCCCATGATTTGATTATATTAAAACCTTGCGTGATTATGAATAAGCGAGCGGAGCGAGCTCGAAATTGTTGTATATATACATTTAAACATTGCGCATTTTCGTTGAAAAATACCGTAAAATCAGTAATATCGAAATCGGGCTATCTCGAAATTTTTTAGATTGTTTAATAAAATCAAGTTTGCGAACAATTAATGAGCGAGTAGCGTGCTCTGAATTTCTGAAATGTTGGCTTTTATTATTAACTTAACAACAGTCAAATTCAAAGGTTGAGGGCGTGTGAGCCAAGACGATTATGCGTGTGAGCGTGTGGGCCAAGATTATTATGAGCCAGATCCACATGACCCATTAAGATTATTATGAGCCAGATCCACATGACCCATTTAGAAAAGAACGGAGTTCCGCCTTTGGTGCTACCGATAATGCTGAAAACATGAAATTATCAAAACTGTTGTAATTTTTTACATCTGATGGGTGCACATTTTATACAATTTCAATGAGTTGTCTTGTTTTTTCGATAAAAATGTTAATTAGTGAATGAAAACGGATTGTATCACTTGATTTCATTTGCTATTTTGGCGGAGGGAGCCCTGACCCTGGCCTGAAATTATATAAAAAATATTTTTTTTTGAGAAATAAAGAAGGATTACTGAGTTTAAGAGATAACGTGTTTTTGCTTACACACATTTGGGGGCCCCTATAGCCCGGGGGCCCCATATAATTGATACGGCAGATACGGCGGTAGCTACGCCCCTGGTTCATAATGACATTTTGTAACAAGTTACCTGAGCAAGTTGTATCAGCACCGAGTACCAATGCCTTAAAAATCCATTTTATGAATATTTAAAGGTAAACAAAATGAATTAATCGAGAATGTCATAAAGGCTGACGATAGTGTGATACAGACATATCAGTTGTTCCAACTGCCTGTATGTTCAGAAATAATAATAATAATAATGATGAACTCATCTAACGTAGATTTTTCTCAGACACAAACCTACTTAAGTATAGATTTCTATACTTTTAAGTATAGACCGACGAGTAGTTAGTTACAAATCAAATAAACTGTGGTAGGTACTAAAAAAAGGAACACTATCGATAACAATACATCCTCGAGAAGCATCCTCGACCAAAAATCTCGATTAGTTAGCCTGATAAATATAGCACCAGAATCACTATATTCCTAAAATACCTAAGCCTATTTTAAATTCATTGATACTATTACTATTATACCTATTCAATGTACCTAATGTAGTATAATAGGTAAAAAACTGCATCAGATAAAACAATAATAATACTGAAAAAAAAAATGATTACTAACAGGCTCGCTGCAATATTTTGTATTCAGAATAATCGTATACACACGCCTATTTTTATAAAACCAATACACTTAGCCTCCACGCAGTTAATTAAAAAAAAAACAATCAAATTGCAAAAGTCATGCCCTAAAATACAAATTAAAAACGCACCTGTCTTCGGACACGCTTATATCCTTTTTAACACTGTAATTCACTGGGACACCTCTATAAAATCACTAAATAAACAGACACAAGTCGATTACGCACTAAATATGTTCTAGAAAACCGTATTTATCCGTCTAGACACTTCACATGGACTTTTTACGCGTCAGATTTCTGGAGCGACGAAGAAAATGTGCCTAAATAATCGATTTTCCTAGGCAGCTTCCCTCCTCATTGTGTGCGAGGGGGATAGCCGTATAAAAGAGGCGTGTGGGTGAGAGAGACGCGTGCTGTGAAGGGTCTGTTTTGCTTGTGGGTGAGGTGGACCCTCTACAATAGGGTACGTTGCAGCGGTACTCTTTGTTCGTATTTTAGTGAGGGCTTATTTGGTGGTAACACCAGAGAGGCCCCTGGTGACGTATCGAATACGAAATATTTTCTAGGTAAGGCTGGCTTGCACCAAATTCTAAAACTCGTTTAAGAAAGACGTTTAATGTATTTTGTATAAGTATAATCTCAAATGTGTTTAAAAATTTGGTGCAAGTCGCCAAAATATCTTTAAAAAAATGTAATTTAAAAGGATCTTCGACAATATATTAACAATACAACACACAGCAATATGTATGTATGTATAGTACCTATTTGTTATAATATAATATATGTTTATTCTGTCTTGATGTAGTTAGTAACATATAATGCACCATTGAATACATAGAATATAAAAAATAATTCAATAAAATGAATGGAAGAACGAAAAAATACATTTTGTGTGGAAATCGGACCCCCTTAAATCACTGTACGCTTGTGTAGGTACACTTTTTTTTTTCAATCACACGCACCCACAAATAAAATAAATTACTTGGCATTCCTTCCCTTTTATTAAAAAGAGGTTTTCTATTTAACAATTAAATAATAAAAAATGTAGTTGTAGGTATCTCTTTGTAAATAGATGGCGCAGTACTGAACTCATATCATCAAGTTTGTCCTTAGAGTCAGACAGGACTAGATATCATTCAAGTCACGTCGTAAATTCAATATAGCTAGCCCATGTTGCTAAATTATCATCACCCAGTTAGAACTTGTCCGATAAAAAAATTGACAGGCATTAGCCCGGTATCTAACCAGGGATTCTTGCGCTTTCGATATTAGAATTCAACCATGTCTCTAGTCACAAATATCTATTAAAAAGTTACTGAATCTCTATTGCAAGCGAAAAACTTATTCACAACTATTGTCGCTAGTCCTATATTTATTTATTTATTTAAAACTTTATTGCACTATAACACAATTGGTGGGCTTGAAGCCCTTAAGGCTTTATCTTCCAGTAAACCAGTAGAGAATGCAGAAAGTGAGTAAGTAGGTGCTTTATAAAGCGTGATGATACTTAGATTGTAAATTACCTAAACACTATATGTTATCTCATGATTTATAAAAAACTGAAAAAACACAAATTGTCCCTAGATATGGCGTTCTTTTGTGAATCACAGCAATTACCCGCCACCCAAACCCCACTAACACAAAAACCTGTTTTAAATATTATGTAATTTGGACTTTTCTACTATAGACAATTACGTATTAGGTATAGGATGGTGTTTAATTACAACTCGCTCGTATCTCGACATGTATCCCGACACAATAGTACCACCGCCGCTGGATGCACTCCCAAACTGGTTCAGTAGGGGAACCGTCGCCCTCCTGCAACAATAAATGCAGTTTTTTGTACACGTCGGCTTTCCCGCGTTTTTTTGCGTCACTTTTCTTTTTTAGGTTACGTTTTTATGTGGTCAGCTCAGACCAAATTAATAAATAAATATGCATGGAATAATTCACACAGCGCCATCTAACCCCAAAGTAAGCAAAGTCAGTGTTATGGGTGTTAGATAACTGATAAACTACTTACATAGTTTTTTAAACACATACTTGTCGGGGAAAGACTGGAGAAGACTCGCCCATGAGCAAGTAATGGCCATCAGAACGTATTTATCGGGATTTCGTAGCAATAAAGGGGTATCTATAGTGTTTTAAGAATGTATTGTCAAATTAAAGCCACATTTACGAGTTAACAATTGTAGCCGAAACCCGCGGGTTATTTACAAAACCCTCCACCACCCATGGCCAATCTCATCAGGCCGATCCGCGGGAGATGCGCCGGGCCTCTTGCTAGTTCCCACATACGCACAGCTTGACTCCCTACACATTGTTAACAGTACATCCTGCACTCACGTATCTATTTTCTGGAGCTTTCACGCATCTCTCCAACACATCAAGGTTTACGCTTCTTCGCTCTTGAATGGTTTCTGGTTCTTGGTCCCAATATCCTTGCGACTGACGTCGCCGCCATACTGCTTGTGACGTTGTCATAATAGTTGCAAGCCACCCGTCAGGTGGCGCACCAATCGACATCCAGGCCAAAGAGATGGACTAAGAGACTCATGATCATCTCCGACACGGCTATCCTGCTATACACACGTCCTCGTGTGTTATCTGTAAGACGAAAACAACACAGCACAATACCATATTCGCTCGGTCACTCCTGACCCCACGGTGATCAGACACCCAAAACTACTACTCACTCAAACAAAACTCAAAACCACCTTTCATTATCACTCTTCTTACTTTTGTAACCGGTAGGTGCTCTGCACTCTAACGTTTCAATACGAAATTGCCAAGGTCGTAATAGTAACAACACTTTACTAAATATCTGTTAGCTCGTAGTCTATTCTTCGACCAAATCCCAGTTGCATAAAATTAGAAGTAACACGGTATATCGGGTCCCTACATGTAAGAACACAGTCCGTCGGCTGTATGTAACTTTGCACTAACTGACATTTGACTAACTGTTTGGTAATACAACTAAATTTGTAATACTTTGTGAGGGAACAGCGTAAATTCACCTACCCTTATCACTATGCAAAAACGTCTGATTAGAATTATAGCCAATATTGAAACTACTGACAGTTGTGAATCTTATTTTATACACACAAAATCCTTACTTAACCCTGTATTTACATATTGGTGGCTTGTAAATTTGTATGAAAATATCTCAAATTTGTTTTCTCTACCATTGTTCATCTCCACTAATGTGTTATTACACTAACTTTTGAATTCATGACAATAATCAGCCCTGTAATTATCCACCACTCATCCCTGTGACTATATTGACCATCCTTGCTGATCATCTCTGTGATTATTGAACAATTATCCCCGCGATTACATGTTAGTCAACCATATGGCTTTCTATCGAATTTGCATGACTATAGAAAAGTTAATACTAGCATCCTCTAACTGTCTGCATAAGTTTGCATTCAGTATCAAATCATCGCATATCATATGGGAACCTTCTACATTATTACACAAATAATTACCTCTACTACCCAATACTAAAACATGTAAGTCATCATTTTAATACCAAAGACTCCAGAACATCAGACACAAAAAGGTATTGTTTTCTGTTTTATTTTCGATCCCCTACAGAATAATCCACCCAGACTAGCAGACGCCACACAGGCCAGTAGATGCCACACAGGCCAGTAGATGCCACACAGGCCAGTAGATGCCATACAGGCCAGTAGATGCCACACAGGCCAGCAGATGCCACTCAGGCTGAAACAACCTACTTTATTACTCACTAAGTACGAACTGAATACCTAATATGTTACAACGCTCTGACCCTAGATCCTTTTTTTACTGCTTATCGTACGTTTAGAATTCGATAGAAGGTAGCCAGCAGGTAGTAGCATGCAGGCGCTACGTATTTGACGCAGTTACTTAACATCGTACGTGTACCCACGAAAGTAAAAACATTGGCTCTAACATTACCTACCACCCATTATTTATGTTATCCATACATTTTATTTAAATAACAATATTATCATGGTCCCCCACGACTTCAGGTTACTTTAACAGATTGCGGAAAAACGAGCTTAATCATTTATTTACTATACAGAGGAAGAAGAACTATATAGAGGAAATATAACTCGACGCTATCGAGTAGTCTATAACTTTAATAAGCCGCCTTCGTTATTGTACATCATTTACAATTAGTCGGTTTACACCGTCTATGTTTGGTGTCACTGAAGGAGGGCGCTAGGTCTTTCTCCGAAACGTCATTATTTTCATTTCACAACCGAGACATGTTAGTTTCTTTTTCCGTCACGTTCCTTCTTATCCATGTTCCATTGTTGGCGACATTCCATTTCTGTCACAGAATACTACATCCTTACGGTATTTCTGCATAAAACGCAGAACTAGCGCCACAATAAAATTGACAAGTCACCTCTGTTGCGGTCAAGCTATATAAAAATTACACAACTGAATACAATGTGCAATTATCGTTAAACAGTTACTTTTTTTTCACTAACGTAATATTCAATAACTTTCAACAAAACCCAAATAATAACTTGTTATCGGTAATCAAAATATTATCTGTTAGAAATTGTATGAAAAGCTACACCTATCGCACACCCCAATAAACGCACGCCACTCAAAGATAGAAGAAAGACCAGATATACACCTACGCCTACGAATAGGGACATACAAAACTGTATGCTCTGTTCTATTCGACACGAATATAATGAAGGAGTATCATAGTTTGCTATCTATTTCATTTCATATTTCATATTTATTTATTTGCTGTCCAATGGTACATAAGGTCTTAGTAATTAACAAGATTCTCATTTTAGAAACTGCAGTAAGTTGATAGTATTAATGATAAGTCTGAATTGGAACCTTACGGTAGGTACTTAGGTACTCAAAGTTCTACATTATAAAAACAACAAAATCATGTCATGTATGTCCTATCCACGAGACACGTATTACCAAAGGAAACAACAATAGTACCAACCATCGAGCAATCACAAAATAACCAGATCATCATTAGGTACTTGTCTTTTTTTACATACAACGCTTTTGTACATAGCTTGAAACAGTCAGACTCGGCAATCGGCACGGTAAGCCAAGGTACCTAACCCCAAGGGGTAGATAAAATAACAATTAATTTCTGCGCCTAATAACAATTAATCACCATGAAACAAGCTTTGAGAAAATAAAATTATCACATAAAACCTAGTATTCAATCAAACTAACGATACCTTGCTCGGCAGACGTTACGCTGTTAATCATCGACAAAGTATTAAACCAGATTGAACCAAAGTAGATCACATAACTAAAGTGAATACGCTTAGCCCATAAAATAAGGTACCAATCTCTTTTGCTTTTGCCTATACTTTTCATAAAAGTCAAGAATGGGGTGTCATCAGCTGTTCGTGCGAAATCGGCCATTTTTGTTTGTAACAATTATTGATTTTTTTAGGTTTGTCGTAGCCATTTATCCATTTTTTACCACACCGCATTAATGAATAATGTTTTTCAAAAACCATATTTCAGTGTACCCTGGCATAAACCGGGCCCGATCTCTATAATGATGTTGATTATTTTACCACACATAACCCTTCTAAAACCCTTCGTAATCCTTTATAATGAAACCGTAGAACTACCGTTCAATTATTTTCCAGATTGCAAGACTCCGTCACCAAGTTGGTGCACAGAAACTCAGTACTTAGCAACTTTCATCTTAGTTCGTTACACATTATTTGTGAAAACAGCGATTCTCTCACAAGTAAACATGGTTCGACTCACCGAATGCAAAATTTCAGCGTGTATGCCTTGTAGGTTGTAAGTTGTACGTAATTATGGACCAACCACGAACCAGCACTCTCTCATGCGTTTCACCAGACTTTTGCCATTTCGTCGTATCTTCTGCCGCTCAGCATTTCGTACACGCAGTTTATTTGGCATGAAAAAAATAAGATCGAGCATTAACATTGTGGACGTGAAGATCTCTATCCCACTTCTGATGTCGGGGAAAGACTGGAGAAGACTCGCCCATGAGCAAGTAATGGCCATCAGAACGTATTTATCGGGATTTCGTAGCAATAAAGGGGTATCTATAGTGTTTTAAGAATGTATTGTCAAATTAAAGCCACATTTACGAGTTAACAATTGTAGCCGAAACCCGCGGGTTATTTACAAAACCCTCCACCACCCATGGCCAATCTCATCAGGCCGATCCGCGGGAGATGCGCCGGGCCTCTTGCTAGTTCCCACATACGCACAGCTTGACTCCCTACACATTGTTAACAGTACATCCTGCACTCACGTATCTATTTTCTGGAGCTTTCACGCATCTCTCCAACACATCAAGGTTTACGCTTCTTCGCTCTTGAATGGTTTCTGGTTCTTGGTCCCAATATCCTTGCGACTGACGTCGCCGCCATACTGCTTGTGACGTTGTCATAATAGTTGCAAGCCACCCGTCAGGTGGCGCACCAATCGACATCCAGGCCAAAGAGATGGACTAAGAGACTCATGATCATCTCCGACATACTTATTATACATACTGCACCCAGACCCGTAATAGAAACTTAAATTCATCATTTCAATGTCTGCTAGGCCGGAGGAATCGAACCCGGGACCTCTGCGTGGCGACCGGCATATAAACCAACTGAACCACTAAGGTCGTCAATATCCTGCGAACAACATACTGACGCACGTAAAACTACGCCATGCTGTGTGTACATACACGGTTACACACGCACACATTGACAACCAAAGTATTGGTTGCTGTAGACAACCAAACTACGCCATAGCACGCATGTTTACGAAACCGGCCTCATGTCACTGTTGACAGCCCGCCATCTTTGTTAATTTCTTTTATTTGAGGTGGCCAGTACTAATGCGCTTATTACATTTGACTAAATTCAGTAGCTCAAGTTTTAACAAAAACTGTTGAGCGCGTGTCAAATGTAATGCGCATTACCTAAGTATGTTTTATTTAAATTCGAGATTATGAGTAGGGCTGTAAGTTTTTACTTTTAATATAAATTATGATTCAACACCTTATATAGTATTATATTCTTTATTGTATACATACATTAGTTAGATACATCAAACAAAAATGAGTGCAATGGCGAACTTATCTCTATGAGAGATTTCTTCCAGCTAACCACAAATTATGTGAAGCAAATTGTATAGCGGGACAGGCAAAGCATACAAAGCTAGATCATACTTATACAGGTAGAGAGACAACTAAAACTTAATACAATAATAATACTAATAATATAAGGCTACTAATGATTTTATAATACATAAATAAATATATAATACAAAGCCATAGAGTGTTCTTTTAAGCTTCTTCTATATGTGTGAAGCGATGGACACTCTTGGACGTGCCCTGGAAGTTTGGAAGTTTGGAAGTTATTATAGAGGTCCCCCACTATTTTTAGTAACTTTAACATATTTCTACTATACGGGTCCTTGTAATTTTACGGGGTAAAAAAAGCCCTATAACTTATACTGGGCTCCAGTCAAGTTCTAGCATTTGTTGTATGTGTCATTGATTTATATAGAAGTCTTTGGTGCGTGTGGTGTAGCCCTGAGCACTTACCAGAGGGAGAAGGAGGAGATCCTCGCAGTCATCTCACCTTATACCAAATCTACAATTTTTACATTTAGGTTGCAGCAGCGGTACCACCGATCTCCGATAGCACGCCGCCATTTCGATCCCACCCTATGAAATGACGTCACAACATGCATTTCTGATAGGCTCTACTCTAGGCCCTATCAATAGGGCCTATCCTGTGAAATGACATTAAAATATACGATTTTAAATGACATGAAAATCGTTATACTCTAACTTCAGGGGTGTAAATTTTATGTTACGTTCTACTAACATAATTTTCTAGCTTTACAATTTTACTTTGATCTCGTTTCATAAATAAATGTAACATGGCAGAATGGGTGCACTCAAAATAACAAGGTATGAAAATCATCTGAAAATATTCTATTATGGAGTTTTTTTTATTAATTTTATTCAATTTAAAATTACGATGTTTCAAAGTCAAAATGTGAAACGGATCGTCACTGTATACTCCCCAATGGCAGTCATTTCGTTCATTCTGATCGATACTGAGTTCGGCAGTACGAATTCAGGACAAGATGAAATGGCTCATGCCTGTAATTTTGCTGGCCACCTTATCCTTCAAACCGGAACATGACAATGCAAGCATTATTTATTACTTGGCAGCAGAGATAGATATGGCGGCGGTACTCACCCAGGCGGACTCCTCAGGCTTGATATCTATAGGTAATAGGACTCTTCCTATTACCTTATGATGTGGCGCCATGGGTGACTTCACTGATTCCCAAGATACAGGTTATTCCTAGTTTGGCCAGCAGGGCTACAAAAGTTGTTATGTACTTATCACACCTGCTATTTAACATGTACTGTATTTTATATCAAAAAAGAGTATTCTTTATTATTATTATGAAATTGAAATTTTTAATTGGTATTTAAACATGAGGCTTCGTAGTTTTTCGACCGGTTCCTGTTAGGGCTCTCGAATACGGGACCAGACGTCAATTTCCTGATTAACGGGGGTAGTTTCCTGACACGGACAATTATTACGTACACGTCGCATTGTCAGTAAATTAAATCACCATAGCCCATATCGTACGCTTTTTTTTTTTACCACTAAGGTGGCAAACAAGATTACGGCCTGCCTGATGGTAAACAGTCACCGCAGCCTATGGACGCTCGCAATACCAGGGGCATCACCCACGCGTTGCCGACCCCGTAAAAACCTTTTAACTCTTTCTTGAAGAAGTCCATGTTGTACTCTCCAGGGAAAACCTCTCCAGGTAGTTCATTCCACAACCTTAGTGTGCGTGGGAAAAAGTTCCTTTGGAAATGCACAGTTCGCGATCAATTTGACCAATTTAAATAACCTATTTGTATTTATAGGCACTTATCTTTCTTAGCGAGTCGATAACAAAAACATTGTATTTAGTTGGCCATTTTACCACGCGCCCTGCGTTTTTAGTGGCTTCGGTTTTTAAACTGACTCGAGCGTTCGCCTTCTAATGGCTGTCTTCTCTACCTCAAGCTACTAACCACGAGTGTGAAATAGATATTTAGCACCCGTGTGGATGCGAGCGGTTTAAAAAATAGGACATAGGGTTGCATAAAAAGTGGAGAATTTTTTTTTACGTCATTCGTTTCGGCAAACAGGCAAGCGGGCCACCTGATGAAAGGTGGTTACCACTGCCTATAGACATTAGCAAAACCAAGAGTATCGCTAATGCGTTGCCTACCTCTATAACACGTTGCTCTGGCAGCAAAAAGGCAAATGCCACTCCACTACCAAAGCCACGGTTCTCTAAAAGGATTACTGGAAACCTTACTCACCGGCAGAAACACAATAATATTTAAAAGAGTACTGTTTAGCATGGTTTGTGGTTAACTAAAACCAGTTAATTTACCATCAGAACAGAACATCAGCTAATTTCGGTAATCAAATACATTTAAACTTGTTATTGCCTTCACCGCTCACCAAAGATCCTCTCGGCTTAACAAAGGTTAGATGGAAGAAACCCCATTGTGGGATAAGCTCGCCTTTGTATTAAAAGTTTTTCTTTTAGACATTTAGGCGAAAGATTACAAATAAATAAACCTATTCGTAGTAGTAAAGCGGCTACGGCCAGAGCTACGGCGTAGCCCAGATGCTACGTACCCGTTAAGTCTACAGTTGACTGACTGCTTTTGACATCGTAGTCTATTTTTGAACAATTCTGCATTTGAACGCTACGGGGGATCGTAAAAAGTCCTTTGTTTTTCAACAAAATATATTTTTTGTTATTATATATTTGTTGTTATTTATTTATTTTATTTGCCAACAGATTTACACTTTTTAGATTGAAATAATACATGACAGATTTTTAATACCTAAATGTAAATCCAATAATAGTAAATACTTACGTTTGGTTGTAAGTTAATTTGTCAATTAGCAGGGTCTCCATTACAGATAATAATCTGGTGACAGTGCGATTCTAGGCCGAAAACTGAGAACGTCTTGAATTTCTATGGTATTTTAGCTATACTCGGAGATGAAATTCAAGATCTAAAATGTAAACAAACCGCTACAATAAAAAAACTCAAGGGTTTGATTAAAAAATAATTGAAATAATGATAAAATTGTCACATTATAATAATATATTTAAAAAACATCATTTTAAATAATCTACCCTTTGGGTTATTTTTATAGTAGCGATTGGTTGAATACTGACCGATGCTCTTACGGTGAAGATAAACATCGTGGTGAAACCTGCACATTCAGGCGACTGGATGTGTAACCATGATCCAATCTGGTCAGGTTCCCCTGGTAGCAGGGTCATGGAGGTCAGATGGCAGTCGTTCCACTGTAATTACCTGACTTGCCAAATCCTGGATCATGGTCAAGGCGGACCCCGGGCCCTCGTGCGTGAGAGCACAACCGGCACATTAACGCCAAAATGATGATTAATTGGTTTACATTTCTGATCTTGAATTTAGTCTCCCAGTTTTGGTACATATTTATACGTATAGGTTAAACGTAGGCCTATGTTTTTACCTAGATCTTAATCGAAAGTATATCTGTATATAATTTTAATTCGTTATTTAACATTATTTATTACTATTTTGACATTGTAAGAATTATCTTGACCTATTTTGGCATATTGCTCGACTATTTAGTGTCATGGATTTTACATTCAGTGTAATATTTATGTTCTACTTTACAAAATTAAAATAATTTAATATTGACGTGTGATTACTATTACCAAATAAATAAATAATATGAAATATAAAATATAAAGTAATTTTTGCTTGAGAGTAAAATCATTACATTTTCCTAAAGCTTAAAATTCTACTATGCCTCCAAAAACATCCCCCAAACATTATTGGTCGGTGTTCCACCCCACTTGAACGCATCAGCGGGGATGTGAACGCTAGGGGATGCCGGAGGGGTGCATCGGAGAAAGCGTTTTGCAATTTCCTTAGGTAGGTCCACGTACCTATCAACGATGTTGGTGGACAGAAACGATGTCGTCGGATAATCGCATTTTTAAATTGTATAAAATGTTAGAAAATTTTATTTAGTTACAGACAACATATTTACAAAGACCTTAAGAAAGTAAGTGAAATAAATAATAAATACTAATATTAAAATATTACACATTAAAAAATTGATTTACACCGTTGTCCCCCGGAATGGTGCCCAGAAAGCTAGTTGCGTTGCCTCGTTGGCTAGCAATACTTATCCTCTGTGTGAGGAACGAGCCAGCTGTCCGGTTACACAGGTGCTTTTTGCTTTTTGTTTAGTTCTTTGTTTAATTAGCTTATTGTTTAGTTCTTTAAAATTTTTAAAGCGGTGTCCCACGGTCCCATTGTCAGACCCCAAACTACTGAAATATGAAGTCCTGGGCTGAGCTTTCATATTTCATAGTTTTTATTTATTTATTTTACACTTTATTGTACACAAGATAACAAACGGAAAGTGCAGATTAGTTACGACACAACAGGCACTACTTATCTCTAACAGAAATCTCTTCCAGTAGGTATTTATTTGAATAGTATCTTCTGAACTTAACGACATCGATATCTGGAACATCGGACCCTTAACACATTTTTATACCTGATCAAATATTAAAATAAAACTATCTACAAGATTTAAGTAGTCTTAAGTAGTTATCAGGTTTTTGGCATGATAGAAATTCGTAAATTTCAGGTAGAGCTTGTCTAAGCTGAAATGACGCGGCCCACTACTTAATTTGTTGATTTCGATGTGTGAGTGCAAATATTAATAACGACACTTCATCTGTGTGGGAGCGTCGAGTGCTCCAATCGAACGACGCGAGATCCTACGTTGAATCTCACCGGCAACTGAATGACTAATTACAACGGCATTATATATTGCGTCCATATTTTAAATTTGCTTGTGCGCGTTAATACGATAGTGGGGCGCGTCATTTCAGCTTAGTCGAGCTCTACCTGTTAGAATGTGAGGATGCCGCAGGTTATCCTATATCATCGAGTACAAGAAAAATTCTACAATCTATAAACAAAGATACTTCATCATCATTACAACCCTCGACAGTCCACTCCAGGATTTAGGGCCCTTCCCACGAAAGAGGATGTTATTGCCGTAATCTGCACGCTTATCATTTGGGGTGGAGATCGCAGTGTTATAAATATAACATCGAAAAACTTGCAGCCCATTTTCCAGCCTACGGAGACTAGATCTTTTGTGTCTTAAACGTAAGTACGACTTGTACGACACCCGCGAGTGTAAGGGGTTGGTGCTTCTACTCTGCCGGATACCACCCGCCCAAACAAAACTACCTAGAACAATACAAATGTTTTCTCTTTATAAAATCAAGTAGGTACTTAGTATAGCTAGGCAGATTACCTAACTACACTACACTCGTATTTGAACAAATGATCTGAAAGAAACGGAAACCATCCCCTCGCACAATATAATTGAAGTTTATTTGATGTCGTTTACTGCGTTGGTACGTCATAATATCACCCCTTGTAAGACAAGTGTGTTATTCCGACCCCATTCTTCTGAAGGGGATGAAAGTGGCAAGAAATACGTAGATTATATCTGGGGGCTTTCCTACATCTACGGATATGTAGTTGTTTTCGTAACTTAATATATTTTAAACATAAACGAATTATTAGCAGAGCAGAGTGTACCAATGACTCTTTTCTGAGTTATGTACATTAGTTAAATACTAACCGATGATCTTACGGTGAGGGAAAACATCGTGATGAAACCTGCAAATTCAGGCAACTGAATTTGAAACCATTATCTAATCTGGTCAGGTTCCCCTGGTAGCAGGGTCACGGAGGTCAGATGGTAGTCACTCCACTGTAATTACCTGATCGCCAAATCCTGAATCATGGTCAGGGCGGACCCCGGGCCCTCGTTCTCGAGAGCACAACCAGAACATTATCGCCAAGGTTATTATTTATTTTATTAGCAGAACAGAGTGTAAAACCCATTGTTTAAAATAGCATTAAAATCCGTTGCATTGTTTCAAAGATCTAAGCGTACCTTCATCAACATAGATAGGGACAGACGGAGGGAAGCGACTTCGTTTTATACTATACTAGCTGACCCGGCAAACGTTGTATTGCCATATAAATAAAAAAAAAAATTAGGGGTGGACTACCCCTAACATTTAGGGGGATGAAAAATAGATGTTGGCCGATTCTCATAGATACCGGATAAGCACAAAAAATTTCATCAAAATCGTTCAAGCCGTTTCGGAGGAGTATGG
Source organism: Blastobasis lacticolella (assembly GCA_905147135.1). Taxonomy (NCBI): domain Eukaryota; kingdom Metazoa; phylum Arthropoda; class Insecta; order Lepidoptera; family Blastobasidae; genus Blastobasis; species Blastobasis lacticolella. Next base: position 2,037,503 of record LR990065.1, on the reverse strand, counting down.
CAACGAAAACTGTGACACGAGAATTTTATATATTAGATTAAGATACCGGAATAGGTTAGGGAGATAATAAAACCCTGTAGATGTCTTTAATGTGTAATCAACATGGAAGACATTTAAAAAATAATATCTACGCCCATTATTTAAAAGAGATAGAATAAGACTTCTGACCACCAGCCGACATAACAAAAGCTGTAATCGATAAAACTTATAAATAAAACCTAATGTCCTAGGGTAATTACTTAAATTCTTAAGCCTGCCAATTTTTTATATTTGTCGGAGACGGTCATGACTCTCTTAGTCAATCTCTTTGGAAACCAGCATTATAATTATAATGTGCTGTAATAATACATCGTCCAGCATACTTTATATGCTTAGCTCGGGCCGCCGTCTCTGCGGCTGAACCTGCCGATTGTGTCGGCCCCGACAAATAACTTGCCGCAAAAGTCCAGCAACCATCCCACAACAAACACCGACCTTGTTTCCAGGGACGCTTCCCATCTGTTCTGCACAAGCCCGGCGGTCCCAAAACACACGGGACGTTTGCGGATACCAATGCGCGCATAATTATGTCGTTCAACGCATGATGTCTAGACATACGACCTGCCGACCGGAAACAGCCCAGACCATGGACACCACTCTCATCTACCATCACCCCACAAACGCACTGGTGAGGCTCACAAATAGCGCAAACTAGCCATAAGGCGATCGCCACTCGCACAGTGTTGCTGTCTAAGAGACTCCACAACTGCGGCGATCTCTTTGGCGTGGACTCATTTTGAACTGAAAACGGAACGTCGATCGGAGCGCCACCTCGCTGATGGCTGTAGATACGAGAAACGACAGATTCGTCTGCGGCCGCGAGGACCTTTGACCAAAAATTTAATAAGAGTGGACCCTGCATTCGTTGAGCAGCTGCGTGATACCCCCGGAAAGTAGAATCGTTTATACTATACAAGACAGGCATTTGACCGCCATCTCATCTGTTGGTAAGTGACGATGCGGCCGAAGATGGAGCATGCCCGTCTTGGAACAGTCTATTCACTATAGCCTTGAAGGCATCCAGATTATACTGATCAGGGAACACACAATGTATGGAGAGTCAAGCTGGCAAGTACGTGGCAACTAACAAGAGCCCCAGCACATCTCCCATGGATGGGCCTGTAGTTCTATTTTTGAACCGCTCGCATCTACACAAGCGCTCGCATACGCTATCTATCTCTTTTGCACTCGTGGTAAGTTGCTATGGGTAGAAAAGACAGCTATTACAAGCGTAGCTGCGAGCGACTGAAAAATATAGCCTCTGATTAGATTGGCCATGAGTTGTGGAGGGTTTTGCAATTAACCCACAGGTTTCCTTGGGCTGCAATTGTAAAATCGTAATTGTGGCTTTAATTTGACAATATATTCTTGGCGGTGCAGGGATAATATGTAATCATTACGTTTAATTAGGTTGTGTAAATAAATATTATGCTAATAATACTTATAATAATCAAATTGAACAACTATTAATTTACAAATTTTTTTTTTAAATATTATTTTAATACTAGTTGTTTAAAGGATAAGGTAGCCAGCGAAATTACAGGCATGAGGCATTTTATCTTAGTCCTTACAGTGATAACGCACCTGCGGTTTTGCAATTTTATTACCTGCAACCAAAGTGTAATCGTAGATGTTATGGGCGGCAGTTACAACTTACCATCAGGTGGGATGTGTGCTCGTTGGTCACTGAGCAGCATAAAAAAGAACTAGCGACACACCCCGGCTTCGCACGGGTAGGCACCTTAACAAATTAAACACTTAAACCTTCCTCATGAATCTATAATGGTAAAAAACATATGAAAATCCAGTCACTAGTTTTTGAGTTTATTGCAAACAGACAGACAGATTGAAAGACAGACGCGGCGTGGGACTAGTGTGTTATGGTGGTGGGGATAATATTTTTTTTTCCTACAAAATATTTATTAGCCTAGCAGGGATTTTCGAAAAAAAAAACAGTTCCCACAGGTGGGGACTTGTCGGTAGTGATTTCTGGAATAAACCACTTGAAACATGTTGGTTATGGCACAAGGGGTTGCCTTCCAGCACAGCATGGCAATTAATATCAGTAATGGAGATTTCCCAGTCTTTTCCCATTGATTCCCAGATATTAGTAATTTCACAGGTTGGTCCGCTATTTTGCACAGACATTGTGCGATTGTCCTGCACATTCAGGAGACTAATGTGTAACCATGATGCAATTTGGCCAGCTACTTGACAGGAAGATTTCAAGTCAAAGAATCTGGAGAGACATCGAAATTTTATGACATGACACCGCATACCTCCCCCAGACAGACAACTCCACTATAGCAACATATGCTGGCCACACGGCAGTTCTGGCCAGCGACTCTGACCCTCGGATCGCATCGGAGCTGCTTTAGGAAGCCCTGGATGAGATCTGTGACTGGATGAAGACGTGGAGAGTAAGGGCAAGCGCTTCAAAATCTACTCATGTCACCTTTTCCTAGAGACACGACACCTGGCCATCAGTGGGACTCGGACAAGAAACTCTTCCCCACTTCAGTAGCGTGAGATACTTTGGTCTGCACCTGGATTGTGGCCAATCGCCTGACATGGAATCTGCACATTAAAAGGAAAAGAGACTTATCCACAGATTTCGAGAGATACAATGGCTGTTAGGGAAGCGCTCTCGTCTATCACTTGAGAATATGCTTTTTCAAGCAGTCCCTAAACCAATTCAGACCTACGGAATGCAGCTGTGAGGCAGTGCAAATCACAGCAACTTGGAGATTCTGCAACGAGTCCAAAGTATAATAATGTACTATATTGAAATCTATATCGAAAGCTCCCTTGTCCATCATCATCATCACAACCCATATCAGTCCACTGCAGAACTTAGGGCCTCTGCCACGAAAGGGGAGGTAATTGCCATAATCTCCAAGCTTGACAGGCGGGTTGGAGATCGCAGTGTTATAAATATAACAATGGAAAACGCTGCTGCCCATTTTCCAGTCTATAGAGTCTAGATCTTTTGCCTCTAAAACATTAGTCGCATTGTACGACACCCACGAGTGTAAGGGATTGGTACTATTCTACTCTGCCGGACACCACACGGCTGCTTCTTTATCACAAACGCCAAAATTCTTGGGCTATCAAATTAACCAACAGTGAAGCAAGAAGTGGAAGCCAGTTTCTACAGACGACGCCTACGAAACCACCCAAATGCATTATCCCAACAACTCCTGCAAGGAAATCGTGTTCGTCGACTGAAAAGACGTTCTGCCTGCCCAATGAGCAGTTTTCCAATAGGTATCTAAAGCATTCTTAACCACTCACTAGATGGCGCCCCGACAATTTTGGTAATTGATAATCGCTTGAAATAGGTTCTTAGCAAAGGGGATATAAACACTGGGTACGTGGTATTGGATAATATTGTATTTGTCAATAGTTTTTAACCATTTTAGAGGTTAATGGACCATAGTGCCAACTTATATAAATATTTATTTGTACAGTTCGTAAAACCTTTAACAGTTATGATTATATTAATAAACATTAATAAATATTAATAAAGTGGAATTTGTAACAGTGACGACGAAAAAGGTGTAAATGAAACCCAACAAAACCTTAATCAAACATTTTATTAGAAAAACCTTAAAACTAAAAAACTTAAACATAAAGTGTGCATTCTTCCAACCAAACAATCATTCCTTTTGAAAACATTTATTCGTTACGTTACATAAAGCTATTTATTCCATTTGCTCGCAAACTTTCTTGAATCATAATCCCCTTTTGTACTGGCGTGGTCGGGTCAACCCGACTATTCAACTTTCTGTTTAGGAGACGTCCATGCGTTGTGGTGCATCTGAAAAATATTGGTATTTATATATTGAGCTTTACATATATATTTTTCACACATAGATAAACTGTAAGAAAGCTCGTAGGCCTAACACACGTGTGCTTTTTACTTAACATTACCGCACTGCGATAATGTACTTGTAAGTATGAAATTTCTTGTCCTTCTAACGCTGTAAGAAGGCTCGTAGGCGTAACACCCGAATGCTGTTTACTTTACATTACCGCACTCGTGCGATAATGTATGGTATTTAATTATTGCACTGTTTCCGTCTACAAAAAGTAAGTTTTGGCTCGCTCTATCGTTATCCTTATTGTATATAGCTGCTTGACGCGTCTGTCTGCATTTCCACGAAAACCACGAAAGGATTTTGATGCAGTTTTCACCATCATTTAGGGAATTGCTTCCCGAAGGTTTATATGTATAATATAGGGCTGCAACGGAACTTTGCCTCCGCCTCCGTTACTGCGGAAGTTCCGCAAGAAATCATACCTACGCAAAACTTTTGCGGAGCTGTAACGGAGTGTAGTTAATTTACGTCATAATACAACGCGCGAGCAGCGACGCTGAACTGTAGCCGTATTCACAATGATTGGAAACCGTTTCCGAACGATTCGACACGAAATTCGTGAGCGGCGAATCCGTGTCGATCGATTCGAAAACTGTTGTATGTCAACTTATACCAAGTTCTTTATCCGTCATAGAACGTCATTCATAAATTTCATATATGATTTCTGTAGGACTGTTTTCTCGCGAATTATGAAAAATATTATTAAATAATGGGCAAAACAATTAAACAGGAAATACAGAAGACTATTTACAGCATGATTTATAATTTAGACAAAAGTTCAAGCTAATATGTGACCAAATAACTGAATGTTTACAAGAAGGACTGACAAGCACTGACAAGGACAAATTATTGCCATATACACTTTAAAATGTTTAATACCGTCAGTCAATACGGACTTATCGTGGTCCTATCATATGAATGTAGAGCTCGTCTAATTTAAAATGACGCGCCCCACTATCGCATTAACGCACACAAGCAAGTTTAAAATATGGACGCAATACATATACAAATGCCGTTGTAATTGGTCATTCACTTGGCGGTGAAATTCAAACGTAAGAGCACGCGTCGTTCATCGGCTCTCACACAGATGAAGTGTCGTTATCAATATTTGCACTCACACATCGAAATCAACTAACTTAGTAGTGGGGCGCGTCATCTTAGACTAGACGAGCTCTACCTATTTGAAATAAAGATTTTAGACTTTCTATTACGCTGATAAACCTTGAATTAAAAAAAATTCCACTACTGCTTTCTCCTCCGCCTCCGAGGTGAAGCTCTTCACCTCCGCCTTCGCTAAGAAGACCTCCGTTACAACTCTAGTATAATACACGCATTATGTCAGAGTAAACCCGACAACGCCCGTGCGAAGTCGGGACCGGTCGCTAGCATTGTACAATTTAGTCTGTTGATGACATTACATTTTTACAAGACTTTTATGAAAGTATGTTGGTAAGTTGTCCGTCAAAATTTGCAAACAATTTTCCTACCATCTGTTGATATCCGATTGAGCTGTTTGGTATACCTATGTAACTTGGATGACAATGCATTAATATGGTACCATGGAGCTGGTCTGATGGGGTCGGAAGCCGGTCATAGGAACTAATGAACGCAATAAGACCCCATCGTGTTTGGGCTCTTTGGAATGGTCTTGTAAAAATGAGCAGGTACTTTACTAATAGGAAAACCTGACACCACACACGCGACAGCGGCTCCTTTGGCCTATGACATGGGATCGTTCAAGAGGCATATTAGAGGTCTCTCCAGAGGCGGTGACCACCTTCCAGCAGGTGGCCTGCTTGCCTGTTTGTCTGCCGTTGTATAACATAAAAAAAACATGTTAAAGTACCAACCTCCCGCGCCGTCGTCGTGGAACATGAATTCGTCCTGATACTCCTTGAGGAATTGCTCCGAGCGGCGCTCATCCAGGAACAGGGAGTACACCTTCTTAACATCCTCCATGCTCACCTGCCGGGGTGGGAAAGAATCATCATCACAGCCCGTAACAGTCCACTGCAGGACTAAGGGCCTCTCCCACGAAAGGGGAGGTCATTGCCATAATCTCCACGCTTGGCAGGCGGGTTGGAGATCGCAGTGTTTAAATATAACAATGGAAAATGCTGCTGCCCATTTTCCAGTTTACGGAGACGCTTATATCATTTGCCTCGAAAACATAAGTCGCCTTGTACCACACCCACGAGTGTAAGGGGTTGGTGCTATTCTACTCAGCCGGACACCACACGGCTAGTGTGGATGGATATGTAGCGACATCTATCGCTCCAATAGGGAAGCTCAACAATACTCACGTTACGAGTATACGAACAAGGTTGGCAAGTATTGGCACATAGATGGCGCTGACCGTCCTACATCGCGCTAGAGAAGTGTAACGATTTCCGCGGCATATATACAACTTCGGACGATCAGTTTTTTAAATAAATAAATAATCGTGGACAAATTCACGCAGCGCCATCTAGCCCCAAACTAAGCAAAGCTTGTGCTATGGGTGCTAGCTAACTGGTATACTACTTATATACTTTTTAAATACATACTTATTATAGATAGAATACCCAGACCCGTAACAGAGATTAAAATTCATCATTTAAATTTCTGCTCGGCCGGGAATCATGGCATGGCATGGCATGTTAACCAACTGAACCACTCAGGTCGTCGAATGAAATAATGAAGAGAAATTTAGTATGGGCGTCGAATTACCTTGAGTGTAAAGGCCATTCACTTATCCTTACGTACACTTATCCACTTATAAAGCGTCGGTGGCCGAGCGGTTAGAGTATCCCACTCGTAAGCCAGAGGTCCCGGGTTCGAATCCCGCTCCGGCCATGTACCAATGACTATTTTCTGAGTTATGTACATTAGTTGAATACTAACCTCTGCTCTAACTATGAGGGAAAACATCGTGATGAAACCTGCACATTCAGGCGACTGGATGTGTAACTATGATCCAATCAGGTTCCCCCGGTAGCAGGGTCATGGAGTCATCAGATGGCAGTCGCTCCACTGCAATTACCTGACCTGCCGAATCCTGGATCATGGTCACGGCGGACCCCGGGCCTTCGTGCGCGAGAGCACAACCGGGACATTAACGCCTTATATCAATAAAAATTCTTATTTTTCTACTTATCCTACTTTGATACCCGGCTTCGTGAACTAACCTCAGTGGCCTTCCGCCTCTTGGAGACCAGAGACGCGGTGGTGATCAGCTGTATGGCGTAGCGCAGCGAGGTCTCGGTCGCTACGCGCGTCAGCACCGTCAGCGCGTCCGCTGACATCTGACAGTCCTCCTCCTCGCATCTGACGGGGTGTCAGGTGAGGTTTTGTATGTATACAATTCAATTCGTTCATTGTGCTTCCATGTGTCAGCAAATACAAGTTCTTAAATATACAGGCTGTTACATAACATGTGTATGAAACCGTGTACTGCATGGAGTGCTGAATGTATTAAAACGATAGGTATAATTATTCCACGTACGACAGAAATAATTGTACGTTATCATACGTTTACCACTCCATCCAGTTCACGGCTTCATACATATATTATGTAACATCCTGTATATATCAGCACATGACATGGAACCCTGGTAGGGTATAGCAATATTGATTACATAATCATAATACAGAGGATGCAGTGTTTAAAATAGTACTATGGGTATGATAATGGGGGATTTTCAAACAGCCACTTTAAAACGTAAAAAGTGTAGTTCGGCGTGACTCACCAGATGGCGCTGCTTAGACAGGATTCTCAAGTATGGAATTTAGCAACCGAAGTTAGTCGGAAAGGTGATTCGTGTAAAAATACTTAGTTTTAAGTACCTTTTCTGAGAAAATAGCGCAAAATGTCTACATTGTTACATATCTAACGGTCTCGTTATGATTTATTTTTGAGAATCGTCTAATCGTCAATCAACGCCATCTATGGCAATTATTTGAACTATCCTCCGAAACCTCCTACGAAAAATGATTGGTGTTACATTGTTACCGTTGAGCGGTTCACTCCCCTATCCACGTTCTCGCCTGCTATTCCATATCTTCCTTTCTTTAGCATACACAGTCTTCCTAAATTAATGCATTCTACCTACAATCCAGCAACATCCTACACCAAATCCCAGAGCCCCCAACACACCCAACTTTTTTATACTAATTGTTGTTGCGAACAAGCTTACTTGATATTAAATATCCCCCTGAGCTCCGGGTGTGTGAATTGAGCGGTCGGCACTATGATTATCTTGACCAACAGGTCTAATGGGATGCCGTGCGGGCTCCAGTAGTAATTGCCGAATTCGGATGATGCCACCGTTTCTCTTTCACCCTAAATTATTGTGGGCGATAGTGCCTTTTTACCCTAAATTCCAGCGAAATCTTACCCCAAATCAGAGCAACTTCATACCCCAATTTCTTGCGATAACCTAACCCAAATTCCAGGTTCACCCAACCCCAAATCCCAGCAATTTCTTACCCCAATTTCCAGCGACATCGTACCCCATATCCCAGCAACTTAATACCCCAATTTCCAGCGACACCTCAACCAAAATTCGAGGAACATCCTACCCCAAATGCCAGCACCTTTTCACCTCAACGTCGAGCGACATCACACCCCATATCCCAGCGCCTTCTTACCTTCAACTCGAGTGCCACACCCAACCCTTTTTTATACAAAGGGTTGCCACCCTAGTATGTATAGTTGGCTTATTTGCCAACAAGCTTACCTGATATTCAATATCTCCTTGAGCTCCGGCTGTGCGTACGGCGCGATGGGCACTATGATCATCCTGTCCAAAAGGTCCAGTGGGATGCCACCGATTTTTTCTCACCCTAAATTATTATGAGCGACAGTGTCTTTTTACCCAAAATTCCAGCGAATACTTACCCGATATTCCAGCAACATTTTACCCCAAATTCCAGCGACAAGGAACCCCAAATCCCAGCGACATGTAACCCTAAACCCCAGTGCCGCATTACCCAAACTCACCTGATATTCAATATCTCCCTGAGCTCCGGCTGTGCGTACGGCGCGGTGGGCACTATGATCATCCTGTCCAAAAGGTCCAGTGGGATGCCGTGAGGGCTGCGATAGTTGGTGCCACGGATGCGGGTGATGCCACGGTTCGTCGCCATTATGACTATTGGCGCTGTGTCGGATTCCAGCGCCCGATTCAGGAACGAGAAACACTCGATGTCCAGCATATGCGCCTGTGGTCGGTGGCAGATTGGATTTAAGCTATCGCGGTTATTGTCACACATTTCAAGGGCTCGTAACAAAGAGAGGTTTTCCCTGGAGAGTACAAGATGAAGTTCTTCAAGAAAGGGGTGAAATGGTTTTGTACGGGGTCAGCAACGCGTGGGTGACGCCCTTGGTATTGCAAACGTCCATAGGCTGCGGTGACTGCGCACCATCAGGCAGGCCGTAAGCTTGTTTGCCACCTTAGTGGTATAAAAAAAATGGTTGTATGTCGCGGTGGGAAACCCGGAAGATACCCTTAAAATGAATGTTAAGATATTGTGAGCAGCAATGGCGGTAAATCTTTGTTGTAGGTCTTAAAAACGGTGGTGATCAATGAATAAATGAGGATAGACTCAGAGAGAGAAATCGAAATTTTTCACGTTTTGGCTTAGGTGATGTGATGATGTGTGATGCTGATGGTATTATAAGAAAAAAGTAACTTAAATTACGGAATGAGCAACCGGAGCGCGCTCGGAACTTTAAAGATAGCTTAGAAGTTAGGGTGATTGTTAAAATGAATATCAATTTTTTGTTAGTCATCATATAAGCCAGAACACGCCCACTGCTGGGCATAGGCCTCCCCCAGAGATCTCCACAAAGGCCGGCCCTGTGCTTTCCGCATCCAGCTGGTAAGTTTTGTTTAAGTAACAAAAGATAAAATCGTGTCCAATATTTTTCGATAATCTAAGTGACGGGACAGTTTTTCAGTCATTTTTTCAGTAAAATTCCCTAGGACTTTTCTTACTCACTTTCAAAATCTACAAACCACATAACCTATAACGACCCCTTCAAGAGAGGGGTAAAAAGGTTTTTACGCGTAAGTGATGTCCATGGTATTGCAAACGTCCATAGGCTGCGGTGACTGCTTAGGGCAGTAAGCTTGTTTGCCGCCATAGTGGTGGTATAAAAAGTGGCACAGTACCTCGTCTATGAACAGGACCCCCGGTATCATCTCGGCCTTGCCCTCTTCGCGCCACTCGGCCACCTTGCCGTTGATCTGTTCGCGTATCTCGGATTTTATCTCGCCCGTGTCGCCTGCGGGGTAAAAAGGGGGGAGGTAAAGTATATAAGTAGTTTATCAGTTATCTAGCACCCATAACACAAGCTTTGCTTACTTTGGGGCTAGATGGCGCTGTGTGAATTTGTCCACGATTATTTATTTATTTCTTTATTCACCACTTACCCGAAAACAGCGCTAAGAACCCGTGTGTGCGGCTGTTGATAACGTCCACCTCGTGCAAAGTGACCGTGTGCACCACCTCCTTGCGTTTCTGGAGCTCGCCTTCCGGGCACTGCACGAAGCGGGCTTGCTGGCCTGTACGGGCGAAACACGTCACATTGTCAATTTATTGAATGCAATACCGGGATCCCGCAAAATGTATGCGTTGACTAATCTCGGTCGAAAATTTTGCGAGACTGGACTGGCGGGATTACAAAAAAGCATGGTTCATATGTGTTATCCTGCGCGCGGCGACTCGTGGGCCGTGGACTGGCTAAGCAATGCAAGCCTCCACTTGAGAGTTAACTATCGAACCACCCCACATTTTACCATATATCGGTACGCTTATACATTTCTGGCGTTAAAAATCAGTATATAACCGTTCTATAAAAGTTTCCAAAATAATACCAAACAAATACCTGGATTGAAATTATTTTCCGGGATATTGCATTCCCTAATCGTTATCAATACTTATGGACTACTATAAAAACATTGATGGTCAATCCCGGCATCTGCAAGGATCCACTCTTCAGGAAAGAAACCGCTTTCCGATTTATTCAGAGGTATCCTAGGCCCCTAAAATGGAGTAGTCGTGTTCCCCGAATAATATGCGTACCAATAAGCTCACTACTAAGGATGCCGAAGACCGAGCGAAGTGGGCCAAGAGTAGTAGGAAAGCGGACCCTTGGCCCTCGCGTACCGCGCGGGGGCGCAACCGGGACATAACGTCAAGATGATAATGATGATGAGTCGTGTTCCCCGAACAGTACAACCTCAACTCCTTCAAGGCCAGAATGAATAGGTTAGGTTAGGTCCTTCAAGGCCAGAATGAATAGGTTAAGAGACAGGCACGCCCCAACTTCGGTCGCATCGTCACTTATCATCTGATCATATGGCGATCAAATGGCCCCTATTATGCCTCTATGTATAAGTTCTTTGAGTGGATTCGTTATTTTACAGCAGTTGTTTCTGTGTAATACCTCGACAGTATTTGACAACAGATCTTACGCCTCACTAGCGCCATCTAAAATCGCCAGTACCCTCTATTAACAACATCGCACTTGTAGCGACATCTATCGCTCCAATAGGGAAGCTCAACAATACTCACATTACGAGTACACGAATAGATGGCGCTGACCGTTCCTACATCGCGCTAGAGAATTGTATCAACTTCCGCGACATAAATATTGTTTCTGACGATCAACTGTCAGACCCCTGGTCATAACACCCGGCCTGAGGGCCTATCGGCTATCTCAGTGGACAACTGAATTTGACATAAAAAAATCTGACACTACTTTAATTTTGTAGACGCTATTGCCAGTTTTCAACGTAGATGACGTGGTGTAGAATTATCTAGTGTCAAATACAGTTGTCAACTGAGTTAGCCAATAGCCCCGCTGGTGGGTAATTACCCTTTACCACCTTCACATCCTCGCTTGCCAACATGGCGGCCACCTTATACCCTTTCCCGCCAATAACTCACCTGTGGCGTCGTAGTCCCTGGCGCGCGCAAAGCTGCGGCCCAGTTTGTTGATCTTGCCCGTGGCCTTGTCTATGGTTATCACGTCGCCGGCTTGCACCTGATCGGTGGAGAAAACATTCGTTTGTTGCTACAAACGGTAACGGAAACTGGGGCGGCACCGCGTAACTCCAATCGCATGATGCCATTACCCAGGAATGACGTCACAACATGCACTTTGGATAGTCCCTACCTATCCGTGAACATGTATGATTTTGAACGACCACAAAGTAGGGAAGAGAGATTGAATGGCACATTTTAGCTGGCCCACATTAACCTATGCGCCGATTTAATTAATTACAATAATTTGTACATACATGATACATACCTTGGTACGCATTTCAAACTTTCTTGTTCTTATCAGAAAAAGAGCCAAAGTCGGCCATAGACTACATAGAGCAAAGAACGGGAGTAAATGACATTTATTATGTTCCGTTCCACTGATACTGAACACTAACATAATTTTCACGCTTTTCAATTTTGATATCATAAATCAATGCAACGCTGCAGATTACATTTGATGTACTAAAAATGACAAAGTACGAATATAATTTAAAAATATTCTATTATAAAGTACAATACTAGCATTTAACTCAATTTAAAAATACGATGTTTCAAAATAAAAGTGCGAAACGGATCGTTACTACGCTCATTTCGTTCACTTTGCCGGCGGTTTGATACGCGGTATGAATTCTGTGACGTCATTCCTGAGAAATCGCATCATGCGATTGGAGTTACGCGGTGCCGCTCCTGTAGCCGTATTCACAATGATTCGAAACCGTTTCCGAACGATTCGACACGAAATTAGTGAGCGGCGAATCCGTGTCGATCGATTCGAAAACTGTTATTCAAAATCTCGATAGATTCCACGGAAACTCTACTCTCTATAACATATGAAAATTTCATCAAAATTAACTGAAACCACATTTTCCTAGGAACTTTTGCGGGGTCCTTTGTCGATTCCGTATCCGAATCCGATTTCCGAGCCATTGTGAATACGGCTCCTGTTCTATTATTGGTATAACCTGCGGACCTACCGTCTAACTCCGATAGTACGCAATTTTAAGTTTCAGTAAATTGCAAACAAAACAAACATCAATTTGACTGAGTCAGTTCGTTTCATGGACGCTAGGATCAATAATGGGCGTAATTCTAATATAAAGGTTTGTATTAAAATGGAACATAGTGCCCATATTTTTTTACATTTCATTCAAACTTTAAAAGTTATGTTTTATAAATGAACTTTTTATTTTTAACTTTAGTACAAATTTACTGTTACGTAATAAATCTCACCTGTAATTAAACGAGAACTCAATAGCGAAAACGTCTATTCAACCGGAGACGAAGACATTGAATTGTTAAATTTGTTGTATGAAGTTTAGGTACCTTGCATTTATTAAAAAAAACGAAGAAATAATGTATTTATTGTGTACCTATTTGTTTGTTAATTGCACCAAATCAAGTATGGGGTTTTTTCTGAATAAGGTATCTGGTTGGGGAAAAATAATTATGAATCGGGGGAAATATGAGAAAACACACCTGGCAACACTGGCTGTGGCCCAAGTCCGAGATGCCAATGATTAAAATTTAAAAAAAAAAAACAGTTTTACTTGACAGCTTCCTAATATAACCTCAAACTTTACGTTTGTTTACCTTATTATTTTGTTGTGTGATCTACAAATTGTACTTAGGTAAGGCACAAGGTCAGAACAACACACACTTTTTCATCAAAAACAAACGTATCAGCTCAAGGCTACGTATTTGGATTGTGTACTTCGCGCTTCTTGAAAACCTCGACATGAAGTGACTTTAATGTAGAGTTGCAAGTGTTGTGTTGTATAACGAGAAACAGTGTTTGTAATTACATTGTGTACTTAAATAGAATTTCGATCATGGCTTCAGCTACAATAAACCATTTGCCCGACGAAATGCTGGAGGTCATATTTATGAATCTATGTGGCAAGGATGTCTTGAATGCAAGTAGAGTTTGCTGCCGCTGGCAGAGTATTGTGGCCGGCTTCAGCGAAAAGTTCTGGGAGAGGTTATGCTCCAAAGAATACGCTAATGTTTACAAAGACAGCTACCGGGTGTCAGGGCTGAATTGGCGGGAGCTATATAACTCTTTCTCACTCTGGGAAAATGTAGCTGATGCCGAAGTTGCAGTCTCCTTAGAACCGGTTGTGAATTTGCAAGATAAATTCCATCTTCTAAAAAATGGTGTCATATCTTTTCCAATAGCATGCAATAGACAGTGTACACCACAAAAATATGACACAGTTATATATTACAATGTGAAGACACGAAGTGAAATCAATAGGATAACGTATGATGTAGCTTTTAGTAATTATGAAGAAAATGACAATATCATAGTTTTTGAATTTGAAGAAGGAGCAGTTGGCAAAATACGAATTATAACCAAAGTCAAGGAAAGAAAAGTTACTCACCATCAGATTGTAATGAAATATAGACCTTGGCTGCTTATAGGCAATGAAATATTTTATATGAAAGAGAAAGAGACTAATCGAGAGGAAATTTTTATGTTCTGCAGGTTAAGAGTGATTATCGACAATGAAGATGTGCACTACGAAAACAGTGACCTAGCAGAATGTGGATGGGATGACATGTTGGACGTCAAATATGTAGACAATAAAATGTATGTTTACCAAAAATACGAGGGAAATGGCTCCATGTCGATAGCAGAGATTATAAATAATGACATGAATACAGTATGTGATGTAGAGGATTTAGATCATACAGCTGTTGATGTATTGGATGTATTGAGACAGTACGGGTTTAGCTGGAGTAATCCTAATATATTTTTGTGGATGATCTATCGTTTTGATGAAGAAAGCCGATTAAATGTTGATTCTAAGGTCATAACAGCTCCGCTGTCCTATGGTCCACACTTGCTGACAGGTATAGCCCAACCCAAATCTGAACCAGGATCGGTCCGTATCTACCTAAATGCATTTGATGCTGATAGTAGATTTATACACCATACATTAAAGGCATTAAAGCCAACATTATCTATTAATATTGATGATTCTCTTCCAGAGAAGTTAACACGTCACAGTACCTGGTTAGATGGTTATTATCTTGAACATCTCAAAGTAATTGAAACTATAAATGGGCATATGTTACTTTTAGTTTACTGTCAGAGGTTAATAATAATCGATATAACTCATAAGGGCAACCTTGGCAGTACCTTAAAGAGGTCTGTGTCATGCATTGAAGCAAGCACTAAAAAACCTAGAACTGCTTAAAATTTTAAATTGTTAATTTAGTTTTGTAAGATGTCATGACCACTGTCTGAACGAAGAATGCCTTGTCATAGTTATAAATTTTTTGCCTAATGTTTTGATCTAAGTAAATACATTCTAAGCTTCCTAGTATATGATAGTGCTATTGTTATATTATGTAGGCTGTTACATATAAAAGTTTTTTTGATAAAATGTGGGTATTTTAGTTCAGTACCAGCTACCAAGTTCATTAAACATTAATTTACATATTGTATCGATTTTAAATTACAGCTATAAAATAAAACTTAACTTTGGATTTTCTTGGATTGTAATTAAATTACTTTTACTCACTGTTCGGCCGATTCAGGATAAGGCAGAAAGTTTTAGGCTCAATCGGCATAAGTAAGTACTCACTAGATGAAAGTATTATATAGTGTTGATATATTGAATGTGAGCATTATATAAGCATTTCTATAAATGTTCTTATTAAAACGATGAAATCAAAATTTTTTTTGATAACCAGGTAACTTAAAACCTGTGGTGCTCGGTGAAAAGGAATTTATGGCTTCAACCCCTTTCAGTAACAGAGATTGGTCATTTCGCATATTGGTTATTTCCCAGGTTGATCTTTCTCCATTATTTTGTAAAGACATTGTGCGATTGAACCTGCACTTTCAAGCGACTAAATGTGTAACTATGATTCAATCTGGTCAGCTTCGCCTGCCAATCATTCTTGACAGGAAGAAGTCAAAGAAGCAGGAGACCCAACCCTAACAACTCCAACTCTTATCAGATGGCCTACTCTGTCAAGCCTGAGGAGTCCGCCTGGGTGAGTACCACCGCCTTATCTGTTTCTGCTAATCAAACAACAATGCTTGGATTGTGTTCCGGTTTGAAGGATAAGATAGCCAGTGAAATTACAGGCATGAGACATTTCATTTTAGTCCTCACAGTGACAACACACCTGCAATTCTGAATTTTTGTTACCTGCAACTTAAATGTATGAATTGTAGATGTTATGGACGACAATTACCACTTACCATCAGCTGGGCTGTTTGCTCGTTTGTCACTGAATGTCATAAAAAATACTCCGGCAAGGAAATTGTGTTTATCGACTGAAAAGACGTGCTGTTCTGGACTTGGCCTGACCAATTACACAACTCTGCATCGCGGGTGACTCCCGCTGAAATTAGAAGGGCATTAGTATATCCCCTTCCACCGCCGAAGCAAGAAAACTCACCTGCTTATAGTCCACATAGGACCTGAATGCAGATAAATTTAGAATAGAAAAAGCTTTCCCTGTTGCTGAAACAGGACCCACAGTGTATTCTAAAAAAACATAAAAGTTACAAATGGAACCTTGTCCTTGAACAGCAAGTCGATTCTAAACACATCCTAACCCAATTTGTAGTGACACTCTATTCCCAACTTCTAGTCACAGCCTGCCCCAATCACTAGTGACATACCAACTTAGTTTCTAGTTACATCTTACCCCAATTTCTAGTGACATCCTACCCCAATGTCTAGCAACATCCTAGCCCATTATCTAGTGATATCCTACCTCAATATCTAGTGACATCCTACCCCAATTTCTAGTGACATCCTACCCCATTATCTAGTTAAGTCATAGCCCATTTTCTAGTGACATCCTACCCCAATATCTAGTGACATTCTACCCCAATATCGAACACCATCCCATCTTAAAATTTCTTATGACATATCTTCTCTTAGGCACAGAATATTCTAAACACAAAAAGCTGTCAAAACCAACCTTCTCCTTAAGCAGGGAGTCGATCATCTTGGCTCCCATGTCGTAGTTGGTCTCCATGTCGGTAGTCTTCAGCGTGAGTCGGCCGACGCGAGCGCCTCCGCCGCCCGCCGCGCGCTCCACCACCACTTCTACCACTTCGCCCTCAATTATCTCTGACTCCTCCCTGGAGGGAAGGGGGGAGGGTCATCACTATCACTTCACTATCATTTTAACTCTCCCTTGGTAAGAGCACGCATCCAACTTAACAAGTTATAGCGTGAGGTACCAGATAATTTAGTAAATATGCATACGATAATAGCAACGTTTTCTGAAAATTTTACCTAAGTAATAAGTAATTTGTATATAGTAGCTGTAATTTATAACCTTATTAGTGCAACGCATTAGTTTTAAGCTGTAATGTTGTACAAAAGAATAAATAAATAAATAAATCACTGCCACAATCTATTAATAAACTCGCACTCTATTATCTAGGTCTCTTCCCAGGGGGGGAGGGTCACCGTCATCACTATCACAATATAAATATTATATGGATAGAGTCGTTAAGTATCCAACTCGTACGCGAGATGTACTATTGACTCTTTTCTGAGTTATGTACATTAGTTAAATTCTAACGATGCTCTTAGAGTGAGGGAAAACATCCTGCAAATTCAGGCAACTTAATTTGTAACCATGATCCAATCCGGTCATGTTTCCCTGGTAGCAGGGTCATGGAGGTCAGATGGTAGTCGCTCCACTGTAATTACTCGATCGCCAAGTCCTGATCAAGGCGGACCCCGGACCCACGTTCTCATACGTAGATAGAGTGACAAGAGGAAGTCGCGGTGGGGTAGCTAGTAATACAACAACTTCCAAAACCTTTTTTTTAATTGGACTAGCCAGACATTTGACCGCCATCTCGCCGCTAGAAAAGGGGCAATTTCGATATTGCTTCTCTTTCATCCTAGTATTGAGAGAAGCAAAAAAAGGCTTTCTCGCGGTGTGAGCTATGTCGCAGAAACACTTGTGCTGCTAGTGACCTATTCTCACTCAATGATCTTCAGCAATTCATTAATGTCGAACATTGTTTTCAATTATAGTTTCTATTGCACTGAGATTAACTAACAGTTGGCTCCTTCAGTCAACACGGTCAGTGATTGATATCACACTTTTAATATCAACAATTCTTAGTAAAAAGGTAAAAATTATTATACATACAGACCATGAAATGAAAACAGTATTAACTTATTTCAAGTGCACAATGAGCAAAGATAAAATGAATAAAATTAAATATCTAAAACACTCACTTGATTCTGATGCCAATTGACTTCCTGATAGACTGGGTGAGGGCTTCAGTCTTGCTCATTTCCAACGAGTATATTTCGGAGCCTGAAAAGGAATTGTATAGTAATCTGAGACAGCCGATATGACCGTAGTCAAGTCTATTACACACAAAAAATTCCACATCCCAAATTGCAATGCAGAGAAGGATCCTGTTTCTAGTGGAACCTTAGCCATGTAGCCCTTTAGTCTCTCACATTCTAGGAACACATCAACCACAGTTTCCCCAGGTACCAGAGCGTCAGATATAGGAGCTACCAAACTATGTGCTGAGATCACCAGTTGTGGGAGGTGTTTTGTAATGGTTCAATCTACTGTCCTGAGTTCTTTTGGCAAAAAGAAAATAAATAATCATCTAATGTCCTGCTTGTGGTCATCAAGCATGAATGTCCTGCTTGTGCTCATCAAGCATTAATGTCCTGCTTGTGCTCTCGTGCATGACAGCCCAAGGTCTGCCTTGACCATGATCTAGGATTTGACAGATCAGATAATTATAGTGGATCGACTGGGAACCTGACAAGGGGAACCTGACCTTATTGGATCATGGTTATACATTCAGTTCCCTGACTGCAGGTTTCGTCACGATGTTTTCCCTCACTGTAAAAGCACGAGTTACTATTAAACTAATGGCAGGCATAGGCGGCAGTGGGATTCGAACCCAATACCTCTGGCATTGTGAGTCAAACTTCCTTATGCAAAAATATGTACTTAAATGAATTACCTGCCATACTAGTGAAGGGTGTGTCTGGGCCCAGAGCCTGGGCTAGTCCCATAGCGATGGCTGTCTTGCCAGTGCCCGGTTGACCTGCCAGCAGCACCGCTCTGCCAGCGATTTTGCCTGCAATTTTTATGTAATTTTATAATGCAAGCCTCCACTGCTGCTGTCCAACAGAGTACAATATAACAACATCATTTAAAAACCGATTGGACGAATATTTAATGAAAAAAAATTAAGTAAGTGAGAGTGTCAAATATGCTAAGGATAGTGTAATACTGACATGTCAGTTGTTACAACTGCCTGTCTGTTCAGCAATAAAAATAATAAGAACTCTAGGTAAACGGAGCTGACAAGTGTGGTGTTAGAACGGCACAATGTTCTGCATACATACAGTCTGATATTTAAGACGTCGTAGATGGTATATCTGGCGTTTACAAGAAGTCATTGTCATTAGAACTTGTGGAGGCAATTTATTCATGATCTTTGGGTCAACACACAAATATAACCATTAAAAAAATTATATGGCTCTAAAGAGTGAGCAGTCGAATGTACCGGTGATGGCAACGGACATATAAAACTTGTTGGAGCAAAAATAAATAACTTTTGAACTAAAATAATAATAATAACAAATACCCTTTCAGTTACTATGGTAACCTCAAAAATTTATTCAATAATTAACCAACCTTCACGAATCATCTGCAGAATTACTCCGGCGGCTTTCCGAGCATTTTTCTGTCCCACCATGCCCTGGGACACGGCCCTAGGCTCCAGAGAGTCATCTAAACCTAGACCGCGTATATGAGAATGGGCACCAATTCGCTCAATACGCGTTATTGAGCGCACTTCTTGCACTTGAGCTGCTGCTAATGACTGCAAACACACGTTTAGGGAATATATTTACTCTGTCGTGCTGTAAAATATGAAATATATCACAAAACAATACTATGTTTTTGAGGTTATTTTCCCAATAGGAGTGTTTTTCGATAATTTTAATTGTTATTGAATATATAGATACAACTTACCGCCATTTCTTATTTTTATAAAATCCAAGGTCTTTTCAAGTTTATTCAACTATAAATCAATAGAAAACTTAGTTTCTTCACAATGCAAATCACTCTCAACAACCGACAACACCGACTAAATAACTACACAATGAAGAAACCATGGAAATTATAAACAAAAGAAAGAATAAAGTTAGAGACCAATAAAATTAGCGTCTGACGTACGACTAACGATAGGTAAAAAAATCGTTCGTCTGCACAGACGAGCGGCTTAACAGGCGCACGCATCTAACAAAACGTACCGTCTGTAGGTACGCAATTCGTTATTAGTCTACGTCTTCAGTATTTGTCTTTGTCTCCTAAAGTCTCCTTATCTGTCAATTGATTGTCAAATATTTTCACTCGCTCGCTGTGTGCTATTTGATTTGTGAGATTTTGAAGAAAATTCCTTAAAATGCTAGCCATCCGAAGCCTTGTCCGTAGCAGCCCAAATCTTATCAAAAATGTAGCTCAACAAAGAAATATGAGCGCTATCTCAGTACCATCCAGATCAAAAGTTTCCAAAGCCGTACGTATTCGATCTTATTGCTCTGTATTTTTATGAAAAACACTGTAAATATTTAACTTAAAAGACGTAGTATGAAAGGTATAGTATAGATTGTTTTAATAGTCATATATAAATCTAGTAAAGGTGTTAATTTCAATAGTAAATAAGAAACTAAATGTTACGTAATTTTCCAAAAGCTTGAGGTTATCCTTATCAGTAATCGATACAAATTAAATCGACCCAGTAAAATTCTGTTCTAATGTTCCATATCCGTTGCCGCAAGATTCACATTGAATTTTGGGATAAATTTATGCTATTCTCGGCTATAAACTATATTCAAATTTCATCAAAATCCATTATATCCATCCACAGTAACGAACATCCTTCCAATATACATTTTTAATACTAAGTACCTAATCCTAATCCTTAGTACTAATGTTCTTAATTAAACATTAGGTAATGTTCAAATAATTAGTTGTAGATAACATAATTTAAGTAGTAGTAATTTTGCTTTGTAAAATTATTTTTGTAACTCCTGTATTTATTAAGCAATAAAGAGTTTACATACATACATTAATTATGAAAATGCCAAAACTGCCCTTTATGTTACAATTAGAATAATAGGAAGATGCTTTTATGATGAAGGAGAATGTTGTGATGAGACCTGCACATTCAGGCGACTAAATGCATAACCATGAATCAATCTGGTACATTCCCCTGTTAACAGGGGGTCAGATGGCATGGTCGGTCACTGAGGTCAGATGTCAATCTCTTTACTGTAATACCTGATCTGGCAATCTTAGCTAGAACAGATTGTGGTCAAAGAGGCCCCCTCGCACGTGAATGAACGACCATGATATTGACACCAAGTTGGTTTTTTAACACTTTCCTTGCTAAATCAAATACCAGAAAGACTACAGCAGTGCTAAGTATCATTGTGTGTGTATTAAATGGTCCCACCAGATGAGTTGTGCGCAAACGCGTAGACCTGATTTCTAAAATTTTTTTTTTTTATGTGAAATTGTCAGGTATTTGACTGCCATCTCAGTTGATGTTAAGTGCAGATGCACTTGAGTTGACCGCAACAAGTGTTAAGCTCTTATTTAAAATTACCTTTCTATATTACAGGAGCTGTTCTTCTTAGCTGGTGCTATGTGCGTTGGATGGTCCATTGTGCCCGTGTGGGTGTTGCTGAACATCAAGCATTACCGTGATAAGGATGAATAAGATAAATGCACTTCATTGTTGATCGAAACAAATATGTCAAATCAATTCCTTAGAAGAATTGTGTTATAGAATTATGTGTTAAGTAAAGTGTAATTTATCAATTTATTGTGGCGTTTTATTATTCTTTTTAACTTATTTCAGAGTATAGTAGTAATTAATATGTTAGACAAATTCGCGCAGCGCCATCTAGCCCCAAAGTAAGCAAAGCTTGTGTAATGGGTGTTAGATAACTGATGAACTACTTATATACTTTTTTAATACATACTTATTGTACATACACCCATAACAAAAATTAAAATTCAGCATTTAAATTTCTGCTCGGCCGGGAATCGAACCTGGGACCTGCATGTTAACCAACTGAACCACTCAGGTCGTCTCAGGCATCTACTTAGATACTGGACTATGCAGATACGTTGCAAGGCTGCCGCTTTCGATGATATGGGCAAGGTTCGCGCAGGCCGGCAAATTTCGTAGGGAACAAATACACGGCCGTACTACTACTGCAAGGCTCGGGAGGATAGTCCAGCCCAAAAACCGATAGCTTGACGTACGAACAAACTTACCACCAAAGATGGCAAAAGCGAGCGAAGTGTGCATAGAGAAGCAGGAGCGGAGCCCGGGCCCTCGCATGCGAGAGTACAGACGAATCTGACGCTAAGATTATGACACTCTTATACTAGCATTAATTGAAACCTCATATTCTACCCATGAAACTGAACAAACCAAGAAACATACCCGCGGAAACTCATAGTTTAGGCAAAAATCGAGATTATTTTTGGACTTTGTAAGGATTAGTATCGACTGCAACTGACGGTTGGTCGGCTCCAGCCAAATCGGAGCATCTGTTTATTTGTTACTGCCTGCCTATATCTCGTCTCTACTTAACCAGTTTTCGATCCAAAGATTATGCAACGGTTCGGGTTGTATAGTTTTGTACCAATACCAATCTTTCGATCTCTTATCGAAATGTTCATTCCATTATTATTATTTTTTATATATATTATACAAGACAGGCATTTGGCCACCATCTCACCTGTTGGTAAGTAACGATGCGGCCGAAGATGGAGCATGCCCGTCTTGGAACAGCCTATTCACTCTAGCCTTGAAGGTATCCATTAAATTGATCAAGAAACACTCGCAGGCAACGCGTTCCACTCCTTAGCCGTACGCATTATAAAAGTCGAGCCAAAGCGGCTCGTGCGGAGCTGGAATATCCACGACGTAAGGATGAAGCGCTTGCCCGGATCGCGTCTCCCGAAGCGATAATTGGAAGCTCTGTCTCTATACATCAGCATGTGTGCCCTAAGATCTGCTCCCATAGACGTTACAGCAGGCGGATGTTGCCGCTTATCAGATGGACCGCTTGTATAATACAGTACCTTCAAGAAAATAATGCGCATCGGATAGTTTCGGCTTCATATTTCTCACACGCGTGCGACAGAGACGGCGGTCTACGAAGCCAGGTTAGCCGATGTGCATTAATTGTTTACCGCCAAATCGCCAACACTTTACGCCTCGTTACCATTTCCTTTGCGTTGGGAACAAAAACTGGACTGAACTTACCTTTTACAAAAGCGAATGACGGAAGACATTAGGGACATTGTCATGTACATTAGGTATATTATTACATTTTTAATTGCTGCTGTGTACCGTCCCACTACGTACACTTTTGAACATACCGACAGGATGTTATTTGACACAATATTGGATGCATCAAGCTCTGGTCAGCCAGTTTTTATTATGGGTGATTTCAACCTGCCGGACATACAGTGGCCCATAACCAAACTAGATGGGTACAATCTGCTGCATAGCAGATTTGTTGATATGTTCATTGATAGCAATTTGTATCAGTTGGTTACACAAATAACGCGAAAAAGAAATGATCAGGAATCCTTACTAGATTTGATATTATGTAACGATGAAAACTTATGTACTAAGGTTGAATATTTCCCCAATATAGGGAAAAGTGATCATTTGGTGCTACTAGCAACACTTCAGTTCCAGCGACAGAATCCTCATTCTAACAACATGAGATCTGTCCCTCGCCATAATTTTTATAAGGCAGACTACACAGTGGTGTCACAAGCTTTTGATGAAAAACTTACAGATTTATCTATTTCAAGTAGTGTTGAGCAGACTTGGACTGAATTTAGACACTGTATCGACACAATTATTCATAACACAATTCCGCTTCATAGGCCAAGTAAAATAAAAAATAAGAATAAACCATGGATAAATAAATCTATAGTAAAAATGACCCAGGAAAAAATGAAATTATGGAGAGTCTATCAATTAAACCCTACTTCGGATAACTATATAAAATACAGAAAATTAAATAATTATATAATCAGTGCTGTCAAGGCAGCTAGAAAGCATTATGAAAGTAATATAATCAACAGTGGGCCCAAGTCTTTTTATAGTTATGTAAGGCAGCAAATATCTTCCAAAGTGTCAGTTCCACCTTCCCTGAGAGATGATAAACTTAATATTATTAATGACTCATATGAAGTGGCTAATATCTTTGCTGAACAGTTTGAGAGATCATACGTGAATGAACCTTCCCATTTATCACTACCGCATCTTAATGTGCCAAGGGTTGAGGCATCCATAGAGGACATCGTCTTCACCCCTGAAATTGTGTCAAAGACACTGCAATCCTTTAATGACTGCACATCCATGGGACCTGATGGTATCCCAGCTGTTTTGCTCAAGAGATGTTCAAAGACATTATGCAATCAATTGTCCACCATAATGACCCAGTCTTTTGAAAATGGAAAGTTACCTTCTGACTGGAAGGAAGCGATAGTCACTCCCATTTACAAGAAAGGTGATAAGCTTTGTGCTGCCAATTACCGGCCTATCAGCTTAACCTGCCTATCATGCAAAACTATGGAGAAAGTAATAGCAAAGGAAATGCGTGATTTTCTTTCCCGGGAGAATGTTTTGATTGATGAGCAGCATGGTTTCATCCCAAGAAGATCGACCACCACAAACCTGCTTCTTTGCCTTGACACTTGGACTAAGAATTGGGACACAGGCCAGCCAACTGATGTTATATACTTGGACTATGAAAAAGCTTTTGATCGTGTTCCCATAAAAAGACTTATAAATAAGCTCGAGCATTTTGGTGTACGTGGCAAACTATTGGTGTGGTTGACTGATTTCCTGACAAATAGGTGCTTCAGGGTGAGAGTCGGTGAGGCATTCTCTGATCAGTATCCCGTCCTAAGTGGTGTGCCACAAGGTTCGGTACTTGGCCCAATTTTGTTTGGGCTCTACTTAACAGACCTCAAGCAGATAATTAAGTCCCTGTTATCACTGTTCGCCGATGATACCAAGATATTGGGTAACCCACTGGTGAGTCACAACATTATTCAGGGTGACTTGGATCGTATTGCTGAATGGACACAAGATTGGCTCCTGACACTGAATTCGAGTAAATGCACTGTACTCCATATAGGTAACAATAACCCTCACATGTCATACACTATCAATGGTGTCAACCTCCAAGCAGTTACATCTCAGCGGGACCTCGGTCTAACAGTGACACATAACCTGAAATGGGACGTCCACATTCTGGGAATTGTTAAAAGTGCCAACTCTCTTCTATATATGATTAGAAAAGCCTTCGGAAACATTGATATGACCTTATTCCTCCGACTATACAAAACCTATGTGCGGCCTCTTCTGGAGTATGGTTTTCAGATGTGGAATCCTTATTTCAAAAAGGACATACAGTGTTTGGAAAAAGTGCAGAGAAGAGCTACGCGTATGGTGACATCTCTGCGTGGCAAATCATATGAAGAACGCTTGAAGGTGCTGGGATTGACGACGCTGGAGGAGCGTAGACAGCGAGGAGACCTTATAGAAACCTACAAGATCTTGCATGGCCATTATGATGTTCAGCTTGAGCACATATATACTATGAAGCCTAATACAAACCGTTCAATAAGAGGACACTCTTTGCAACTGCTGCGATCGCCAAGTGTCTCCAACCCCAGACACAACTTTCTGCCGAATCGTGTGGTATGCGCGTGGAACAAGTTACCAGAACATGTGATAAGTGCGCCGTCTGTCAATGCCTTCAAGAACAGACTGGACAGCCTAAAAAAGTGACTGACACAAGTGCTAGTGAAGTGCACGCATCAGCTTCATGCTGCTAGTGCATCAACAACTAATAATAATAATAATAATAATATTGAAGTAAAACAAAATAGCACGATAGTAGGTATCACCTACACATTATATATTATTAAATACTTTAAAATTTAATTCTTAAAACTGAAACAAGTACTATTGCAATAACACAGCTAAAATGAGGAGGACAGGTGTCGAAGCCAGCGTTACAGCGGTGTTTCCATCAGGTTTTTCTTCACACTCTGGTATTTCCTCAATCTCCCTCACAATGGGTGCACATTCGTTGGCCAGCCATTCATAATCTTCTATCAGATTGCGCTGCTGCAATATGGGCCCGATAGTCGCCAAGACCCGGGCGTGGTAGTCGTTCAGGTATTTAATCTGGAAGTTTCAAAGGTTTTTTTTTATTCTACACGGTGACAAACGAGCCGAATTAACATCTACGATTAATGCATTTAGGTTGCAGGTAACAAAAATGCAGAACCGCAGGTGCGTTGTCACTATGAGGACTAAGATGAAATGCCTGGCTACCTTATCAAGAAGCATCCGACACAAAAAATAAGACTCGATATATAGAGGGTCGGTGGCCTAATGGTTGAGAGGTCCGCCTCGTGCCCTGAGGTACCGGGTTCGAACCCCAGTAGTGCCGCCATGTAGGTATAAATGACTCTTTTCTGGATCTGTCGAACACTATGCTCTTATGGTGAGAGAAAACATCGTAATGAAACCTGCAAGTACAGGCGATTGAATATGTAAACATAATCCAATCTGGTTACCTAGGTTCCCCTGTTTACAGTCGCTGTCGCTCCACCCAGCCAAATCCTGGATGAAGGCGTCAAGGGTCAAGGCGGACCAGGGCCCTTGTACGCGCGAGCGCAACCGAGACTTTAACGCCAAGATGATTAGGTAAGTTATTATTAACAAATCAATCATCATCAGTCCATATTAGTCCACTGCGAGACATACGCCCTTTGAACGCCAATGCGTCCTTTCCTCTACTTGCCGCATCCAGCATCCACCCGCAGCCACGAATCGTCACTCCACCTGGAGTGGTACCACCTATTTCCGATAGTAGTCGCCATCTTGATTTAAATTTTAACCAATCGCAGCAAGGCAGCTCTGACTCTAGCTTCCTGCGATTGGTCCCTACTCAATTGGATCAAGATGGTGACTTTATAGGAGATCGGCGGTACGGCTGCTGGCCGGAGGGCGTCCTACACTACTCTTGCCGAGTCGCGATCTCCTATCAACAACTCGTCTACCCTAGCTATTGTCGGCTCGGCAGACATGGTCAGCCCACTGATTACCTATCCCTACTACAAAGTACTGCCTAGTACCACAGAAATTCAAATAAGTACGTTAAGATACATAATATAGAAATTGTGCCGGTTTGCGCCGCAAACTATTGGAAACGCAATTGGATTGGATTTCCAACTCGGTCACTACTGCGCATAATGCGTTGCCTCGTTGAATCATCATCATATAGGCGTTGTGTCCCAGTTGCGCCCCCGCGCAGCACGCGAGGACCCAGGGTCCGCTAATTTCCGCGTCCGCGTTGCCTCGTTGAATAGCGATGCTAATCCGTTGCCCGAGGAACGAGACAGCTCTCCGACCACCAGATGTGCCATTAAATTTTTTGCAAAGTTCTATAAAGTATTTTCCCGCATCAGGGCCCCACGGTCCCAACGTTTCCACCCCAAACGGCTGAAATACGAAGTCTTGCGCTAGACTTTCGTTGTGCGCAAAACTTGTTTTGATTTCTGTTATAACTAGTGTCAAATAAGAAGAGACTTGGCGGGTCACGTGGTGCGACTTGCGCAGTAGGCGATTACCTGCGCGGAATCCCCTTCACTGCCATTTGACAAGTCTCTTCTTTCATGACGCGGATTATACTAGTATGTGCCTACCTTACCCATCTTAAAGTATCTTCTGGTCTACACTTACCTCAAAATCGGTGAGCAAATCGATGTCGAGGCAGGCGATCTGATGCGGCACCAACGATATCGTGTAGAAGCCTAGAGCGCCTCGCCCGTCGAAGTCGCTCACCAAGCCGCTTGCCTGGAGGATTCAATTCAATTCAATGTATTTTATTTGTGGTAACACAGATAGAAAGAAGTTACATTAGATATAAATGTGCTCAACTGTGACCTGCCATTCGGCGTACAAATTTAAAGTAATTTAATTACGATTTTATAACAATGTCAAACTGTAATTATAACTGAAAACAATATAAACACAATGTGAAATATACATTAATAATTGTCAAATCAATAAAAACAATATTATGAAAAGATTAATAATAAGGTTTTGATAACTGTGAGACCGGTCTTTGCCCAGCAGTGGGCGTCTTCCGGCTGATATGATATCATGATGATGATGATGATGAACTGTGAGACGAGACATTGCGGATAAGATTGAAGATTCGCCTGCGCTGGTTTGGTCACTAGGCAAGCCTGCCAAGGTTGCTTGAAATAAATCGCTTTGGGCGATAAGGGTGCCTGTTGTTATCTCTGTTGCTATATGTATCGACAGTATCCAGTATTTTTGCAATAGTGTTATGTGTTAATAGTGTTCGGTGGCCTAGTGGTAACGGTATTCGACTCGCACTGCAAGAGGTACCGGGTTCGAATCCCACTGCCGTCATGTACCAATGATTCTTTTCTGAGTTATGTACATTAGTTTAATACTAACCGATGCTCTTACGGTGAGGGAAAACATCGTGATGAAACCTGCACATTCAGGCGACTGGATGTATAACCATGATCCAATCTGGTCAGGTTCCCCTGGTAGCAGGGTCACGGAGGTCAGATGGCAGTCGCTCCACTGTGATTACCTGATCTGTCAAATCCTGGATCAAGGTCAAGGCAGACCGCGCGCCCTTGTATGCGAGAGCACAACCGGGACATTAACGCCTAGATTTCTTTTTTTATGCATTAAATTTTGTTTCTTATATACGAGAACTATAATCTTACTTGAATGTGATCCGCGTCGGTGTTCATGTGAATAACTTCGACCAGGTCCTCGTGCCGGATCCCGTACTCGTCCACTTCGTAAAAACCAGGCTCTGGAAATTAAAAAAAAGTACAGAAATAAAATCATCTTGGCGTTAATGTCCCGGTTGTGCACTCGAGAACGAGGGCCCGGGATCCGCCTTGACCATGATCCAAGATTTGGCGAACAGGTAATTACAGTGGAGCGACTACCATCTGACCTCCGTAACCCTGCTACCAGGGGAACCTGACCAGATTGGATCATGGTTACACATCCAGTCGCCTGAATGTGCAGGTTTCATCACGATGTTTTCCCTCACCGTAAGAGCATTGGTTAGTATTCAACCAATATACATAACTCAGAAAAGAGTCATTGGTACATGGCGGCAGTGGGATTCGAACCCGGTACCTCTCGCTTACGAGTTGAATACTCAACCGACGATCTAGCCTTCTTTTATTTGTATTATTATTTTTAAATTTGTTTATTTTTTGTCGTGTCGACGTTGGTGTCTTGTGGCAATAAATTTCTTTTTTCTTTATTCTATACGGATATGTTTCCAAAATACTTACCATTACTAAATATCATGCCGGCAACGATGCCAGGGTCCGCGGCAGCTGGCCCGCTGAGGATCCAGGAGGGCCCTTCGTGCACGTTCAGGAAGTGGCCCACGCCGTGGCCTGTTCCATGGCCATAGTCCAGCCCCACGTCCCATAAGGACTTGCGTGCTAGTGTCTCTAGTCTGTGGCCCTGTGGAAAGTTACGATGTACCTAATTGACCTCTGCACGATTAGTACAAGTGTCCTCACGCGCGCGAAAAGCGAGTAAAGGCGCGATATCATTACTGCTATCTCTTCCATCTTAGTATTGAGAGAAGGAAACAAGCGATCTCACTTGTGCTAACCGTGCAGGTTGAATAAGCATGATTGCTTTAAATACATACTTCTATTCATAGTAAGTCGCTTCCCGCCGTCTGTCCCTGTATGTATAATGTACGCTTACAGATTTCAAACTACGCAACGGATTTTAATGCGGTTTTCAACTATATACAGAGTGTTTCAAGAGGAAGGTATACACCTTAAAACCAAGAAAAAAAGGGTAGGTAGGGGTAAAGTGTAGGTACGCGTACGAAGTCGCGCCGGGTCAACTAGTATTATTTATTATATAACACCCAGACTCGTAACAGAATCAAAATTCATCATTACAATTTCGATTCGGCCGGGCGTCGGACCCGGGACCTCTTCCGTAACAGAGTACAGTACTCACAACGATCCCAGCGGGGAACACAGCGGCGCCCATGTTGATCTGGCCCTTGAGCACGCGCGTGAAGGCGGGCGCGTGTAGTCGCAGCTCCCAGCTATATTAGAACTGCACTCACAACGATCCCAGCGGGGAACACAGCGGCGCCCATGTTGATCTGGCCCTTGAGCACGCGCGTGAAGGCGGGCGCGTGTAGTCGCAGCTCCCAGCTATATTAGAACTGCACTCACAACGATCCCAGCGGGGAACACAGCGGCGCCCATGTTGATCTGGCCCTTGAGCACGCGCGTGAAGGCGCGCCGCTGCGCCGGCGTCGGCGCGCCGCTCATGTGACGGGTGCGGGTTATGTCCGTTGTGCCGTCTCTGGAATAGGATCGTGAATTTTACATAGACATAGAAATAGACAGGCATAGACATAGACAGACATATACATAGACAGACATTGACAGACATAGGCATAGGTAGTGGCTATGCGTTGTCACAGTGCTCGTCTGTGAAGATATCGCACTGCTACGTTGATATAGATATTTTGTACCGGCGGTGAATGGTCTCTAGGAAACTACTTACAAATATTGCCCCCCGGAATCAACCAGGAACATGTCATCAGGCCGTATCACCCGCTGCACACCTTCCCGGGATGGCTTGTAGTGTATCACGGCGCCGTTCTCCCCGGCGCCAGCGATGGTCGCAAACGATGGACCCATCGAGTACAGCTCTTCCCTGGAATTGTTAGTCGAGCAGGTGAAACCAAATTTTATAACAACAACACACGATCACTAACACTAACTTCTAACTAAGACTAGGTTAATCTACAACTAAATCAAACTAAAATCTAATAAACCGCTGCCACCCACCTTTCCATTTGCTTGTTTGAAGCCCACGACAGTTTAACACGCAGACATAATCATAATCATAAAATCGTAGGGCAACAGAGAAAAAAATACTTGTAAAGACATTTTACATTGTTTATGATCGTCATCATCATCGTCCTAACGCTTATCCCGGCCTCTCCCAGGGCCTGCATTTCTAGCCATTCTTCTCCACTTCGCCCGGTCTTCGGCATCCTCGCGTCGTAAGCCGTTGGCTCTCGCATCCGACTCATCGATGTCAATCCATCGCTTCTTGGGTCGCCTACGGGGCCTCTTTCCTGATACCGGCAGGTTCAGGCACCTATTTTCGACGTATCGCTGAGGCTTACGCAACACGTGACCAAACCAGCGCGCCTGCGCCTCCTCGATCTTTTCTGCGATATTCCTCACGCCGACCACCACGGATGTATTCATTACGTACTCGATCGAGCCGCGTAACTCCGCACATCCACCGCAGCATATTTCGTTGGCGTGTTCGCGAACGTGTTTCGAGCACTATACATTTTTTATGATACAGTATAATAAAAAATGACATAAAAACCTACACTCATACCTTATACTCATACCCAAACAACAGCTCAAAAATCTTTACAGCACTCACCGCCTCAACTCCTCGAGCTTATCAGACGTCTGGACCTCGGTGACGTTCACGCCGGCCGCAACGCTCTCGTGCAGCCAGCGCAGGAACCTAACCACGGCAGTGCCGTCCTTCACGTGGGCACTGCGGAAGCCCTGGGGACATAGGAATAGGAATGCTCCTGGTGAATGGGGACCGATCGATTGCTACGTTCATCTACAGACACCAGCAGTTCAGGGGGTCTTTCCGCTTTCGACATTTGAATTCGGCATTATCTCTCGGCTAACTGTATGTTGGGTGTCGTACAAGGCGACTAATGTTTTCGAGACAAAATATCAAGAGTCTCCGTAGTCTAGAAAATGGGCAGCAGCATTTTCCATTGTTATATTTGAACACTGCGATCTCCAACCCGCCTGCCAAGCGCGGAGATTATGGCAATAATCTCCCCTTTCGTGGGAGAGGCCCTAAGTCCTGCAGTGGACTGGTACGGGCTGTAAGATATAATTGTATTCATATGTCACCAAAATTGATCTTCGGCAATATATCATTATCACAGCCCATAACAGTCCCCTGCAGGACATAGGGCCTCTCCCACTAAAATGGGAGGCTATTGCCATAATCTCCACGGTTGGCAGGCGAGTTGGAAATCGCAGTGTTGTGAATATAACAATGGAAAACGCTGCTGCCCATTTTCCAGCCTACGGAGACTTTAGATTTTATGCTTCGAAAACGTCAGACGCCTCGTACGACACCCACGAGTGTAAGGGGTTGGTGCTATTCTACTCTGCCGGACACCACACGGCAATATATATATGTCTATCGAAAATAGTTGGGAAATTATTTGGCTACAATAACAATGGAGATGTGGAACAAGAAAAAATCTCGAATTCGAGATGTCACAGCGCGAGAATGAGGAGTTTTCCAATAGATATCTAAAGCATTCCTAACCACTCACTAGATGGCGCCCGACAATTTTGGTAATTGATAATCGCTTGAAATAGGTTCTTAGCAAGCAGGATATAGACACTGGATACGTTGTATTGGATAATATTGTATTTGTCAATAGTTTTCAACCATGTATGTATGTATGTATGTAAACTCTTTATTGCAATTAAAAAGAAATACAGTAGGTAGAAAAATATCATTTTACAAAGCAAAGGCGGGCTTATCCCACAATGGGATTTCTTCCAGCCAACCTTAGACCCTCTGAAAGGAGATCTAAAGAGCGGTGGAGGCAATATTGAGCACTTATAACTAAATAACTTTTATTTACCATTTACCATTTACCATTTTAGAGGTTGTAATAATAATGCAACATAGTGCCAATAATTCTATAAATATTTCTTTTTACATTTCGTTCAACCTTTAACAGTTATGTTTATATCAATATACATTTTATTTTTAAGTTTAGTATTAGTTGGTTGCATGAAATCACTGCCACCATCATACAGATTAAGAAAAAGATTACCAAAATTGTAGGAGCGCCATCTATTGATGCTTTTTGAAACCAACTATCAATACCTACTGGAAAACTCCTCATTAGTGCGTTGTGTCATTTCGAATTCGACATTTCCACTAGCCACATATCTCCATTAATAATGAGATTAAAGCGTTTATTGCAGCCAAAACATGTTTTATCAACTATCTTCGACTGTCGTATATTATCGAAGATCTATTTCAGTGACGTTTTAATACAGTTATTTAGGACAAGCGGGAAATAATGTGAGAGAGACCTGCTACTTCTTTCATCTTAATATTGGCTCTTTTGCGGCGCGGACTATAAATAAATTTGTAATAAATTTGTGGTTAGCTGGAAGAAATCTCTCATAGAGATAAGTTCGCCATTGTACTCATTTTTGTTTTATGTATCTAACTATGTATGTACACAATAAATAATATAATAAATAACTCTTTATTTGCATTAAATGTGGTACCTACATGAAATGGTAATTACAATTAAATAGAATCTCATATTTTACCCATGAATATAGAAAGTATGTCAATAAAATTACATTGAACAGATGTCAATAATTATAAACTATAAATTCGTTTATACTGTAAAAATATTGGTCACATAGAAACTTAACAGCTCTATCTTCCACAGGATTGGA
Source organism: Blastobasis lacticolella (assembly GCA_905147135.1). Taxonomy (NCBI): domain Eukaryota; kingdom Metazoa; phylum Arthropoda; class Insecta; order Lepidoptera; family Blastobasidae; genus Blastobasis; species Blastobasis lacticolella. The sequence continues at coordinate 2,003,850 of LR990065.1, read as the reverse complement.
TCAAGATGGCGGCATACTATCGGAGTCAGGCAGTACGACCGCTGCAGCGGCACCGCCGAACTCCAATCGCAAGATCCCACCCCTCTGGAATGACGTCACAACATGCGTCGGATATTCTGTGACGTCATTCCAGAGGGTAGTATCACGCGATTGGAGATCGGCAAAACCGTTCTTGGCCGAACGTAGTCGACGGGTTGCGATCATCAGTCACAGTGGAGTCACTACGGAGCGATATGCATCTCGCCCAGACCCTCAACGTATTGGACTTGAGCCTTCCCCATAGTAGAGATTCAGAGGGCTTACCATGAACTCTTATAGCAGGACCTAAACAGAATTGCTTTCAGTTTGAACGAGACTAGCTTATGTGACTCGTATAGCGCTGTCTCGTTCTAAGCAGGGCAGTTCTGTTTAGGTCCTGCTATAAGAGTTCATGGTAAGGCCTCAGGACCGATGACAGCGTCACTGATTGCCATTTTGAAATTTAGCAGATTGCATTGACACGGCATTTCAAAAGCTACACTTAGTTCCAGTTTTGGCCACCGAGTCAGATAAGTTTGTGTCGCTGCATTACCAGGACAAGAAAACCTTTGCAGCTACAGCAACATTTAGGGTATTTGGTCCATGCTTAGCCGAAATCAATTTGCTAAATGAAGTGGGCATTCCCTGTCTCTTATGCCCAAAGACCAATCCTCTTCAAAGATCTTGATCCTCAGGTAGTTTTGTAAAATCCAGGAAAATCCTTCTAGCAACTGCACAGGAATATAATTCTTAAGGTGGTCATGAACTTATGCTATTGTATTATACCTATAGATATGTTTAGGGGTTCTTCGACATCTGTCAGTTAGGTTCATAAACGCGCAACGGAATGCCCGAAAGGTCAGCAATGGACTATTGACCCTTAGTTGAGAAATTCATCTACTCTTAAGTCAGTCACATCCATGTGTCAGGATGTGTACAAATGTTTGTACAAAGATATTTGCAAAGGCGACTTCCCACTGAAATATTTGTCACATATTTACAAATTGGCTTCCACACATCGTTTTTGCTATAGGTTGCTGACTTGACACTAAAATGACATTTTCTATTAATATGTTATGTGTGATGGCGAAGGCGAAATTATCGTTGAGACAAACCTCAAAGAGGTTTACCAATGTGTTAAATATAAAAATTGTAACGTTTTTGTGTATAAATAAATCTATAAGAAAACGCTTATCTGTGACCGGTATTACAAATTTACATTGTAAAATCTAAAAAGATATGGAATTGTAAATTCTGAAATAAATGATTATTTATTTATTTATTACATCAATAAAATAAGGGTAGCCACTTACCGCTAACTCCACTTGGTTTTTTACACACTTTATTAGCTGAACTGGAGAAAGGGTGGTCAGCAGGTTAGAGGATCCATCCTGGAATCAACGGTTTCTAATATTAAATGAAGAACATATTCTTAAAAGTGGATTAACACGTGACACGTGACTCCTCAACACAAGAAGTGGCAAATACATACTAGAATCATCATCACAGCCCATAACAATCCACAGAAACAGCAGAACTTAGGGCCTCTCCCACGTAAGCGGAAGTTATCGTCATTATCCCATGCTTGGCAGGCGGGTTGGAGATCGCAGTGTTGTAAATATAACAATGGAAAATGCTGCTGTTGTAGGCTTCTAAATCTTTTGCCTCGAAAACATTAGTCGCTTTGTACGACACCCACGAGACACTGCCGGACACCACATGGCCACATACTAGGATGCTAATGGATTATTTATAATTTTCTATTTTATCATAGGGTTCATACTTACACCTTCTGCAGCTAAATGTATAGCGTGACTGCCGTCACTTGACAGCCATATTGTGCTGCCATCTGGTAACGAATTCTGAAAACACATTGACATTTTTATTTAAAATTCATTAACAAAAATATTTCTATTGAAAAATCAATGGACCCCTACCCCCTACCACAGTAAGTATTATCTACAGGCATAGATCCAGAGGCGGGGGGGGAATGGATGCAAACTCACATATACATTGATATGTAAGTAGTTGCTATTGTTTATGTTAGTATTATATTTTGTACATTGCCTAAAATGTTAATATTCTTTGATAACTTTATGTGTAAATGGTTGCCTGGAAGATATCGCTCTCAGCGATAAGGCCGCCCTTGTACCTATATTGTTTTAAACTGTATTTTTACGATCTTCTTTAATGTACAATAAAGTGTTATAAATAAATAAATAAAAGCATCGGTTAGTGTTCAACTAATGTACATAACTCAGAAAAGAGTCATTGATACATGGCGGCACTGGGATTCGAACGAGGCCTCTCATTTACAAGTTGGTACCCTTAACCAATAGGCCACCGATGCTCCTCATGTTGTGAATCATTATCATCATCATTATATCAGCCGAAAGGCGCCCACTGCTGGGCATAGGACTCCCCCAGAGATCTCCACCACAGCCGGTCCTGTGCCTATTCATTTATCACCCTACTAAAGAGGGCAAACTATTTAAGCTTAAGTCCTAATTTTTACGTTATAAATGAAAAGAACAATAGCAAATACATTTGCTTACCGACATATCTCGGACATAATCAAATACGTCCAGGTACGGTCTCGCCTCAATGTCTGTACCTTCTGATGCCAAGAACTGCTGTATATCAGAAGGCAGGTTGCCATCACCCCAGAACAATATTACGTTGGCCGGCGAGTTCTGAAATATAAATAAGTTACAGCTAGTGTCAAATAAGAAGAGACTTAGTAGGTCACATGGTACCTGCGCGAAATCCCCTCCACTGCCATTTGACAAGTCTCTTTTTTCGTGACGCGGGTTATAAATGAGAGATCCCGCCACAAAAGAAAATACAATCGCGCCACGAAAACTCAAATGATGGCGCTGTCATACGAGGTCACAGAAAATTGAGATCTGCTGCTGTCAAAATCATACCTCACATTAGAGAGAATAGAGAATAGAGAGAATAGAGAAATCTTTAATTGTATGACACTTACAATAATTTCTTATTAAGTGTTGCCCATTTCGGACGTACAATATTCTAGGTATAGTACATATTATAAATAAGCTAAAACAGACAAGTAGCTGTCATTTTAACACTTTTAAAAGTAGGTAAAATTTTTTAACATAATAATCTAAATCTAAAAACAAAGCCTAAACATTTTTAGAAATTAACAATGTAGGTAGTATTTCTATAATTATAGAATTCAGATAGACTGTAGAACGACTTCTGTAACAGCCAATCTTTAAGTGTTAATTTAAATTTGTTACCATCCAACTTTTTTATTTCATAAGGTAAATGATTAAATATTTTAATACCACTCACGTATGTGCTTTTAAGGAATAAATTATTATTAGTTTGGGGTATAACTATATTATGTTCATAATTCGGTCTGAGTAATCTGCTGGTATTTTTTAGGAATGTGTTGTGGTTTGACTTTACAAATAGACTTATTTCTAGGATATAAATACCAGTTACAGTGAGTATATTCTTTTCTTTAAATTTGTTACGCAATGTTTCCATTTGGCTCATTTTAAATATATTCCTTAAACACCTTTTTTGAGCTATAAAAATTGATTGAACATTTACATATATTTACCGTAACTTAAATGAGGATAAACATAACCGTAATAGGCATTTATAGCTATAGATTTAGATGTAATGACAGATAGAATGGATAGTAAATCACATGAATTTATAATAATGCTAGTGGAGCCAGTGCTACTTTGTTAGCATTTTACCCTTTTTCTTACTTTTAAGTCTTCCATTTGTTTTACAATCAAAATGCGAAACGGATCGTTCCTACCTATACTCCCTAATGGCATTCATTTCGTTCATTCGTAACCGGTACTGAGTTAAGCGGTACCGATTCTATAACGTCATTCTACAGGTTTGGATCAAGACGGCGACGTGCTATTGGAGATCGGCGGTACGGCCCTTGGAGGCAGGAACACAATAGGCCCCTATTCATTTGTAATAGCATTTTTTTGACTGCAGTATTCCATAAAGTGGAATAGGCATATCCAATAAGGCTTCTCCAATTTGAACGGGATATTTCAAAAACCTAACTTACCACGTCAGCCCTCAAAATCAGGTAGGAGAAGAACACTGGATTGTAAGGTATATCCGAGCCACGTAGGTTGAGGGTGTCTAAAAGGGGAAAACAATAGCTTTAACTATAAGTTCCATGGCGGTGTATCGTCATGGTATATGGTAGAGTACGTAGGTTATTATTTTATTTTTTTATTTTATTTTGATGTCTCACAGCGTGCAACAAAGAAAAGATACAATAGCATAACATCGAATAGCCAATGAGGAGACTCCACAACTGAATTTCACAAGTTACACAGAATAAATCTTATAAAAGTTTACAACTTAACGCAAATCGGTGAGTGAGGCTAACAATACAATGCATAACAATGTATATAGTGAAAACAAATCAAAGAAAACAATACAATGCTACAGTTAATTAACTTAATATTTAGAGAAAAAGCTCTTGGCCATTTTATTATTATAGAGGCAAAAACAGAAAAAGGAGAAATGCGACTTACACGCAATATCGTCGAGGGCAGTGAGTATCAGCGCCGAAGCTCCCCTGGAAGCGATCTGTGACAACAGCTCGGATATTTTCTCATTCGACGGCTTGCCTGTAAAGATAATATATTAAGTTAATCACAGCATCTTAACGCCACTCACAAGTTAGAGTATATATAACTTCATGTCGTTCAAAATGATTTACATTACACAAAACATTTATAAAAACTTGGTTCCAGCACCGCGGGTGCACGGGGCGCGGGTTGATGATGACTATACTCTATTTTTAATAACTAACTATAGTTGGACCACGCTAAGTCCGAATCGACTGACAGTGGTAGAAATTATAAAGTGTGGATATAGCAATATCGATTGGATAACCTGTCCTTGTCAGTCATTGCCCATTATTATTTAGGTGATTCGCACACTGGAACGCAGCACCGTACGGTTGTCCGTGACTTGCGTTAGTCCCTACAGAGAAATGGTAGTCTTTTTCCCTTTCCCTTTTCTATGTTTACCAGTAGTTCCACGACTACCAGTGATTTGTTTATCACGATCTTTCGTTCCTTGATAATATTTCGTATAGCCGCGTATTTTTCGTTATATTATCTCTTTTTCTCTCTTTCGTATGGAAGCCATCAACAATACCACTGACGAATTCGTCAAATTGACAAATAAATTGAAGTCGATCAAATCTTCTGACTATAATCTAAAGTATATAGTAGTATATCTGAATACTTGCCCATCATATATACTTGCTCTAAACTGATAATAATATTGTAAATATATCCTATTGCTAGTAGAGGGCGACGTTCAATTCGAATGTTAGGCGGTCGGGCTGCGGGTCAAATAAGTTTTTGGCGCTGTACTTTCTACATAAAAAGGCATCAAATAGGCTGCTGCTGTGAAGTGAAGTCTCCAGACTTGACAGGTGTTCCGTTACTCAGTTTTCAAATTATTTCAAAATATTTAGTTCTGTTTAATCAACTGAATGTATGTATTTCTATAGCGAGTGTTTGTTTTAACCATTTTAAATTATTTTAATTTACGGACTCAGTATGTTCCAAGAGGGTGGCGCCCTCTACCCTGCTGCTGCGTTCCAATGTGCCAATCGCCTTAATAATATTTTTCAAGGCAGTCAAATTCTTTTATGAATGACGTTCTATGACGGAAAAATGACATGGCATAAGTTGCCATTTTAGTTTTTTTTTTTAAAGCGATTCGGACTTAGCGTGGTCTTATTATACTACTGGTACTGGGATAACGTTCGTCTTTCTTATTGGTCACAAGCCGGCGTTCACATTAACCACCAATATCAACCACCCATCAATCCACGCCGTGAAAGCCGCTTTGGCGGTTTAATTTGAATGAACCAATGAGCATATCGTATTCAGCCTCAGTAATTTATAGTTAAAAAAAATAGAGTACAGTTAAAACTGTCCCACGATGAGAACATACCAGTGAACTGTGTAGTGAGTGTGATCAGGTCGTTTTTCGGCCTGGCCGGCGGCTGGTCGCCGGTTGCCGTGCGGGCTGCGTCCACGAGATTCTGCTCAGTCGCTCGCAAAGTTACGTTGGCATTGCGGAGGGATGCCTGTGAGGGAAAATAAACATTGTTTTTAAATTATCCCGCCTTTATCCCTCCTACTGAAAAGCTCCCACCCGGAATCAAACTTCCGTGGCCAACCTGGAAGGCGTTAAATAGGCTGCGAAGGCGTGGGCCGATGTAAAGAGAATCTCTTAAGTGGGGATATACAAATGACAGTTCCCAGTGCGACTGTGGCATATCTCCGCAAACTATGGACCACCTCGTTTCATGCTCGGCGTGCCCTACAACTTGTACAATGGAGGACTTGTTCAAGGCCAGTTCAAACGCTGTATGATTCGCCGAATATTGGGCGAATAAAGTGTAAGTCAGAGTTTAGTCCATCGACTCGATAAGAAGAAGAATAATAGAAAATATACACTGATAAATATATCACAGGGTGCCAATCGGCTCCCCATTCATATGCCGTATTCATATTAAATTAGCCGGCCAGCTTACATAATTGAAAATTTGTCAAATTCTTTAACTTTAAATGTAACGTCTGACGAACGATATTGCCTCGAGTTTACGGTGCTCCTCCGTCACGTCTCCACTGCAGTCTTCTCGTGACCACGGCGACCACAAAATTGGCAAGCATCCGCACATAAATGGCGCTGACCGTTCTTTCACCTTGCTAGAGAAGTGTTCCGACTGCCGCGTCATAAATACTACTTCTGACGATCAACTGTGGGGCCCTTGGTCACAACACCCGGCCAGGTGAGTACGCTTTTCCACCTTCTCCATCTTCGCTTGCCAACATTGACGGCTACCTTATCCCTTCACCGCCAAACCAGTTTGGATCGTGGTTACCATGGAGATACAGTCTAATCTGCCGGACACCAAACGACAGGTATCAAAGAAGCTTACCTCGAGTGAGTTCCATTCATTTCTAGTGTATGTGGTCGGATCGATTCCCACCACCGACCCTGATGCCAGATTCTGCGACAACCATGCTTGGATGGAGAGGTCTGTGCCTGAAATTCATATGGTAAATAAATAATCCAGTTGGAGCTTCGGTGACCTAGTGACCTAGTGATTAAGGTATCAGACTCGCAAGAGAGAGGTACCGGGTTCGAATCCCACTGCAGCCATGTAACAATAACTCTTTTCTGAAATATGTACGTTACTTGAATAGGTATGTAGCGACATCTATCGCTCCACTAGGGAAACTCAACGATACTCACATTATGAGTACACGAACACAAGGTTGGCAAGCATCCGCACATAGATGGCGCTAACCGTCCTGCATCGCGCTAGAGAAATGTGCCAACTTCCACGGCATATATACAACTTCCGACGATCAACTGATGGGCCCTTGGTCCCCTGGTCACAACACCCGGCCAGGTGGGTAATTACCCTTTTCTACCTTTCCAACATTGGCGGCTATCTTATCCTGCACCGCCAAAGGTACAATCATGCTCTTACGGTGAGGGAAAACATCGTGATGAAACCTGCACATTCAGGCGACTGAATGTGTAACCATAATCCAAGTAAGTTACCCGGGTTCCCCTGGTAGCAGGGTCATGGCGGTCAGATGGCAGTCGCTCCACTGATCTGCCTAAATTATTATTTAGGCAGATCTTGACTCCGCCTTGACCATGATCTATTGATCATGGTCAAGGCGGACAACGGCAACCGGCAGCCATAGCGCCGATCTCCGATAGTATGCCGCCATCTTGATCCAATAGAGTAGGGACCAATCGCAGCAAGGCAGAGCCAGAGTTAAAACTTAGCTTAGGAGTTAAGTTTTAACTTCTTCGCTCTGCTTGTGAGGAAACTCTAGAGATATTCGCTATGCTCGGGATCCAAAAATCAGCCCATAATGCAAGACTGGTGTTTAATCATTCGCTCCGTCGTCCACCTCAAATCTTTAAAAAGCACAGCTCAAATCTCTGCTTTTTTAAGACATCTCTATCTCGCGATGTGTAAAACTCAACGTAGGTACGCCGCACAATGTTTGCCGCCGCCCATTTATGTTACTATAACTTTAGGTGCATACCTATAGTTATAGTAACATAAATGGTGTTTTGTTAACTCTTGAACATTATCATAGTTTATTTACCTATTTAAGGTAACTGTTTATATGTTATTTTAGTGTAAGCATATCTAACAATTGTATATCCGAAAAGGATAAACTGGCCCATAGGCTATGTTTTTGCAATAAAGTACTTACTTACATACTTACTCACAAAACGACAACAAGCCGGTAAATAATGCACATCGGCCTGTTTCGGCTTCCTATTTATGATGGGATGTGATGTGATATACAAGACCCTAAGAAACATCGTATGTACGGTAGAGCTTGTCTAAGCTGAAATGACGCGCCCCACTACTTAATTAGTTGATTTCGATGTGTGAGTGCAAATATTAATAACGACACTTCATCTGTGTGGGAGCGTCGACTGCTCCAATCGAACGACGCTTGCTCCTACGTTTGAGTCTCACCGGCAACTGAATGACCAATTACAACGGCATTTGTATATGTATTGCGTCCATATTTTAAATTTGCTTGTGTGCGTTAATGCGATAGTGGGGCGCGTCATTTCAGCTTAGACGAGCTCTACACTTTTTTCTGCGGCAACACGCGTGCGCAAATAAAACTAGACCATAGACCCTATGCTCCAATTTCTTTGCACGTGCGACAGATACGACGCTCTAGCCGATATGCATTATTCACCCCCAACATCAGTAAAATAACATCTTACAGTAATCCTACATAAGTGGCACAATGAGATGGATTTATTTTCCACAAACCTAGAGACAGTAAAGCGAGTGTATGCAGAAAAATTATTTCATTCTTCCAGAGACGCAACATCAAATTTATGAACTAATTTACGCAAAGAGTAATCAGACTTCTTACGTAATTCTGTATAAACTGTACAGCTAGTGTCAAATAAGAAGAGACTTGGCAGTCACGTGGTTCAACTTGCAATGTATACGATTACCTGCGCGAAATCCCCTCCACGGCCATTTGACAAGTCTCTTCTTTCGTGACGCGAATTATAATCCAGTATAATTTAAATAACTATCTGCGAGCACCTGTTAATGGCCTCGCTGTTATATATGTTTATTAGTATTACTTGTAACTTCCTCTTGGTGTTCTGTATAAAGTAAAATAAATAAAATAATAAGGGTCTCACCCTGCCTCATCAGTCCCCACAGATCAGTGTCCACTTGCAAGTAGAACTGGGTGAAGTATCTCGCATCGGTCCAGACGAGTGCGTCGCTAGCTGTCACTACGGCGGTGCCAGATGACCCGGAGAGGCCGGATAGCCATTCGCGACGGGCATCCGCATCCGCTATGTACGCGGACTGGGGAGGAATGGTACTTGTGTATGTTCATCATCATCATCATCATCCTAGCGATCAGTCCCGACTTCCGCCAAGACCCGCAATTCTTTCAGATGTACGCTTTCTTGTCAAAACCTTTTACAAAAAAGAAATTGTGTTTTGGCTTTTTACGTGGGGCGATTGGCATGTAACCCGCACGACCCCTTTTTGGGAAAACCTATTCGCTAGGGCCTTGTCCGTTCCAGAGGATGATGATAGGGCCCCACAATCCCCCTCACTTTCAGATGTGCCAATTTCAATATTGTATGTTTTGTATTTATGTCTATCACTTATCTATTATAGAATATCTACACTATAATATATAATATTAATATTATAAAGAGGAAAGATTTGTACCTATTTTTGTATGTTTGTATTGAATAGGCTTCGAAACTACTGGACCGATTTCAAAAATTCTTTCACCGTTGGGAAGCTACACTATCCGCGGGTGACATAGGCTATATTATATTTTCTAAAAAATTACGGATCATTAATAAAACTCCAATAATGTAACCCAAGGTGTAAAAAAATACCCAAAAAATTCCTTACATCGCGTGCGCTGCTAAAACTATTGATGATAGAACAAAGTAATGTACTACGACTTTGCAGAACACATCATTATCTACAAAAAGTGTCGCGACAGTATATGTCTAACTATTATAGTTATGTCACAATAAGTGTTCTTTTATTTTCAAAATTTAATTGAAATGCCGCCGCTAAAAAACGCTCTTTATTTGTACCTTGGTATTAATCCTTATCAAAGTAAATTCATATTCACGACTTCAATACCTTTATATAACTTTTTGAATTATTCAATTCAGACATTCCATTCGAAATATATCACGTGTTTAAAAATGTGAATATTAGAAAAAAGTCGCGTGTTCGCCGCTCAGTCCGCTCGGCTATCTAGGCAGCACGGGGTACGTACGGGAGGGGAGTCAATGTCAAGAAATACGGCCGTCAGGAGCCGGGTCGCCACCTTCCCTCTAAAATGGTTGAGGAGACGGTTGGAACTTTTGTGATCGTAATATGGTGTCCTGTTTGTAACGGGACACTACTCAGTACATACTTAAGTATAATATAATTACTTCATATTATAAAACGAAGTCCCACGCCGTGTCTTACTGTCATTCTGTACGCGATAAACTCAAAAACTACTGAACGGATTTTCATGCGGTATTCACACACAGACTACATAGTGCGGTTTTAGACAACGTGATTCATGACGAAGGTTCAGGTGTATAATTTGTTAAGGTTTACCACCCGTGCGAAGCCGGGGCGGGCCGCTAGTTGATTATAAAAAGTATGTAACGTGGACGAAGGTGGTACAGCGCCCGTGTCGCACTAGGGCCTACAGAAAACTAGAGCTGTAAGACGCCTTGCGTTACTGCCAAAGCCACGGATCCACAAGAGCACCTTACTCACCGGCAGGAATACATATGATTTTTTTACATTATTCGACTGCGGCATTCTGTAAGGCCGTGGCCGTGTGGTGTCCGGCAGAGTAGAGTAGCACCAACCCCTTACACTCGTGGGTGTCGTACAAGGCGACTAATGTTTTCGAGGCAAGATCTAGAGTCTCTGCAGGCTGGAAAATGTGCAGCTGCGTTTTCCATTGTTATATTTCTTACACTGCAATCTCCAACCCGCCTGCTAAGCGTGGAGATTATGGCAATAATCTCCCCTTTTGTGGGAGAGGCCTTAAGTCCTGCAGTGGACTGTTATTAGCAAATGATGATTCTGTAAGGAGGAGATAAGGAGGTTGTTCCCTAATATGGCTCCATTTTGAACGGGATAATATGTCTGCTATGCCCTAAGTGTCTACGAAATACTAGGACTAGACACTCACGTTATGCGCGTCAGCAGTCGGCACGATGTAGGCATCGATCTGGTTGGAAGCCAGAATAGCTCGCAAAGTTTGCAGCCGCAAACTGTAATCTTGAGTCGATCTTGTTCTAGTGCCTTCAGCCACTGGAAGGAGAGGGTGGTATACAATTAATTGTCCATATAGAAGTAGCTTTTGACCGCGATTTCGTCCGCGTAAAATTCGGTTATTAATAAACTAATAAATATCCTTGGACAAATTCACACAGCGCCATCCAGCCCCAAACTAAGCAAAGCTTGTTTTATGGGTGTTAGATAACTGATAAACTACATATGTATTTTTTTATATAAATGCATACTAGTATTATTCATATTACACCCACACCCGTAATAGAAATTAAAATTCATCATTTAAATTTCTACCGGAAATCGAACCCGGGACCTCTGCGTGGCGACCGGCATGTTAAGCAACTGAACCACTCAGGTCGTCAAATGTTTCGAACCGTTTCACGCGAAAACGACATCGAATAAAATAAAATAAAAAATCTTGGCGTTCATGTCCCGCTTGTGCTCCCGCTTGATCCAATCTGGTCAGGTTCCCCTAATAGCAGTGTCACGGAGGTCAGATGGCAGTCGCTCCATTGTAATTGCTTGATGTACCAATGACTCTTTTCCGAGTTATGTACCTACATTAGTGGAATTCAAAGCCATGCTCTTACAGTGAGGGAAATCATCGTGATGAAACCACACACTCGGGCATCGGAATATGTAACCATGATCGAATCAATTCCAAGGTTAACGGGGTCACGGAGGTCATGACAGTCTTTTCACTAAACCATGGTCTGCCATGGATCACGGTCAAAACGGATCCCAAGCCCTCGCCATGTTTTATCGGCTTTACGCTGGCTCAAAGAGCTGTTTTTAAGAATAGTTTCCTAACTATTTCCATAGATGGCGCGCTCTAACGACTGAAACATTATAATCTCTTGGCTGTATAGTATTGAAACTTTATTTCGATGTTATTTACTTTTGGCCGTGTGGTGTCCGGCAGAGTAGACTAGTACCAACCCCTAACACTCGTGGGTGTCGTAGAAGGCAACTAATGTTTTCGAGGCAAAAGTTCTAGAGTCTGTGTAGGCTGGAAAATGGGCAGCAGCGTGCGATCTGACCCTAGTTAGATCTTACGCTTCGAAAACATTAGTTGCCTTGTACGACACCCACGAGTGTAAGGGGTTAGTGCTGTTCTACTTTGCCGGACACCACACGGTCGACTCTGAGGTGTTATGTATGTTAAGAAACAATGCTTACTCACCATAAATAGGCGTGTCCGGTGGTTCGTCCCAGTATGTGTTGAATCTCCGAAGCCCGTCGCTTGGTACGGTGCTCCATGCTGGTGCCGCTACGCTGCTCATGTGAAACATATCATGTATGTATGCATTGGCGTATCTAGGGCTATTTTCCAGGGGGGGCCTAGCCCCTGAGGTGGCCAATGAAGCCAAGTCGATCGATAATGTACAGTCAGTGAACACGATCGACCTGATTAAATCGGTACATGCTGGGGTGGGCGCCAGACCATTCTGGGGTGGGCAGGGTTAACCGGCCCCCCCTCTTCCTACGCCTATGTATGTATGTATGTAATATCTTTATTGCATCAAATTATAACATTAAAGAAAATAAAAATACAGTTTATAATGCAAAGGCGAGCTTATTCCACAACGAGATTTCTTCCAGGGAACCTTTGATAAGTCGAGAAGACCTTTGATGAGCGGTGAAGACAATTCCGAGTATAAACAATTGACTATAAAGAATATAACCCAATATATATGAGGATGCAAAAATAGGCAGACTATATGCAAATCAAATACTAATATAATCATTAACAGCTGGAAGTAGAGTTGCCAGGCGTCCTTACCCCATAGAACTCTGTCTGGCTGTTGTAGGCTAACGTTGTATTTATCGTAATAATAAATACAACGTTACATATCCAAATCAGATGTTCGGCTGACGCAGCGTACCTCAGCTACCCAGGTTATATATACTCTCGAGCACGGGTTTGTACCTCGTGCTTGAGTCTGTGTGTACGCTCGCGAAGATATCTGCATTCGGCGTCTAAGGAGCTGCGAGGGGTCTAGTTTCTTTATTTTATGGTTGCTGGTAGATACAGATCAAGAGACGACTCGCTTATGTGACCATCTGTGAACGTTATCCCGCGGCGCAGTTAGTCATTCTGGGGGATTTCAATGCCCACCACCAAGAAGTGAATTTCTTGTTATTCTCGACGCATAGATGCAGCAGAACTGACTGGCAGCTTACTACCAGCAAAGTTGTGAAAATTATAGGTACAATATTTTAACATAAAAATATGCGAGTCGATAAAGAAGTGTATGCAACTGCATATAATTAGGTATTAAAACACTCGTGTCAAACATCCCTCATGTTTTAATAACCCCCTTTTATATGACAGTTGCATAAACTACTATTTTAATCATTATGCAACACTTTTATTTTTTTAACTTTTTACAGGCGCTGGGACACGGCGAAATGTAGGCTGAATACCTAGATGTCTATAACAAATTCAATATTTAAATTTTCCTGTTTAATTTTTGTTATTTATTTATTTATTATTTTATTAGTTTATTTTCCCGCTAAACATAATATTTTTTCTAATTGTTATAATTTGTTTTTGTGAATGTTTTTCTTATTTTTTGTATGTCATTCGATAGGCATACAGGCCAGCGGGCCACCTGATGGGAAGTAGTCACCACTGCCTATAGACATTAGCAACACCAAGAGTATCGCCAATGCGGTGCCCACCTCTATAACACGTTGCACTGGCAGCAAAAAGGCAAAAGCCACTCCACTGCCAAAGCCACGGTTCCCCAAATCCCCACCCCATGGAGCACTGGAAACCTTACTCACCGGCAGAAACACAATACTATTTAAAAGAGTATTATTTAGCTGCGATATTCTGTATGGTGGTGGTACTTTCGTAGTCGGGCGGCTCCTATTCGAACGGGAAACCCCGCCATAGGCGTAGGAGGGGGGGGGGGAGGCAGGTGGGCGGTGCACCCCAGAATGGTCTGGTGCCCACCCCAGGATGGGGTGCTTACTGGCTGTACATTGGCGATTGACTCGGCTTCATCGGCTACTTCAGGGGCCAGGCCCCCACTAGAAAATAGCCCTAGATACGTCAATGTACCCCGCTATGCCCTACCTCTCTTAAATGCAAATAAATAGATAAATGTGAAAGTAGTAAAATGAATTTCCCGCCGCTTGATATCCTCGACACGTACACACAACAGAACTGACTCGCAGCTTACTTCCAGCAAAATTAAGAAAATGATAGGTACGATATTTTAACATAAAAATATGAGTGTATATAAAGTAGTGTATGCAGCTGCATATAATTAGGTATTATATGACAGTTGCATAAACTACTATTTAATAATTTAATTAACGTAGTACTAGTGTTTACGTGAGAGTGGTGCCCTCTATTTTAGCACTTGAATAGTCACAACATCGTATGAAATATGACAGGTCAGGTCTAAAACAAAACCCGACACGGCTAGGCAACCCCCATTGCCGACCGCTACAATACAACCTTGCGTTTCGTGTTGCACCAATGCCACTTGGTACGAGTGATGTACATACCCATAGCTTTGATTTCAGATTGTGACCCACCGGGGACCCCACTGCACTGCTGGGGCCCTAAATAGGTCCGAAATTTCGGTATTTGTCATTTTAGCTACAATTTAGTTGCATACAGACGCACGTCTTTATTACTCAATCGTTTTGCTTAGTTCTTCATTTCGATCGATCTTCTAATTTCCCAAGTCGCGTTACCTTTTATACAGTTCACCAACCTGGTTTTCTCTTACACTACTCAGACCAAGAGTCATGATGACATGGGAAGTTTTGTAGGTACCACTTTCTTGATCGATCGTAAGTACCTATGATACATAAATGGGAAGGTGTTCTATGAGTAAGCACTTTGTAGAATAAAAGCATTTACTAAACTAACAGAAAAAGAGCGTCGGTGGCGTCAGGAGGAGTGGTTACGGGATTTGACTTGTAAGCAAGAGGTCCCGGGTTCGAATCCCACTGTGCCCACGTACCAATGACTCTTTTCTGAGTTATGTACATCTAACCGATGCTCTTACGGTGAGGGAAAACATCGTGATGAAACCTGCACATTCAGGCAACTGAATGTGCAACCATGATCCAGTCTAGTCAGGTTCCCCTGGTAGGGCCACGGAGGTCAGATGGCAGTCGCTCCACTGTAATTACCTAATCTGCTAATCCTAGATCATAGTCAAGGCGGTCCCCGGGCCCTTGTTCACGAGAGCATAACCGGATATAAACGCCAGGATGACTAAACTAACAAAAAAAAAAAAATCAACTTACCAAAAACACAACAATACCACCGAAACATACACCATTATTGAGGACTAAACACATACAAGTGAAATAGGATTCCGATTCAATCATTATTACGTATATCATTATCCAGCAATCAGTATTAGTCGAGATATGGAAGGATTAAGATAGTAAAGTAGACTATCTTGGTCACCTAGCTTGTGCTACCGTATTTGTCATGAAATAACAATCTAAATACTTCAGTATATACCGCTTATTCACAACATAAAATCAAAAGATCAGGAATGAGGAGATCCGCTAGCGAACAAATGTCACCGGCATAGCCCTAAGGATTGCACGGCTAGAGGCAGTGGGCAGGGCACATAGCTCGAAGAACAGATGGCCGATGGGCAGAAAAGTTCTCGAGTGGCGACCACATATCGATAGACGCAGCGTGGGCAGACAAGGTGGACTGACGGCCTGGTAAAGATCGCAGGTACCAGCTGGATGCGGAAGACACAGGACCGGCCTTTGTGAAGAAGCATCTCTCTCTGGGGGAAGCCTATGCCCAGCAGTAGGCATCTTGCTGCTGATATGATTATGATGATGATTCACAACAGTAGGAACGTCGGCAGTCTAGTAGTTAATGAACCGACCCGTAAGTGAAAGACCCCATGCTCGAATTCAATCAAGTATCAATTTACTCTTTTCTGAGTTATGTACATTAGTTTAACACTAATCGATGCTCTTACGGCGAGGGAACACATCGTGATGAATCCTGTACATTCAGACGACTGAATGTGTAACCATGACCCAATCTAGTCAGGTTCCCCTGTTAACAGGGTCACGGAGGTCAGACGGCAGTCGCTCCACTGTAATTACCTGAACTGCCAAATCCTGGATCATGTTATAGGCGGACACCGTGCCCTCGCGTGCGGGAGCACAACCGGCACATTTAACGTGGAGATTATTATCTAGTTATTTATTTTTTACCGCTCATTCACGACAACTAGCTGTATCTAGCGGATCTGTTGGAAACTTCTATGAATTTTAGCTAGCACAAGAGAGAGAGCTTTAATTTCCTTCTTTCAATACTAAGATAAAAGAGACAGCAGTATCTATGTCGAGCCTTGTCGGGTGCGAGGACACACTAACTATACTAACCGTGCAGGACCGAGATAAGCCAAACCTTTAATTTACCATTTGTGAACAGTAAGCGGCTCAGGGAGGCGACGGGTGACCCACGTGCCTTCAGCTTTCGCGCGCAGCGGATAAGCATCGCCATCCAGCGCGGGAATGCCGCCGCCATTATGGACACCTTACCGTGAGGCCCAGCATCCGTACCGCCGATCTCCGATAGCTCCCCGCCATTTTGATGCAATTGAGTGTGAACCAATCGCAGCAAGCCAAACTCAGGGCTGTCTTACTGCGATTGGTTTAAACTAGCGGCGCACAATCGGTGATCGGCGGTGTACCTACCTGGCTGCTGGTTTTCTACACATTTTTTAAATAAGGTTTTTTTTGTATGTTATCCGGCAGACAAACAGACATGCGGGCCACCTGATGGTGCGTGGTCACCGCCGCCTATTGACATCAGCAACACCAGGGGAGTCACCAATGCGTTGCCCGCCTCTGAAGAGACCTCTACTATACCTCTTGAACGATCCCATGTCATAGTACGAAGGAAATTCTGTGGCTGGGAGCTCATTCCGAATTGTACGAGCGAGAAACGTTCTTTCAAAGCTTTGCGTGGTACCAACAGAGGGTCTACGTAGTGGGGATGAGTACCTAGCCCACGGTGGGTAGTGCGAGGCATTGTGCTGTGGGCACCAGATCGAAAAGTTCCTCGGAACACTCCCCAATGTACAGCCGATAGAACACACACAGGGGGCCAAAGTCCCTTCGGTTAGCCAGTGGTTCTAACTTGGGGTGAAGTATCGCTTGGACCGGTTAAGCACTCCAAACTTTTTTGAAGCTATTTAGCCTTACCTTCTAGGTGACTCCGGAATCGCACGCTATCCGATATGTCGACACCAAGGATCCCGATACTATTTGAGATGGAGAGGGGTGCTTCTTGGAACTGCGGCACCATGACAAAAGGATCCTTTTTGGCGGAAAATGCGCAGACCGTCTTTGAGGGGTTGAATTCCACTAGGTTCAGTCTGCCCCAAATAAGTTAAATAATAAAATATTTATAACTTATTATAAGGCTTTCTAGTGTGTCCTTGCCAGCGTTTTTGTCCTCGGTACACAGCTCGCAGTCCCTAGTGGATAAATTATTGTCTAAACTAGGGACCTTTCCATCGGCTTTTTCTACCGAGGCCAAAATCGCGTGGCAGTTGGCTTGCCCGGAGGCAGAGCCCACTAATTCTTATTCGCAGCGGCTATGGGACGAGCCGCTATGTAGGTTGGCGCGAAACAAACTTTTAAACGCAACTACCAATTCTGCAGAGCGTGCTCGCTTACTAGCTGCTGGCGAGTGGGAGTCGGGCCTCTGGCTCCAGGCAATGCCTTCAAAAAACATTGGCACTTTGCTCGACCGTGCTACTTTCAGGATTGCCACGGCCCTGCGTCTAGGAGCTCCTTGCAGCGCTCCACACGACTGCCACTGTGGCCGCCCTGTAGACCAGCTCGGCCACCATGGTTTGTCGTGTAGTAGGAGCGCCGGACGCATTCCACGCCACGCGGACCTCAATGATGTCATCCGTCGGGCCTTTGCCTCCGCTGGTGCTCCCGCAGTGCTGGAACCCAACGGTTTAGCCCGCGATGATGGGAAAAGACCCGACGGAATGACACTCACGCCCTGGAAACTGGGACGGCCCTTGGTCTGGGATGCTACGTGCATCGATACCCTCGCGTCGTCCCATCTTCCAGCCACTGCGTGTCAAGCAGGGGCCGGTGCCACCTCTGCTGAAAACGCAAAACGGCGCAAATACGCATGTCTCAGTGGCGACTACATATTTGCGCCATTTGGCGTGGAAACTCTGGGGCCGTGGGGACCAGGCGCACATTCCCTATATAGGGAACTAGCCAAGCGCCTGGTCGACATTAGTAAGGACCAGAAGGCTGGCCTCTATTTGGGACAGCGTATAAGCCTCGCCATTCAGCGGGGCAACGCGGCCAGCCTTCTGGGGACTTTTCCGTATTCAGGGGACTTGGGGCAAATTTTTTACCTATTTAAGTAATTTTAAGGTTTTTATTTATATGTAGTTTTAGTATGTAATTATATATTGTATAATTGTAAATTGTAATTTAAGATGTACCTTATATTAACAAAAGTATGTATTCATAAACTAATACATTATAAGGCTTTCGTTTAGTATGTTTTTAATGGTCTGCGTAAACATTTTGTGTGTCCCAGTTACAAAATATAAATATTTATTAGTAGATATGGGTCACATTGAGTGCGGACCGTTTGTTGTCGTTTAGTGTGTATAGCGGCCACTTATCTTGTGTGATTACAGGCGCAATTACATATATTTTATTACTTTCAAAGATTAGGTATAGAACATACCTATACATTATTGCTTAAAGAGGCACACGGACGGACGGTCAACCGGCCTAAGTCTATTAATTTACGAATGGCACAATGAGGAGTTATCCAATAGGTATTTAAAGCATTCTTATCCACTGGCTGCGTATGGCTGGATGGCGGCCCGACAATTTTGGTAAATGATAATCGCTTGAAAATGGTTCTTAGCAAAGGGGATATAAACACTGGGTATCTTGTAGGTACTGGATCATATCAATACATTTCAACAATTTTAGAGGTTTTAATTTAAGAGGATATTTTCCGAGTGCCGATTCTCAAGAAAGGAAACACACAACCTAGATCTTAAATTAGGCTAATGTTCTTGACACAATGAGGAGTTTTCCAGTAGGTATTGATAGTTGGTTTCAAAAAGCATCAATAGATGGCGCTCCTACAATTTTGGTAATCTTTTTTTAATCTGTATGATGGTGGCAGTGATTTCATGCAACCAACTAATACTAAACTTAAAAATAAAATGTTTATTAATATAAACATAACTGTTAAAGGTTGAACGAAATGTAAAAAGAAATATTTATAGAAGTTGGCACTATGTTGCATTATTATTACAACCTCTAAAATTTCTGGAATACTATTGACAAATACAATATTATCTAATACAACGTACCCAGTGTTTATTTCCTATTTGCTAAGAACCTATTTCAAGCGATTATCAATTACCAAAATTGTCGGGGCGCCATCTAGTGAGTGGTTAGGAATGCTTTAGATACCTATTGGAAAACTCCTCATTCGTAACTGCTTTTATTGATTGAAAGTACTATATCGCATACGCGATTTTTTATCAGTTGATTTACGTGTCAGGCTATGCGATTCTAGAGTGTTCTCTAGGTTGGAATACGGAGACGTTGTCTATGGACCTAGGTTGTTGGGAACGCTTATGCCCGTTATTGTTTTTCGATTTCTTCTGGAGGCCATGTCACCCCTTTTCTCAATAATGCGTGTAATTAATACTGGCTACCGAGAATGTCTTTTTGACAAGCTTTGATGGGCGGGGAGCCGCCCGACTGGGGAAGTACCTCCACCTTACAGAATATCGCAGCTAAATAATACTCTTTTAAATAGCATTGTGTTTCTGCCGGTGAGTAAGGTTTCCAGTGCTCCATGGGGTGGGGATTTGGGGAACCGTGGCTTTGGCAGTGGAGTGGCATTTGCTTTTTGCTGCCAGAGCAACGTGTTATAGAGGTGGGCAACGCATTAGCGATACTCTTGGCGTTGCTAATGTCTATAGGCAGTGGTGACCACTTTCCATCAGGTGGTCCGCTTGCCTGTTTGCCTACAGCATGACATAAAAAAAAAAAAAAGGCTCGAGAGTCGAGGAGGTGCTAAGCATCCCACGCTACCATTCTGTAGCATTCCGTGACAGATTCCGTTACGCTGCTACCAAATGTTGGAATAACTTACCTATGTGTTTATGCAAACTAGCATTTTTTAATGCAATTATAAGAAAATGCTTCAAGTTTATCAGAAAATTATTGTGGTCGCGTCGCTCCATGTTGCTTAGCAAAATCTTGGCAATTATGTCCTTATGTCGTGGATATTGCAGCTATCCGACCGAGCTGCTTTGGCTCGGCTAAGGAGTGGAACGCGTTGCCTGCGAGTGTTTCTTGATCAATTTAATCTGGACGCCTTCAAGGCTAGAGTGAATAAGCTGTTCCAAGACGGGTATGCTCCATCTTCGGCCGCATCGTCACTTACCAACAGGTGAGATGTATAAAAATTATTTTGTGTTTATAGTACCTATATTTGTTATTTACATAGTGTTTAATTTATTTCTTATTCATTCCTTACTTCGTACAAGGCGACTAATGCTTTCGAGGCCAAAGATCTGGAGTTTCCGTAGGCTGGGTAACGCTGCTGCCCATTTCCAAAATGTGCAGCAGCGTTATCCATTGTTATGTTTACAAAACTGCGATCTCCAACCCGCCTGCTAAGCGTCGAGATTATGGCAATTACCTCACCTTTCGTGGGAGAGGCCCTAAATCCTGCAGTGGACTGTTGTGGGCTTTGATGATGATGGCACTAAAAAAGTAAATTAAGTTCGTCCATTTCACTAGACGTACACTTTAATTGCATATATATTTCATTGATTTATTTATTTTATTTATGTTTCATGCAAGATTTCCACTGAAAATCAGCGCTGCAGCACTTGTTGTAGCTTATGCTGACCTGGGGTCAATTTTGGCATCGCATTGGTGATTTTATTGTATATGTGGCAGTCCCATGGACTTACTATTCAAAACCAAGTATAATCATAAAATCATAAAAAATCTTTATTGTTTTTACTGTGTGTTACATAGGTGGAAAAATATGTATTTGACATTCGATCAGCAGTAAATATCTGTCTCATACAGATATACAATAGGTTTATTACTACACTAATATATTTAATTAAAGAACAATAACAATGACTCGTAACAATTACTAATTTAAATTATAATTATAAAATTCTTGCAGTGTATAAAAGGTTTAACTAATTAACCAACTATGCAGCCCATTATTAAATGTAAAGCCTTTTAAGGATTTTAGGTCACGCGGCAGTTTATTATAAATTTTGAGACACATATGGCTACAATTATTTACAAATAGACTGGTATTGGGACAATGCATGTATATTTTGAGTACCTTGGCTTGTCCGTACTTTGTTTCAGTTTAGCATTGAAGTGTTCTAAAATTACCTTATTACGTTAACGCTTATGGTTTTTTGTGATGTCAAAATAAATCAAGTCTATGTCTATGTCTGAATCCAAACGTAATAGATAATGTTGGTATGCGTGTCCATACAGAAGCAAGCTCATCTTAGATAGGTCCATGTGCTGGTGGCTGTACCTACTTGAAAGACTTCGGGAGGGATACCTATATAAATATAAATAATCGTGGACAAATTCCCACAGCGCCATCTAGCCCCAAAGTAAGCAAAGCTTGTGTTATGGGTGCTAGATAACTGATAAACTACTTATACTTTTTATTTTTTTATATGGCTATAGTGCTAGTTGAGTACGAATCTCAGTCTTGAAGGAACGAAAGTAAAAATAATACAACAGAATTAGTACAAAATATTTTATTATTATGATATAAATTACTGGTAAGTTAATGTTGTAGCAATAATATAAAAACAATTGTTCGCCACCTCCCTTGTGTTTTCAACAGCATTGTAACCAAAATCTGAAACAAAGGAATACAACTAGAAGATTTGGTTTCGAAATCAAATAAATAGTTATTATGTATGTATTTAGTTATAGCATTATAATTATAGTCATTGTGCACGTCTTATCTGCGTTTAATTTTCACATATCTCTTTTGTAGGCCTACTGGAAGAGATTTCTTTTAGAGATAAGTAGTGCCTGTTGTGTCATAACTAATCTGTACTTTCTGTATTTGTTATATTGTGTACAATAAACTGTTAAATAAATAAAATAAATAAGCCGTTTTCAAGTGCAGCTTCACAAAAATTCACATACAAATACACATATTCGCTTTAACGAATTTAAACATTATATAATCTTTTGGCTGTGTATGGTTGTAGTTGTATGGCATATTTGTGACTGTTATCATTCATTGCTTTAGAACAAATAAAACAACATTAAAACGCCAGTTATACTATACTATACTATCTAAGGTTTACTTATTCATTTATTAGAAAGGCGGACTTACAGGTAGACTTCGTCTAAGCTGAAATGACGCGCCCCACTATCGCATTAACGCACACAAGCAAATTTAAAATATGGACGCAATACATATACAAATGCCGTTGTAATTGGTCATTCAGTTGCCGGTGAGACTCAACGTAGGAGCACGCGTCGTTCGATTGGAGCAGTCGACGCTCCCACACAGATGAAGTGTCGCTATTAATATTGGCACTCACACATCGAAATCAACTAATTAAATAGTGGGGCACGCCATTTCAGCTTAGACAAGCTCTACACAGTTTTATTTTCTAGTCACCCAGAAATCTATTACAAAAATATATAAGGTTGAGCCCCAACGAGCACTAACTTCCAAAAACCGTTAAATTATTAAATCTAAAATAAATTACATCGAGATACAGATAAATATCAATACCAATTTCATTAGTTAGAGGGCGCCATTTATAAAATTGTTGCCTACTGGAAGAGATTTCTTTTAGAGATAAGTAGTGCCTGTTGTGTCGTAAATAATCTGCACTATCTGTATTTGTTAATAATTAATAATTAAATAAAAATTTTGTAGGTAGCTCATGGTGAGCCCCCTGAAGCTACAATCTATATTTTGTTTCCGTTTTTAATGGTGCATATAATACAACTCCAAAAGAAGGCTATAAGTTGTAAAATATGCCTCTACGACCATACTGCTATTGTCATGTTCTAGCTTTTATTATAAAGAGTTCATTTGTATAAAGTTGTGTAATAGTGTCCATTCTCTATAGATCGAAGCTCCATCATGGGTTTGGTCACGGTCATGGTCGCCGTCATGGTCACGATCACGGGTACGGTTACGGTCACGGTCACAGTTATGGTCGTGGACACGATCATGGTCACGGTCACGGTTACAGCTTCGGCCACGGTCGCCGTCATGGTCACGATCATGGTTACGGTCACGGTTACGCTCACGGCCAAAGTTATGGTCATGGTCACGGTCACGGACACCGTTATGACCATGGTTTCGGTCATGGTCACGGTTACAGCTTCGGCCATGGTCACGGTCATGGTCACGGTCACGGTCGGTCAACAAAAAGGAAAAGCACTCACCACCCCCTACTTGGCGGTCTCCCCGGTCACGACGAGCCCCTCGGCCCTGACGATGGGCGCGCACTGCCCCCGCAGCCAGCCGAAGTCCTCTGTCAGCCGGCGATCCGACAGGATCGGGCCCAGGGTGTCTAGAACGCGTTTGTGGTACGCGTTTATGTAGTTCAGCTGGGGGGTTGAAGGTAATCATTTCCAATAATAATAAATAAATAATCGTGGACAAATTCACACAGCGCCATCTCGCCCCAAAGTAAGCGAAGCTTGTGTTATGGGTGCTAGATAACTGATAAACTACTTATATACTTTTAAATACATACTTATTGTACATAGAACATCCAGACCCGTGACAGAAATTAAAATTCATCATTTCAATTTCTGCCCGGCCGGGAATCGAACCCGGGACCTTTTGCGTGGCAGACTCTTGACGGCATGTTGACCACTGAACCACTCATCTGATGATAATAATAATTGGACGCTGTAGATTTGTGTCGCAAAATGAAGTAAATGCGTGATGGATGAAAAGCTGCTGGTAACGGTCAAGATGAGCGGGAAGAAAGCTAGAGATAGAAGCCCAATGCGCTGGTCAGACCAGTAGCCGTATTCACAATGGCTCGGAAATCGGATTCGGATACAGAATCGACAAAGGATCCCGCAAAAGTTCTTAGGAAAATGTGGTTTCAGTTAATTTTGATGAATTTTTCATATGTTATAGAGTAGAGTTTCCGTGGAATCTATCGGGATTCTGAATAACAGTTTTTGAATCGATCGACACGGATTCGCCGCTCACGAATTTCGTGTCGAATCGTTCGGAAACGGTTTCGAATGATTGTGAATACGGGTACAGATCACACACCGAGGTGTCCACGGATCTGATCCACCATACTGCCGAATACAGAGTGAGCTGGCGCAAGATAGTCCCCAAGAAAGGCATTCGAAGAGACCACGACCCTCAGCATTGAGGATAAACGACGCAAGGAGGAGGCCGTACGGCTGATCTCCGATGTCCGGTGTTGCTGATGTCCAGAGGCGGCGGTGACCACTTTCCATCAGGTGGCCCGCTTGCCTGTTTTTCTGACGTATAACATAAAAGAAAAAAAAGTACACCGCCGATAGATCTAGATCCAATTGAGTAGAGACGAATCGCAGCAAGGCAGCTCCGGTTCTGCCTTGCTGAGATTGGTCCCATCAAGATGGCGGCGTACTATCGAAGGTACATCGGCGGTACGCACGCTGACCTTTGCCTATCCCCATTTTAAATGAGCGTGAGTGTGTGTATATGTATGTGTGTATATGTATAAGCTTAATGCCTGTGTTAGAAGGCTCCGCTCTTCTATATCGAAACTATCAGGCACTGGTATGATAGTTTTGCATCCACTTATCTTATGCGCGCTGAGTTATTGTTCCCTGATAAGTATAACCTTGGGGTCTTCAAATCAAGAGTGAATAGGTATCTTCTAGGCACGCATGCTACATCTTCGACCTTATTGTCGCTTTCCATCAGGTGAGTTGAGGTCAAATGCAAGCCTATAGACAATAAAAAAAAACACAAGTGCGAAGCCTTCTAACACAGACATTAAGCTTAAAAGAAGGCTCCAATTACTGCCGTTTAACGGAAATTGTGGGAAAGTAAATAAATATTTCTCATTGTATTTTTTTTTTCATGTATGAAGCGCGTGACAAACCTCAAACGCGTCCAACAGAGTCAACTCGATGCTCTCGCGCTGATGCGGCACCAGCGTGAGCGTGCGGAACCCCAGCACGCCGCGCCCGTCGTAGTCGCCCACCAGGGTGCGGGCCTGGGGAGATAGTGCCGATACTTAATACTAGATGGCGCTGCAGGTATTTTAGAACGCGCTATCGATGCCGTCCCTCACTTTTATTAAGTACGGCGACTGGGGGGGACATAATAATAAAAGCTGACTGAGTTGAAGATACCAGCGTGAGCGTGCGGAACCCCAGCACGCCGAGCCCGTCGTAGTCACCCACTAGGGTACGGGCCTGGGAAGATAGTACTGGTATTTAATACTATAGTCCATTCGCGTTAAGAAAATAGTGAGTCATCATTGCCCGCCGGCCAAGCCCCACCCCTCGACTAATCGGGTCGGAAGAAATTAGAAAGCTAAAAATTAAATTCAAATTAAAATTCATTTATTTCAGACGAAGTAGTCCATATTACATTAGAATGTCAACGTTATGAGTAAAATTCATTAGTATTACAATTGAAATGTCAAGATCTAAATATAATCATCGACATTAAGTATAGTAGCAGAAAAAATTAAAAATTAATATCTCGCCGTTTCGTAAAAATAGCAAATATTACAACAGCTGCTAAAGGGATATCCTTGACTTCATTTTAAAATAGAGACAATTGAGTTGATTTTTAGCCATTACTGAAGTTAATCCTTTCTGGAATATAAATGACTGAATTTTTAATTCACTGTTAAAACGCCTTTACCATGCAGTTGCACCGGTGACTCACTATTGTCTTAACGCGAATGGACTACATTCTTCAAAACGGTTCCTTGTAAACGATGTATAGTCCGGCCAAGAAAGTGTAACCAAAATATCGCTAAGGCTAGAGACTGTTCACTATCAGACTAGCATTGCAAGGAAAAATCGATCTTATTGATTTATGACGAGGAACTGAACTTCAACCTTACTCCTTCGGATTAAGGCTGAAGTTCGGTTTCGTTATTACCTTCGGATGGTCAGACGTCGGCGTGACTTAGATGGTCTCTCGTTAGTCCTCGTGCAATGAAAAATCTATCTTATTGATTCAGGACGAAAAACTGAACTTCAACCTTACTCCTTCGGATTAAGGCTGAAGTTCGGTTTCGTTATTACCTTCGGATGGTCAGACGTCGGCGTGACTTAGATGGTCTCTCGTTAGTCCTCGTGCAATGAAAAATCTATCTTATTGATTCATGACGAGGAACTGAACTTCAACCTTACACCTTCGGATTAAGGTTGAAGTTCGGTTGCGTTATTACCTTCGGATGGTCAGACGTCGGCGTGACGTCGATGGTCTCCACCAGGTCCTCGTGCCTGATTCCGAATTCGTTGACTTTGTAGTAGCCGGGTTCTGACAACAATATAGGTTGTATTTAATAGTAGGAGCCCTAAGTCATTCCAAAATTCAGTGACTGAATTCAGAAACAAAAAGCGTGAAAGCAAATAAAAGTGGAATGTATTGCTCATAGAATAAGGTCCATTTTTGTATCACTTATATTAAGTCACGCGTCGCTCTGCTTTTCAAAAATCCGAATAACAAAAATAGACCTTATTCTATGAGCAATACATTCCACTTTGATTTGCTCTAACGCTTTTTGTTTCTGAATTCAGTCACTGAATTTAGGAATGTGTAATAAGCGCATTAGCACAGACTAAAGTCAAAGTAAATAACCACTTTTGGTAAACATAAACTAAAGACTTTGGTGAGAGCATAAAGTAAAGCGACTTGGGAAATCATAAGATTTATGTAAATCAATGAATAAGCAAAATGAAATTGTCCGTCTGTACAACAACATACTGGCTAAAAGATGGACGTCTTAATTATTCAAATCACCCATCACATCATAGTTTCCCGAGTCGCTTTACTTTTTAGATTGAATCTATAATATATTCGATTCCCGGCCGAGCAGAAATTGAAATGATGAATTTTAATTTCTGTTACGGCTCTGGGTGTTCTACGTATAATAAGTATGTATTTAAAAAAGTATTTAAGTAATATATCAGTTATCTAACACCCATAACACAAGCTTTGCTTACTTTGGGGCTAGATAGCGCTGTGTGAATTTGTCTACGAATATTGTTATTATTATTAAGAGCGTCGGTGGCCGAGCGGTAAGAGTATACGACTCGTAAGCCAGAGGTCTCGGGTTCGAATCCTGCTCCGACCATGTACCAATGACTGTTTTCTGAGTTATGGTCATTAGTTGAATACTAACCGATGCTCCTACGGTGAGGGGAAACATCGTGATAAAACCTGCACATTCAGGCGACTGGATGTGTAACCATGATCCAATCTGGTCAGGTTCCCCTGGTAGCAGGGTCATGGAGGTCAGATGGCAGTCGCTCCACTGTAATTACCTGACCTGCCAAATCCTGGATCATGGTCACGGCGGACCCCGGGCCCTCGTGCGCGAGAGCACAACCGGAACATTAACGCCAAATTTTTTTTTAAATTATTTATTTATTATTTTACAAGTGTGTCCACCAACCGTTGCTGAGTATCTGGTGCGCCGTGAGCCCCGGGTCGTGCGGGTAGGGCCGCCACGACACGCCCGACGGCCCCTCGTGCACGTTCAGGAAGTGTCCCACGCCGTGGCCCGTCCCGTGCCCGTAGTCCAGGCCCACGTCCCAGAGCGCTTTCCGGGCGAAGCTGTCCAGTACGTTGCCCTGCGAGTGTGTGCGAAATGGATACATCGTCATCACAGCCCGTGACAGTCCACTGCAGGACTTAGGGCCACGAAAGGGGAGGTTATTGCCATAATCTCCACGCTTGGCAGGCGGGTTGGAGATCGCAGTGTTATAAATATAACAATGGAAAACGCTGCTGCCCATTTTCCAGCCTACGGAGAGTAGATCTTTTGCCTCGGAAACATTAGTCGCCTCGTACGACACCCACGAGTGTAAGGGGTTGGTGCTATTCTACTCTGCCGGACACCACGCGGCCAAAATGAATACATACACACATTTAAAGGGTATGTTCCGGGTTTCCTACCGCGTACATACCCTACCATAGCTACTCGAGAACGTACCCTTACAAATGTGTGACAATAACCGCGATAGTTTAAAACAATACATACATAAATACACATTCATACATATCCGTATGTTTCCCAAAGGGGTAGGCATAAACCAGGAATGGGCAAACTACGCCCCGCGAATGCTTGAAACCCGGTCTGCTACCATCAAATGTAAAATGGCTTTCGGGTGACTAACTTTTTTACGAAAATAACCAGTGATAACAATTCCATATTTATGTCACGTCACATTCGTGTGTGTTTACTTTTATTTCAGTAACGAAATGTCGCTTTCTTCCTTTGAAGAAACTTCAGTGCTCACCAAAAATACTACTTGCACAACGACAATAAATATGCTAATATTATATTAATTGGTGTGATACTAGTAACTATTTTCGTTTTAAAATTATTATATTAAAATACCTATTGTCCAAAATGAATGATATTTTTATAGGTGTTGATCATCGTTAAGCTAGTAGAATATTTGAAGTTCACAATTTTTTTTATTTACATGTAATTTTCATCATCGTCATCCGAAAGGCCACCTTCGTTTTAATCTATTTTTTATTCAACAACATACAATGTAACATACATTTATTTATAATCGTTTAAACTGACTTGTCTTATTTGGTGAACAAACAATGCCCAAAATCACGTCTTGCAGTATCAATCGCGCTACGTTTATTGTGTGTAGATGTCGAGAATTATATAAGGAATGTGAATTTCAACGAATACTGCTGCACATTATCCATTTAAATACATAATTTACTTAACCAAATAAGACAAGTTAGTTTACACGGATCATATATACATTACCTTGACACCTTTAGGAAACAGCGCCGCCCCAACCATAATCTGTCCCTTGAGCACCCTGGTGAAGGCATTCTTCTGTTCGGGGGACGCCGAACCACTCATGTGCCGCGTACGGGTGATATCCGTCGTGCCGTCCCTGTGGTATTGAGAACAGTGATGCTGGTAATACATTGAACCACGTAGCCGTTCGCTGAACAACGTAGTGTAGTGATTCAGTGAACCACAACACAACAGTGAACATAGATAGACCTGTAGTATTGAGAACAGTGATCCTAGTGACACATAGACCCAAGTAGCCGTTCGCTGAACAACGTAGTGATTCAGTGAACCACAACACAACAATGAACATAGATAGACCTGTAGTATTGAGAACAGTGAACCTAGTGATACATTGAACCACGTAGCCGTTCGCTGAACAACGTAGTGATTCAGTGAACCACAACACAACTATGCACATAGATAGACCTGTAGTATTGAGAACAGTGACCCTAGTGATACATTGAACCACGTAGCCGTTCGCTGAACAACGTAGTGATCCAGTAATTCACAACACAACAGTGAACATAGATAGACCTGTAGTATTGAGAACAGTGACCCTAGTGATACATTGAACCAAGTAGCCGTTCGCTGAACAACGTAGTGATTTAGTGAACCACAACACAACAGTGAACATAGATAGACCTGTAGTATTGAGAACAGTGACCCTAGTGAAACATTGAACCACGTAGCCGTTCGCTGAACAACGTAGTGGTTCAGTGAACCACAACACAACAGTGAACATAAATAGACCTGTAGTATTGAGAACAGTGACACTAGTGATACATTGAACCACGCAGCCGTTCGCTGAACAACGTAGTGATTTAGTGAACCACGTAGATAGATAGATAAATTCTGTATTTCTCACACAAGAATAACTACATTAAAAAGTTCCGACAAAACATAACTAATTGTGGGCAAACGGGGCCTTATCGTTGCAAGCGATCTCTCGTAGTGACCCATTGCGCCATGTAGTGGGCCGCTGAACCACGTAGCGGTTCACTGAACCAAGTAGTGATCCAGTGAACCACTTGAGCGGTGGTATTTTTTATTGCAGGTATAGTTTTTATGGCAATAGGTTTTTGTAGTCTGAAAGCGACGCGAGCGAAGAGACAATTGATTGTTTCGAGCCATCCGTCAGCTGTTACGTTATATTTCATCTTCGCCTGTATCACAATTATATTGCCATTGGTCGAAGGCTCAAAACGTTCCGAATTTTGGCTCAAAAGAGCCATACATTGCCACTAAGGTGGCAAACAAGCTTACGGCCTGCCTGATGGTACGTAGTCACCGCAGCCTATGGACGTTTGTAAACCAGGGGCATCACCCACGTCCAAGGCCCCTAACCTAAATAAAGTCTATGTCAGTTTATGTCTTCTGTGTCCGTCTGTCTATCTGTCTATGTCTGTCCATGGCTGTCCATGTCTGTCTTTGCCCATTACTTAATCCAAGCGACTAACTTGTACTGGCCGCCGGAGTCCAGCAGGAACACGTCCCGGGCGCCGATGGCTCTCTGCGTCCCAGTCCGGCTCGGGGCGTAGTGGATGACGGCTCCGTTCTCGCCGGCGCCCGGGATCGTCTCGAAGGACGGGCCCACGAAGTCTTTCTCCTCCCTGCGTGTTGAAATGCAAAATATTTATTTACTTTTTCATAATTTTAATAAAACAGCAGCGATAGGAGTATTCTTTTGAGCTTAATGGCTGTGGTAGAGGGCCCGCTCTTCTGTATCGAAACTTTAATTTAACTATTTATTGTTCACAAGATATATAAACAAATGACAGAAGTATAGCAGTCAGAAAAGGCCTACTTATTTCTATGAAGAAAATTCTTCCAGTAGGCCTACAGTAGAGAGATAGGTTCGTACTAGTACCCATATACACAGCACTATTTAAACATCACCTAACCTAAGTGTGAGGAGTGAGCGAGTGTGGGTACGCATGCGTGAATACGTGAACTTATAATATTCCAATAGGTGAACGATTTAATTCAAATTAGGTAACTCGGGTGCAACCCGAGTACCGTGAATTTCAACTGGAGTTAAATCGGGTTGTGTTTTTTCTGAGTTCGCGCAGCACTGTGTAAAACTCAATTACTGGTTGTGACCAGGGGTCCGACAGTTGATCATCGGAAGTAGTACAGTGCCGAGGAAGTTGGCATATTTCGCTAGCGCGATATAGGACGGTCAGCGCCATCTATGTGCGGATGCTTGCCAACCTTATGTTCGTGTACTTGTAATGTGAGTGTTGAGTTTCCCTGTTGCTTGTCGACAGCTTGTCGTCAGCCTGAATCTCTGCTCCAGCCAGCGGTAGAATCTCACTACGGCTATGCCATCTCGGATATGGCATTGTCAGTCCTGCAGTGGACTGTGATGATGATGGTGATGATGATACTCACTTGCGGAGTTCCAACAGCTTGTCGTCAGTCTGAATCTCCCAGCCAGCGGTAGAATCTCACTACGGCTATGCCATCTCGGATATGGTCCTGCAGTGGACTGTTGTGATGATGATGGCGATGACGATACTCACTTGCGGAACTCCAGCAGCTTGTCCGCGGCCTGTATCTCCGTGACGGGCCTCCCGGCACCCACTGCTTGTTCCAGCCAGCGGAAGAATCTCACAACTGCTATGCCGTCGCGTATGTGGCATTGGCGGAAGCCCTGTCGGGTACAATGTCGTCGTTATACTAATTTTTTTTGGCATGGTATCTTAAGGATTACAGGCACTTGGGGGTGTGAGTTGTTCGAATTTTGTAAGAGGATCCTTACAATCCTACAGGTATTTAAAATAGCTTTGTGGAGCAAGGAATAAGTCGAATTGGCCAAGGCTAGAGTCTCTTCGAATTCGAAGACGTCGATTCGACGACCTGAGTGAGCAAGAGGTCCCGGGTTCGATTCCGATTCGGGTTACGGGTCTGGGTGTTCTTTGTATAATAAGTCTGTATTTAAAAAAGTATTTAAGTAGTATATCAGTTATCTAGCACCCATTGTACAAGCTTTGCTTAGTTTGAGGCTAGATGGCGCTGCGCTGTGTGAAGTTGTCCACATATATTTATTTATTTATTATTATTTATCTTATGACTGATGCAGCTGCCTAGTGACACATGTAATTATTACTATGACATACTTTGACAATTCTTATTGTTATTTTAAATTTGACATGTGTAACATTTTAATATGACATTTTCTTTTTACATTTGTAATTATTTTATAATCAATAATTTTATTCCTGACATGGATGTGACAATTGTATAAAATGTACTCAACGTATTGTAATACAAATAGAATTTCATAAGTATCTACTTTCTAAATTACACGTAACTAACGGTATCAATAAAGGAATCTAACCTTCAACATTAAAAAGCTTACCTCAAGCTCGACGTCATTCTT
Organism: Blastobasis lacticolella; assembly: GCA_905147135.1. Taxonomy (NCBI): domain Eukaryota; kingdom Metazoa; phylum Arthropoda; class Insecta; order Lepidoptera; family Blastobasidae; genus Blastobasis; species Blastobasis lacticolella. Next base: position 1,970,960 of record LR990065.1, on the reverse strand, counting down.
GATCAGCTTGGCCAGAGCCACCGGCGAGACGTCCGATATTATAGAGACCGGCTTCTTGGCCACGTCCAGCTGGAAAATTTCCATAATTTTCATTTTATGCTACTCAGTGACCAGCGAGCAGACAGCCCACCTGATGGTAAATGGTAACTGTCGCCTATAACATCTACGATTCTTAAATTTGCTGCAACAACTCTACCGCACGTGAAAGTAATGCGGGATTTTCAGATAGTTACTTTGAAAAGTAAAAAGTGTGGTATTGGCGTGCCTACTAGATGGCGCTGCGTAGACTGGATTCTCAAGTGTTGAATTTGGTAACCGAAGTTACTCAGAAAGGTGTTTCGTGAAAATGTACTTAGTTTTAGTAACTTTTCTGGGAAGAAAGCGCGAAATGTCTACATTGTTGTATTTCTAACGGTCTCGTTTTGATTGATTTTTACTAGAGATAAAACGGATATTTGTTTGTCCGGATACGGGATACCGGATATCCGGCCACCCCATAAGACGGATATCCGGATATCCGGCGGCCGGATATTTGGCAGGATATTATCTCTGAACAAGTCTGTGCAAGCTATGAGCGTGGGTGGGAAATAGACAACTGCATGTGTTTATGTGATTTAAAGTCTTCTGAACAATTCATCCGACATCGGGTGGTACCCTCGATTCGAAATACGGGTGATTAGCCCCAGCATCGTGGACCAGAGTGTAGTGAGACATTATCTTAAGCTCGTATAAGAAGACAAACGAAACCGCATGCTACCTCTCAATGTAGGAGAAATTCGTATTTTCGCCCAATTTGTAAAAAATTGTCTTTATCAAAATTAACTTACCTACTATATGAACAACGGGTAGGTACCTAATCAACAGTGCATTGATAAAGGAATATTTAAAAAATATCTTCCTATGAATAAAATCACTTTTGTATAATTTTCATACATTTTTTGCTATCCGGTATCCGGCCGGATATTAACGAATTATCCGGTATCCGGCTGGATAGAATGAACGCCGGATGGGCCTGATACCGGATAGTAACCGGATATCCGTTTCATCTCTAATTTTTAACTTTTAATTTTTTTTTGTTTCATTTATACTGCTTACCCCAGTCGCTGCCCTATGTACCGCCTCGCTGGCCTCTGGCGACAGCCACACGGAGTATTTCTTGTCACCCAGCTCGGACAGCTCTTTCTGTAAACAAAATGAAACAAAAACGTTGTAAAAGCGTACAGTAGTACATATCAATAAATAATGAAGAAACAATTAGACGTTATAACGACACCTGAATTCGGTACTGAATGTGGTGTAGAATGAAACAAACAAACATGCCGTCGATAGGGAAACTATACTGAAGAAAAGACAACATGGGGTTCTTCATAAGGCATGTCTTCAGGTATCCGCTCCCCTGTCGGTTGTAGATGTCCTGGACGACGGTGGCCGCTCACCATCAGGTGGACTGTCCCTCGCTGTGCCGAGATAGGCAATAAAAAAAGGACAACTGCGGATAAGACCGAGAAGGCTTCGCTGCGCTGGTTTCGTCACTTGTTGCATTAGCCCCAGGAATGGAAAATAGGTGCCAGGTGCAGTAGGTATCAGGAAAGAGGCCCCGCGGGCGACTAAGGCACAGTGTTTCCTTTGGACTGTGACATAGGATCGTTCAAGAGGTATAGTAGAGGTCTCTTCCGAGGCGGGCAACGCATTGGTGACTCCCCTGGTGTTGCTGATGTCCATAGGCGGCGGTGACCACGCACCATCAGGTGGCCCGCTTGCCTGTTTGTCTGCCGTATAACATAAAAAAATGAGCGATGAATTGACATCGCTGAGTCGGATGCGACTAGCGCTAGGATTTACGATTTTATTTTTCTTAGTTTCTTTTTTGTATTTGTTTGTTTATTAGGTTCACCAACAGTTTATACTCAACATGAAAATCTTATATTACGTAAAGTATTAATCTAGTTTTAAGTGTAAACCCAATGATACGTAAACACAGCCTGCATTTACAATTAATTGTCATCACAACTGAACATCATCTAACTGTACAGGATACAAACAAATTTTTTTTTTAGGTTTTATCATTTTTTTAAATGCAAATAAACAAAAACCAAAGTTGACAAATTTCGTGAGCGATTAACAAAGAAAATGAACAATTTAAGAAAGTGAACAATACAAATTCTCAATAGATAAGTACTTAAAAATTAAACGCGCGCGACTTTCAGTGCAACCAGAGCAAGTAAAACGAAGGTAAAAAAAGGTAGGTACAAAACATAAGAATGCTATTCTGTTACAATCTATACTTCCTTGGAGTGAGCAAACGTTACACAATGAACCAACTTCCTTATTGAACGTTATACAATGAACCAAATAATAACAATGTTTTACACTATTTTAAAAAACAAAGGCACGCGGTACGATACCTTTAAAATGAATGTACCAACTGTCGTGAACTGAATAAACGTAGCACAATGAACCAACTTCGGTGAAGTGAACCAGCGTACACAGTGAACCAATTTACGTGAAGTGACCAAACATGAATCAACTGTCACTCACGTCAGCTAAAGGACAGCAGTAACAACAATACAATAAGTTGGTCTGCAATATGATTTTAATTAAAGTCAGTACTGGAGGGTATGTATAATGTAATATTACTTTGCGACGGTATAAGTAAATAAACCAGTAGTGTCGTGGAGTCTTGAGCTTATTATTTCGCACTCCCGTAATTCCCGGTTATACAGGTGTAACAAGACCGCTAGCATTAATTAAAACCCCATGTTCTACCCATGAAACTGAACAACTTTCCCCGGAATTCCGCGGAATTAACTTCATCATTTTGCTACCTAAAATAAATAATTGTTTCCGACGCGCAATGTTTATCGTCCGGCGCACGCCTCTCGCTCGCCCGCGCGACCAGTGGCCACCGACGTCGCGCGAGTGAACTTTGGGTGTCTAAATTAATTGTGAACGATGTAGTTATCGATACTTGATATTTTTTAGTACAAAAATTAACTTTTTTTTAAAGAATCTCGATTTCTGCCTAAACTATGAGTTTCCGCGGGTATGTTTCTTGGGGAAAGTTGTTCAGTTTCATGTGTAGAATATGAGGTTTCATTAATGCTAGCGGTCTTTTTACACCCTGTATTCTACTTCTCCTTAGTTTTTAAATTACATAAACTGTATTACTGTTTCGACATTTCTGTGTTTAATGTACTAAGTGCAGGTATTATACTTAGGTAGGGCATAGGGTAAACGCTATCAAATTCAAAAATACTTATGTCAATGTCAAAGGTGCTTATAGTGGGAAGCATGAATCAAACACCGGCATTAGAGAGACTGAAATTTATTAAATATTCTTCAGGTATCCACATAACCACTGCCGTGTGGTGTCCTGTAGAGTAGAATAGCACCAACCCCTTACACTCGTGGGTGTCGTACAAGGCGACTAATGTTTAGAGACAAAAGATCTAGAGTCTCCGTAAACAGGAAAATGGGCAGCAGCGTTTTCCATTGTTATGTTTGCAACACTGCGATCTCCAACCCGCCTGCCAAGCATGGATATTATGGCCAATAACCTCCCCTTTTGTGGGAGAGGCCCTAAGTCCTGCAGTGGACTATTATGGGCTGTGATGATGATCCACATAAATAAAATAGATTACCCACAAATGCTAATCTTCAATAGCCTTTTTTTTTAATATCTTTACGCGAGCCATGATTATTGAACCGCATGTCTCACATTATGCTGAAATAATTTACATCACTTCATAAAAGTGCGCAATATTTCAATGCATATACTGTTGCGGTGCTGCGTAAAACAATATTTTTTTATTTTAATCATCTGGCTGTCAAGCATCCCGACATGCACGCATCATTTCATTTCCCTGCTAACCTCTTCACTACTTTATAACCCACGCCCACACTGTTGATCACATATTTCTTATCTAATATCTAATCCGGCCTTCGTTTTCCGATGTACGTCATAAATCCCTCTCACAAAGTCTATAATAATTATTCACCCAAACTACAGAACTGTTTTAATGAGCAGTTTTCCAATAGGTATCTTAAGTATTCCTAACCACTCACTAGATGGCGCCCCAACAATTTTGGTAATTGATAATCGCTTGAAATAGGTTCTTAGCAAAGATATAAACACTAGTAACGTTGTATTGGATAATATTGTATTTGTCAATAGTTTTCAACCATTTTAGAGGTTGTAATAATAATGAAACATAGTGCCAACTTATATAAATATTTAACCTTTCACAGTTATGTTTATATTAATAAACATTTTATTATTAAGTTTAGTATTAGTTTCCTGCACGAAATCACTGCCACCATCATACAGATTAAAAAAAGATTACCAAAATTGTGAGAGCGCCATCTATTGATGCTTTTTAAACCCAACTGACAATACCTACTGGAAAACTCCTCATTAAACCAAGCTTAGAACAATCTCGATTACACTGGTTTTCAAATAAAGAAAACCACATCGAAATTGGGTAATCTTCTTATCGTGTCAATGATAAAGTTAGATTAAAGTATGTATGTATGTATTTATGTATGTATGTGTATGAATATTTATTCTATTATTACTTAAATTTTTCCAGTCCAAAACCGAGCGACGCGGATGGCACTGTCCGAGGCCTTAAATAAGTCTTCGAGTGTGCATGAGTCCTGGCAGGCCGGGCAGACGAGCAAGTGCGCCATGGTCTGCGGCGAGGCCCCACACTCACAGGCGCTTTCCGTGGAGGCGATGTACCCCCATCTGCTCAAGTTGTCTTTTGATCTGTCGACCTGGGCACGCAACCTGTTCAGCGTCCTCCAAATCGGCCACGGTAGTTCATTGCCAGGTGGCAGTTTCTCCTCGGGTAGGACTTATGATTGGGGAGCAAATTCCTCTCGCTACAGACTTTCTCTGGCTTTCTGGGCATCGTCGGTAGCCTTGACAGTGGCGAGGAAATTAATTGGGTAATGACGGTTAAAAAGGAACTCACCGCCATAGCTAGTAAGGTCCGCTAAGGCCTTTCGGGTACCCAGCCTGTTGCAACGGCCCTTCCAAGACGGGCATGCTCCGTCTTCGGCCGCATCGTCACTTACCAACACTAAGGCTGCGTCCCCAGTAGGCAAACTTTGCCGCCGACTGAGTTAGCGGCGTATCGGTTTAGTATGCCCTTCCATATACTTTAAATGGAGTGTTCACAGTTTGCTAGTTTTGCGCTCAATCTACGCAATTTGCAGCGTTACGCGCGCCGACTATCTCAGTGGGCGGCTGACTCAAAGAAAAACCGGTTCCAGTCCCATTCAAGTTCCCGGCAAATCGATCTGAGTACGCCGCTAGGTCGAATTTTAGTTGGCTACAAATTTGCGGCTCACGCAGTCGGCGGCGAACAGTTTGCCTACTGGGGACTCGGCCTAAAAACCACTGAAAACCAGCGTCACGGCAACTGTCGTGGCATATGCTGAGTGTGGCCCCATTGCACTCTCCACATGGCACAGGTAACGAGATTAGAGTATCTTTTTTCTTTTTCTTGTTTTGTTTATGTCTGTTTGATATACATATTTTTTTATTTCAATTTAAGAATTGTGTGCTGTATGTTTGAGTGTAATAAATGTGTTTTACTTTACTTTACTTTACAACAGGTGAGATGGCGGTCAAATGCCTGCCTTGTCTAATATACACCTGACGACTGGTTCAGTTGGTTCACATGCCGGTCGCCGCAAGAAATTGAAATGACGAATTTTAATTTCTGTTACGGGTCTGGGTGATCTATATATAATAAGTATGTATATTAAAAACAAGTGTATCACCCATAACACAAGCTTCGCTTACTTTTGGACTAGATAGCGCTGTGTGAAGTTGTCCAAGCATATTTTTTTATTTTTTTAAGTATAAAAAAAAGAAAAGAAACTCACCGCCATAGCAAGCAAATGCGGCACGATCTCCTCATACCGCAGCCCCACGATATCGCGAACTCCTTCGCTGTCCAGCTGTTCCAGAACCGCAGCCGGCAAGTTCCCGTCGCCCCAAAACAGTTTCACTGCGTCGTGAGTGATTATCAGGTAGGCGAAGAAGACAGGGTTGTATTCAATATCGCTGCCTCGCAGGTTCAGTGTGTCTGCGGAGTGGTTCAGGGTCTTAGTTTCATGTGAACCACACTACCGAAAACCAGTATAAACGGAGCTAACATTGCTATGCGCGTCTATAGAGACGCTAGCTTATCTTATACTGGTTTTCGGTAGGTCGATATGCTGTATTCTGAACGGTGGTTTACATGACACTGAGACAAAACCAGTATAAGATGAGCTAGCGTCTCTATGGACACGCATAGCAATGTCAGCTCATCTTATACTGGTTCACTGCATTGTGCGTGATCATCAGGTAGGAGAAGCAGACAGGGTTGTATTCAATGTCGCTGCCTCGCAGGTTCAGTGTGTCTGCGGAGTGAATGAATGAATGAATAACGCTTTATTGCACAATCAAAAATATACAATACACACTTAAAATGGAGTGGTTCAGGGTCTCAGTGTTATGTGAACTACAGTTCAGATCGAGCCAGCAAAACCAGAATAACATGAGCTAGCATCTCTATAAATGCGCATAGCAATGTTAGCTCATTTTATACTGGTTTCGGGCAGGTCCAGCATATCGACCTACACAAAACCAGTATAAGATAAACTAGTGTCTCTATAGACACGAATAGCAATGTCAGCTCATGTTATACTGGTTCTTTGCATCGTGCGTAATCATCAGGTACGAGAAGAGAGGGTTGTACTCTATGTCGCTGCCTCGCTGGTTCAGTGTGTCTGCGGGGTGGTTCAAGGTCTCATGGCGGCCGCAGGACGTCTATTGGTGAACCAGATGAGGTCTAGAAACGGCCTATTTACTCTGGCCTGTAAGGAGCGCAAGTTGTACTATTGGGGAACACACTAGAAGGCAATGTGTTCCAATCCTTACCTGTGCGGATAGCTGGTACATCAACTATATAAGGATGGATCGCCTGCCAGCCTTTGGAGTCTTAGGTCTTGACGGCGGAAAAAGGCCACCGGCCCAGGACGTCCATTGCTGTGCATATTTTTATACCAAATGCCAATTGGCCGTGTGGTGTCCGGCAGAGTAGAATAGCACCAACCCCTTACACTCGACACACGACAATATACGACCAACTACACTTAAATTCAAATCTTTTCTGAGCTACTGAACCGATTTTAATGAAACAAAGCTAAGTGCCGTCTCGATTAAACTGGCTATCAAATAGAGGAAGCCTCATCCGAATCGGTCCATCGGTTCGGGGATACAAAGCCACAGATCCACAGGTACACACGTTGAACTTGTAACTCCTCTCTTATTTGGTCGGAGGTTAAAAATTATAATGTCACTCACAAGCGACCTCGTCCAGAGCCGTCACAACCAGCACATCAGCCTTCCTCTCCGCCATTTTGGATCTGAGTTCGGCAACCTTCACCCCGGCCGACTTTCCTGCGGACATTTAAATAAAAATTTCAAAATTTCAAAACACCCCATTTCATTTGTTTTGCCTCTTTAACAAGATGCAATTTTATGAAAAGCGTAGTTATCAAAATGGAATGGTATGCACCAGTTAGCTTAATGTCATCTGATTATACGTACATCGTTTCATCGTAACTGGATCGATTTTTGGTCGATGTCGAAAAGCACGAAATATAGAATAATACATTGATAAACGAAGGAAAGTTGTATATGTTTAAGTTATCTGAATACAATATACGACGATGCAACGGACTCATACTAAATGAATCAAAGTCACATCTGATTGTGTTCACCGGGAGAGCAATATCTCGGACAAGAATAACTGCTCCTATCCCCAATTGTGATGAGTGTAAGTTCCTTGGTCTTACACTTGACTCGAAACTGAACTGGAAGATGCACGTTGAAAACCTGTGCGATCGTCTCAGCAGTGCAGTGTATGCGCTACGCAAGCTCCGGCCTGTTGTATCGACGAGTGTGCTGCGGCAAGCGTACTTCGCGTACTTTCATTCCCTGTTATCCTACGGAACCATTCTGTGGGGCAATTCCACGGACTCCGGACGTGTGCTGCAGAAACGAGCCGTAAGGATAATCGAGAACGCGAGACCAAGGGACACATGCAGGCCATTGTGCAAAAAACATCGGATAATGTCGCTATTCTCATTATACATTTATAATGTAATTATGTATGTAAGGCGTAATCTTGGAAGCTTTGATTGTCGCACGGATGGCGGGCACGGTCTGAGAGGCGCGGGACGACTGGCTGTAGTCCAGCATCGAACTGCACTCGCAGAAAAAAATCCCCGTATAATAGGTCCGAAATTTAATGATAACCTACCCACGTCTATCAAGAAAGAACAAACTGACGAAACGTTTGCCCGCCGGCTGAGAAACTTTTTATTGGACAATGTATTCTATTCTGTAAATGAATACCTTACATATAAGGAAGATTAAATTGTATTTCTTTGACATTCAATGTAGTTATTACATGTATAAAATACAATTAATTTTACTTTTGACATATGAATTAATCTATTGACATTGTTGCAGTTATTGTTATTATTATTATTGACATTTGATGACATATCACATTCATTGTATTCATTATTTTGATGATAATATTTTATCTTCTGGGTAACTAATTAATATACTTTTAAATGTGATTATATGTATTATTAATTGTATTTTGACATACCCATTGATTTTGTTATTGACATTGTTGTAGTTATTTTTGATATAGACATTTAATCTTAAATAATGAATTTCTTATTTGTATTTTTGACATTTAATTGAGTAATTTACCAATATTGACATATATTTCATTTATTATTTTATTGAATATTTTACCTCCTGGGTAATTTATTAATTATAGGAAATTCTTATCTATATTTTATATAAAACTTCGGATTATTAATTTATTTTTTGACATTTATACAGTTTTAAATAAGTTATACAATTATGTAATTTTTTACAATATTGTATTTATTTTGACGGTCTCTTTTATAGATATATGATGATAAATGTAATATTATTATGTAAACTGTAGAAGAGTAATAAATAAATCTATAAATCTACGAAATAGAAAGTCAACAGCCGTCCTTTCATTTCATTTCTGAGTTTGTTATGTCATACGGCAGGCAAACAGGCAAGCGGGCCACCTGATTGAAAGTGCCACCACCACAGCCTGCACTGATTTGCCATTTCTTCCAGAAATTTAAAAACTTAGTTCTATGAAAATTCCACTTTCCGTAATTTTTGCCATACAAAGCGCCAATTTCAAAGACCTAATATACAGGGTGTTACATAACATATGTATGAAGCCGTGAACTGGATGGAGTGCTAAACATATTAAAACGATAGGTACTATTATTTCTGTCGTACGTGGAATTTTTGTACCTATCGTTTTCATACATTTAGCACTCCATCCGGTTCACGGCTTCATACATATATTATGTAACACCTGTATATTGACGCCAACACAGGCAGACTGACACCAGTACTCACCAGTATACTTGATAGGCAACGGCATGATGGAGTTCCTCGGGCGTGGCGGCGGCGGGTCCGCCAGCTGCTTCCGAGCCTCATCAACCAGGTTCCGGGGAACCGGCACCAGACGCATGTTGGATTTCGCCAGGTACGTCTGAAGTGGTCCAATGGGTTAGCTTCATCATCATCATCAGTGTATTATACTATTCCAGTGCTGAATACAGGCGCCGTGTCCGAGAACAATGATTTTGATTTGCCGAGGCTTATGTATCCAGCATCCACCCCTAGCTTTTCGCATATCGTCACTCCATCTGGCTGATCTACTTATATAAGCAGATTGAATTCCGATAACGTGTCTATTACGGATGTGGTCCCTACACTTGCGCGAATCCATTTGCGCACATGGACATTAATACGAAAGACACTTGCGCGAGTGGACGTTTGAGCGGGTGGACATTTGCGCGGATGGACATTTGCGCAGATGGATTTGTCATTTTTGCGAATGCGTGTTTCTTTGGAACCGTGACAGACAGATACTTGAAATCTTCACGGAAACGGGTGTTTCTATGGCCGCCATAACAACAAACAATATAAATTTTAAAATGATGAAAATTAAAAGGGTGCCCCATTTTGTAAAAGTTAGTCTCTTACTAACTTTTTAAATCATAATCTTATTGCTATCCTAAGAAATTATTGTGTTAATGGTACGGGACTCGCCTGCGCCTAGTGCGATAAACAGACACTCATATTTCAATACCGCTTTATTATACTGGTGGCGGGAAGGCTAACGCGCAACCTTCAGTATTTTTGCAATGATACTTCATTAGCAACTGAACCCATGAAATCCATGATACGGAATCACAAAAACAACAATTTCAATCATTGAAATCAGACAATTGTTAGCAATAGAGTTAGGTAATTAGCCCACCGTACTGACCTGTATGCGTCGCCGAATACTGTGCGAATGAAGTGTAAGTCAGAGTATAGTCCATCGACTCGATAAGACTGACCTGTAACGGTGACCACTCCTCCCTGTGGCCCTAGCACAAGTGTGTCAGCGACAAAGCTCGCGCCGCGAAAGAGCGTTTGTCTCTTTCTCCCAATACTAAGACGTAAGATATAGCAATACCTATGTCGCGCTTTTTATCGCTTATCGCGCGCAAGAGCAACTTGTGCTAGGCCTACAAGTCATCGTGTAGGGGTCCACCCCGACCAGATATCCATCACCCTAGTTCTGGACGAGCCACTTCTCGATTCGGAGCGTCTCCGGCAGGCCTTTTGCGATTACGTATGATCGATTTAATATAATCAGTTTATTGCAATGGAACTTCGTTAGCAACTGAAACCATGAAATCGATGATACGCAATCGCCAAAAGTAACAATTTCAATCATTGAAATCGGACAATTGTAACAATTTCAAATCAAATCAAAATCAAATCAAATGTTTATTTGTAAAAATATTTGGGTTACATTTTTTAGGTCTTTTTAAGTAGGTACAATTTTTGTCCATGCCATTATCTGATTTCAATCGTTGAAATCAGATAATTGTTAGCAACAGAGTTACATAATTACCCTACTGAAGGCAGCAGTTTAACCTACCCACCGCCAGTATAATCTAGCGTCATGGACATCTAGAATGGACATTTGCGCCAGCGGAGATTTGCGCTAATGAGTGTATCTTGGAAACCGTAACAGATAGATACTTGAAATTTTCATGGAATGTGTCTTACTATGGCCGCTATCACAAAAAACAATAGAAAAAAATTGAAAATTAAGAGGGGTCCCACAATTTTTTCGTAACAGTAACAGAGTTACGTAATTAGCCACCTGTACTGACCTGTAACGGTGACCACTCCTCCCTGGTCATAGTGTACGGGTCCACCCCGACCAGGGATCCATCACCCAGGTTCTGGACGAGCCACTTCTCGATGGGGAGCGTCTCCGGCAGGGCTGGAAATACGATTGGCAACACTGTATTGAAGGGAGAAATTGAAGGTCAGATGGGGAATATAGGATTGGATGGGGCAGATGGGATCGGTGGGGAAATTGTTGTAGGATCGATTGGGAAGCATTTTTATCTATAGGCACCTTCATACGGACCCGGGATATTAGCACCAAGATAATGATTGATGACCTTCATAGCTACGCTCGAGGGGTGACCGTCAGAGTAGAATAGCACCAACCCCTTACACTCGTGGGTGTCGTACAAGGCGCCTAATATTTTCGAGGCAAAAGATCTAGAGTCTCCGTTGGCTGGAAACTGGGCAGCAGCGTTTTCCATTGTTAAATTTATAACACTGCGATCTCCAACCCGCCTGCCAAGCGTGGAGATTATGGCCGTAACCTCCTCTTTCGTGGGAGAGGCCCAAAGACCTGCAGTGGACTGTTACGGTCTGTGATGATGATAGCTACATCAGAGTGTGGCTGTTTATGTGTCATCTCTTCATACGCGGCTATTTTAAGCGACGCTTGTTAACTTATATCTTTGTTTTAGCGTTCCTATTGTAGCTATAGGTGTTGCTACAAGGTTATATCAGGTGGTAGGATTCTGTCAGGGTCAAGCCTAACGAATCCGCTTGGGTCTACAGCAAAAAATATAGTTGGCGTTGTTGTCTTCAGGTTCGAAAGAGTAACCAAACCAGTTAGTATACTGGAGGTAGCCGTGATCACTTTCCATCAGATGGCTCGCTTGCCTGTTTGCCTACGATAAGACATAATGAAACTACAATACCACCACCACCGCGCTGCCCATGGACCCCATACACACATAAGGCATCCCGCAAGAGTAGACATAGTATCAAGTGCCACAAAGCCGTATTTGGGGTACAGTAGATCAATTGGGGAACACGGGATCGCATCAGTATCGCGTAAGAGTGTTGAGTATGGGCTCAACTGGAGAGTACAAAAAATTCTAGGTATCCTGAGTCATTTGTACGCATCAATTAGGGATCTACACTAGATCAATAGCGGAACACGGGATCACGCCTCGGTAATACAGAACCAAATACAAAATGGAATCAACTGGAAAATCTAGATATCCTGAGTCATTACTACGCATCAAATGGAGATTACAAGGCCACTCACATTGCTTCATGAGCCCCCAGACCGTAGTATCAGCCTCCTTCTCGAACTGAGTGTAGTAGCGGCCGTCGGTCCAGACCAGAGCGCGGTCCGGAGTCACCACCGCGGTGCCAGCCGACCCGGTGAACCCGGACACCCAGGCGCGGCGGGCGTCCACGGGCGCTATGTACTCTGACTGGGGAGGAAAGATTCAATTCAATTCAATCCATTTATTCGTGGTACACAGGTTATGCAGTTGTTACAATTTTAGTAGATGGGTCCTCTGTGACCTGCCATCGGCATACAAATTTGGAGTGGGTAATTACAATTTAGAATTTAAATAATTTCATATACATTAAACATTCAACAATATAAAATTAGTATTAAATAATCATTATAAAATTTCACTATTCAATGTCAATATTAATTAAATTGTCAATAGAAGATAGTGTCAATAATAATATGAATGTCAAATAAAAATATAATGTCAAAGTAATTTAACAATTAATAAACCTCAAATTACTAACAATATTCACAATGACAAAAAGAAAGAAAAGACATTTATTATACAATAAATAAGTGACTTTTTAACAGATATTTGTGGCTTGTCGAATTCTAATGTCGAGAGCGGCGAGAATCGCCCCTCAGTATAAAATCAAACAAAATGGCGGCGGGTTATTTGACCTGACGTAGCTGCGTGAGTCTGTAGGTCATGTATACCAAAACTAAATTGTCAAGAAATTGTCGTACGTTGCATGCTTCACTTCTCTTAGTGTAAAATGACGTCTGAATTTTTTTTTATGCTACTGATTGACCAACGAGCAGACAGCCCACCTGATGGTAAGCGGTAACTGTCGCCCATAACATATACATTTCATCCATTTAGGTTGCAGGTAACACAAATGCAGAAGTCACTGTGAGGACTAAGATGAAATGCCTCAAGCCTGTAATTTATCTGGCTGCCTTATGCCTTATATGCCTTAGCGGCAGAAATAGATAAGGCGGTTGTCCTCACCCTGGTAAGCCATGTGGTGTCCTGCAGAGTAGAACAGCAGCAACCCTTTACACTCGTGGGTATCGTACAAGACGACTAATGTTTTCGAGGCAAAAGATCTAGGTCTCCGTAGGCTGGAAAATGGGAAGCAGCCTTTTCCATTGTTACATTTGTAACACTGCGATCACGCCAAGCGTGAAGATTATGGCAATAACCACCCCTTCCGTGCGGCCTTCAGTCCTGCAGTGGACTGTTGACTCACCCAGCCGGACTCCTCAGGCTCGACAAGTGTCCTCCCACCTGTGTTTTGTTCAAGTGTCCTCCCACCTGTGTTTTGTTCAAGTCCATGTACGGGACGATAACTCACATTGTGCGCATCGGCGGTGGGCACGATGAAGGCGGCCAGCGCGGGCGAGTGCGACGCCATCAGCGCGCGCAGCGCCGACACCCGCTGCAGCGACATGTCTGCTGAGGGAGGGAGGGAAACATGTCGCATCAATGCCATTAAAATAGTCAGATAGAGATCATCAGGTCGCCCGCTTGCCTGTTTGCCTACCGTATGACATAAAATACCTGTGTCGAAAGGTCTCGCTCTTCCAAATACATAAGGTTGTAATGTAAACATAATAAACTAATACCAATGTATCATAGGATTATATACATAACAATATAATTAATGATAATTTAACACATTAACTCGGGACCCCACATACGTAGGTACCTACTTATTCGAGTTATAATCCGCGTCATGAAAGAAGAGACTTGTCAATAGTAGAGGGGATTTCGCGCAGATATAACTAGTGTCTAGTAAGAAGATACTTGGCGGGTCACGTGGTTCGACTTGCGCAGGAGGCTATTGTAACCCGCGTCACGAAAGAAGAGACTTGTCAAACGGCAGTGGAGGGGATTTCGCGCAGGTAATCGTAGACAGAGCAAGTCGAACCACGTGACCCGCCAAGTCTCTTCTTATTTGACACTAGTTATATCTGCGCGAAATCCCCTCTACTATTGACAAGTCTCTTCTTTCATGACGCGGATTATAACTCGAATAAGTAGGTACCTACGTATGTGGGGTCCCGAGTTAATGTGTTAAATTATCATTAATTATATTGTTATGTATATAATCCTATGATACATTGGTATTAGTTTATTATGTTTACATTACAACCTTATGTATTTGGAAGAGCGAGACCTCTCGACACAGGTATTTTATGTCATACGGTAGGCAAACAGGCAAGCGGGCCACCTGATGAAAAGTGGTCACCACTGCCTATAGACATTAGCAACACCAAGAGTATCGCCAATGCGTTGCCCACCTCTATAACACGTTGCTCTGGCAGCAAAAAGGCAAATGCCCCTCCACTGCGAAAGCCACGGTTCCCCAAATCCCCTTCCAATGGAGCACTGGAAACCTTACTCACCGGCAGAAACACAATACTATTTAATAGAGATTATTTAGCTGCGATATTCTGCAAGGCGCTTAGATAAAAAATATTATATATTGATGTGACCATTTACAAATTAGTTTCAAGCAAAAGGTCAACATCCGCTATTCTATCCGCCAATCTATTTGTGTTTCGCATCTACTTACTACTCGTAGGTATAATTTAAATCCGGAAATAACCGTTACGTTACGTTCTTCTGTCGGTTGCGACAGAAAAAGTCGGCTAACCCCAATCAAGTTTACTTGACCTCAAATATTTACTACACTACAGAACAGATTTTAATGAAACAAAGCCAAGAACCATCTCGATTGAACTAGCTTTCAAATAGAGGAAACTGCACCAAAATCGGTCCATCCGTTCGCGAGCTACAATGCCATAGGGAGAGACAAAGCCACGGATACACACATCAAACTTATACCATCCCTCTTTTTTGGTCGGGGGTTTAAAAAGATACATTTTTCAAACTGACTATGACTATTGTTCGTTGTACAAAGAAAAGCTTAAACAGATTTAAATTGAATGAAATTAGATGAAACGTTACATAGCATAAAAATTACTTCGGTGAACAAAACTGCTTACTATAGTTTTTTAGATTGATGGTTTTCGATGGATCCAAAATCGTACACACAGCTGCTGCTTTAGAGCCCGCGTAAGTAACCCGTACTAACTTTAGTTTAGGAGCACGGTAAAAAGAAATGTACATCTGTTGGCAAATTTAATAAATAAATAAACTTCCCAAAACACTCACTGTCTGTACTAGCTTCCGCTTTACTGTGGATCAGGGCCCTTGCTCCAGCATCAGTGAGGTTGAACTTGTCAAATGCAACACTGTAACAAGAAGAACAGATTTTATTAAATATTATTATTAAGCAGGCAAGCCGTTGTCAAAACAACTGATAAGATGCCTGTATTCGGCTCTTCTCTACTCATTATCAATCTGTATTTATAATATATTATATTATATTCTGCTGTCACCACGGATTCTGGCAACTTATTCCAGCACACCTAGCGCAACTGTGCTCTCGCACGCGATTTGCGAGAATAGGCGCGACATAGATACTGCCAACTCTTTCATCTTAGTATTGAGAGAAGGAAACAAACGGTCTCTCGCGGCGCGAGCTGTGTCGCGGATACACTTGTACTAGCTGTGCAGGCATTCACGACTCGGTCGGTCAAGAAGTGTCTGTTGTTTTATTTATTTAAGGAAAACCCACAGCAATGATAACAATATAAAATAACACTGGCAGCACAGAGCTAATTATGTAATTATAGGTTTCCACCGATAGAAACTGCATAAACGAATACATAGGTACTATCTAAAAGTTAGGCTACCGAACAGTCCACTAGACTACAATTTCAAACTTAAACTAAAATATACGTACAATACCAATAATCAGATTCCTCTGGTAGCAGGGTCATGGAGGTCAGATGGCAGTCGCTCTACTCTAATTACCTGCCCTGCCAAATCCTGGATCATGGTCACGGCGGACCCCGGGCCCTCTCGCGCGAGAACACAACCGTGACATGAACGCCAATATTATTATTTATACTGCGGCCGATCTTACATTTTACAGTAAGGGAAAACATAGTGAGGAAACCTGCACATTCAGGCGACTGAATGATAACCTATAAAAACACGATCCAATCTGGTCAGGTTCCCCTTTTAACAGGATCACGGAGGTCAGATGGCAGTCGCTCCACTGTAATTACCTGCCCTGCCAAATCCTGGATCATGGTCACGGCGGATCCCGGGCCCTCTCACGCGAGGACACAACCGTGACATGAACGCCAAGATCATTATACTGCGGCCGATCTTACATCTTACAGTAAGGGAAAACATAGTGAGGAAACCTGCACATTCAGGCGACTGAATGATAACCTATAAAAACACGATCCAATCTGGTCAGGTTCCCCTGTTAACAGGATCACGGAGGTCAGATGGCAGTCGCTCCACTGTGGCTGGCGATGGCTGAGCGTATTGGCGCTCGTTAGGTCTGTAGAACAGTGATGATGACGATGATGATCGAGAAGGTGCAAAGACTTCTATACGTACAAGTAGGTACTACAAATCAATGATAAGGTGTAACATTACAATGATAGCTGAAGACATTGTAAACCTCGTATCAAGAACTTGTACACCGCGTGGCATTGGCAGGATCCAGGATTGGCAGACGAGCGCGAGCGCAGAAAATATAATTACGTCTCGTACGAACATATTCGTCACATAGTTGTTAAAATGTCCATTTTCATTCAAGTATAATCAGAATTTATATGGCGTAGTGTCGTTCAATAGCTTGACAACCATTACTGACAGTGTCATAGTGCAAGGAAAGCGCACTGAAAAAGATTGAACGGTTTGAAAAAAAAAAACACTTTTTTCCCGCCCTCAACATTGCATTACCCATCTGTGGCATTGCCTGGGGGCTTACCATGAGCTCTAATAGCAGGACCTAAACACTTACACTGCTGTACTTATAAGAGACAAGCTTATGTGACACGTATAGCGCTGTCTCGTTCCAAGCAGGGCAGTTCTGTTTAGGTTCTGCTATAAGAGCTCATGGTAAGCCCCCTGAAGCCAAGCAAAATATATAATTTGGATGACATACAAAATATACTGTGAAGTAGAGACACATTCAAGTACTTATAATTGTTTATTTTCGAAATGACATTATCGCGTCAGAAGCACAGAATAAAAACAGAAATTAATTTTACAGTATCCAAGTCTCATGTTGACCAATGTTGTAATATTAGTCGAATTTGTAAACTATAGTTATTTATAATATTTCAGGCGCCCAGCGTTTCTTATTAGTGTTAGTGAAGCTTCCCATAAGCACAGCGAAACTTATGAAGGTAGCTTTTATACCTACCTCGGTTTCACGGGCGAAGCCAGGTTTTGGTTTTGAGGGGGTTGAAGATAAAATTGGTTATAAAGAGCTGGAGCAAAGTTATTAAAGAAAAGTAATGAATTAGCTAAAATATCTTATTATGAAATAATAAATCTGAATTGATCACGCGGCGCAGACGGTGTAAAAAAAAGGGGGGGGGGGGGTTGAACAATTTATTAGCTATCTAGTATCAATGATACTTAAACAGTGCCAGTTGACGAGAGTTGACATCAGCAGGCTGTAAGTCATAAAACCTGTGGGCTAATTATGTGACACTGTTGCCAACAATTCACTGATTTCAATGATTGAAATTGTTACTTTTGCTCGAATCGATTTCATGGATTCAGTTGCTAACAAAGTTCCATTGCAATAAACTGAAACTATTAAATCCATCATGCGCAATCGCAAAAGTAACAATTTCAATCATTGAAATCAGATAATTGTTGGCAACAGGGTCATGTAATTAGCATACTGAAGCCAGAACTTAATGTCGAGAGAATGAGCGACCTCGTGTAAGGTTTGACGACCTGAGTGTGTCAGTTGGTTAACATGCCGGTCGCTACGCAGAGGTCCCGGGTTCGATTCCCGGCCGGGCAGAAATAGAAATGAGGAATTATAATTTTCTGTTACGGTTCTGGGTGCAGTATGTATAAAAATGTGTATTTACAAATAAAGTATATAAGTAGTTTATCAGTTATCTAACACCCATAACATAAGCTTTGCTTACTTTGGGGCTAGATGGCGCTGTATGAATTTGTCTCAGCATGTGATGCAGCATGTTCAATTTCGTTGGCAAACTTAGTTCCATAGTTCCATACCCTATCGTACTTATGAGTACGGTCACGTACGGTCACGAGAAAACCTCGACGCCTTGAACAACCTTGTCACAGTAACGAAAAAGGATGGACAACACTTCCTTTCTTTAGACGTTCTTGTGATTGTTTTAATAAATGTTTAAGCAGTGTCGACATTTTCTCAACGAGTATCTCTCTTTATAAAGAGAGAGTACGAATTATTGATATAAGCATGTAGGTACATCTGTACAAATAAGCATCACATAAATATAACCCTATTAGTTACTATTACGCAGCATTATATATTTTTTTTGTTAATAATTATATCAAAATTACTATTTCTTGCGCTGTATAACTTCTGTAAGCACGATAAAAATTGTATCAGAATTATGGAACTGTTAGTCTGTTGATATGTTTTGTTTATGTGTAATATTTATGGAAGATTGTTTGATTCCCTAAAAAAATAAACAAGTTTTATTGAGACAAAAGATCTAGAGTCTCCGTTAGCTGGAAAATGGGCAGCAGCTTTTTCAATTGTTATATTTATAACGTGGAGATTATGGCAATCACCTCCTCTCGAGTGGGAGGAGGTGATTGCCTAAGTCCACCTTACAGAATATCGCAGCTATATAATACTCTTTTAAATAGTATTGTGTTTCTGCCGGTGAGTAAGGTTTCCAGTGCTCCATGGGGTGGGGATTTGGAGAACCGTGCCTTTGGCAGTGGAGAGGCTTTTGCCTTTTTGCTGCCAGAGCAACGTGTTATAGAGGTGGGCAACGCATACTCTTGGTGTTGCTAATGTCTATAGGCAGTGGTGACTACTTCCCATCAGGTGGCCCGCTTGCCTGTTTGCCTATAGCACGACATAAAAAAAAAGTCCTGCAGTGGACTGTTATGGACTGTGATGATGATTGTGACAACTTTGTTAGCGTATGATGTGGGTCATGAAGACACTTACAAAAACACCAGAATCACATTCCACATCCACACTTCAAAAACACATCTTCGCGGCATTTTTAAAACAAAAATCACTATCAAAATAGCGTCACTATAGATAACCTTTCCGGCACCTTATGGGTACCGTAATGACACTTAAGAGCAACCTTACGTTATTTTAAACCGAAATAACTGTTAATTTAAGCTTATAGCGACCTATACTAGTGTTAGGCCACCACGGGACATTGTAACAGATATTTCTACGAACTAATATGAGATGGCAGTATAGATAGGTGCGGTATGACAACGTAAATATGGTCTATTCTGTGCGTCGTAGGTCGTTGTGTGTATTTGGCAGAAGCACGAGTTATTTTATTCGCTAGACATAGACAGACGTGAACCACTTATGGCCACATAGTCACACCAGGTGAGATGGAGGTCAAACGCCACGCTAGACGTTTTAACCCATTCGCTGCCGCCGCCTCGACATTTGGGCCGTAATTGGCACTACGCGAGTACGCGCGGACTTGTTTCGCCGGTCTATAAGAGTCATTAGTACATGCGGCACTGGTGTTCCGGTCCTGTACCTCGGGTACAAGTCGGACCCTTAAACGCTGCGGCCGCCTCGACATTTGGATCGTAATTAGCGTTACGCGAGTGCGCACGACTCGTTTCGCCTGTCCATACAAAGTTAGCGCTATGCGAGTGCGCGCAGACTTTTGGCCGGTCCATATAAACACAATCGAACTCAATCGGCTATGGCCCGCGCACTAGCGTCGCCTCAGCGCAGACTCAGCTGGCCGAGCATCCGCACACGCGTATGGTACATTTCAGCGGCCTTACAGCTCATCTGGCGGTGTTTGGTAGCACCGCGCCTGACTCTTTGATATTTGGGTTCGCAGCACGTGTTAATAAAAAAAATCTTTAAGGAGAAGTAACCTACCTAACACCCATTTGACCCATGGTGTTTAACTGTGTATCGATTAGGTGATATTGCCTGCACGTACCATTATTCAAAATAGATAACACCATAATCATTTCAGTCACAGGCCGTCCGCTGCTAGAAGCCATTCGGGAAACGCGATCCGGGCGAGCGCTTCATCCTTATGTTCTGGATATTCCAGCTATCCGCACGAGCCGCTTCAGTTTTAATTTTTATAATGCGTACGGCTAAGGAATGGAACGCGTTGTCTGCGAGTGTCTTCCCTGATCATTTTAATCCCTTTTTTTTTTTTTTTTTAAGTTATACGGTAGGCAAACAGGCAAGCGGGCCACCTGATGGAAAGTGGTCACCACTGCCTATAGACATTAGCAACACCAAGAGTATCGCCAATGCGTTGCCCACCTCTATAACACGTTGCTCTGGCAGCAAAAAGGCAAATGCCACTCCACTGCCAAAGCCACGGTTTCCCAAATCCCCACCCCATGGAGCACTGGAAATCTTACTCACCGGCAGAAACACAATACTATTTAAAAGAGTATTATCTAGCTGCGATATTCTGTAAGGTGGAGGTACTTCCCCAGTCGGGCGGCTCCAATTCGAACGAGATACCCCGCTATGCCCTACCTCTCTTAAAATAACCTCTCTATTAATCTAGGCGCCTTCAAGGCTGGAGTGAATAGGCTGTTCGGCATCGTCACTTACCACCAGGTGAGGTAGCGGTCAAACGCCTGGTTAGTCTAATAATATATTTAAAAAATGTTCTGGACATATGATAGCCCTCCTCCTACACCACCGATCAGCTCTGTGCCTCTTGCATCCACCAAACTGTACCATATCGTGGGTAGCTGTCCTTCACTTCGATTTCCCATACGTGAGTGGCCATTATAATGGCCACGTGGCTACGTGTATACACGTAGGTATATCATGAAAGAGGTATATACCTCATGAAGATGTATTCACAAGTGCTTATTTGCCATACTGTCCCTCCCTTTACTGTCGCAGGCCTCGAACAAGCAATGAGATTACAATAGCTCTTAAACTTATCCATGGCCGAGCAGCGACCGTGAAATCTCGTCTAGTTTAAATAAATAAACTTGGACAAATTCACACAGCGCTATGTAGCCCCAAAATAAGCAAAGCTTGTGTTAGATAACTGATAAACTACTTGTATACTTTTTTATATACATACTTATTACACATACCTAATACACTCAGACCCGCAACAGATATTAAAATTCATCATTTCAAATTCTGCCCGGCCGGGAATCGAACCCGGGACCTCTGCGTGTCGACCGGCATGTTAACCAACTAAACCACTCAGGTCGTCAGTAATATTCCGGTTGTGACCTCGCAAGCGAGTTCACAACCGTGTCCGGTGTGTCCGGGGTCCACCGTGACCACGTTCCACGGTTACTAGTTTTGAAATGTTATCCTTGGAAACTTAAACATTAACCCTTTAACCGCCAAGGTCGGATATATCCGACAAAAAAATTCGTGCTCATTTCGCCAAGGACGGATATTTACGACCAAATAGGTACCACTACTCGGTTGATCTGCCTTTTTGTTTGATAGCACTGTATTATATTAAAATTATGTTCATAATTTGGTAAATAGTTGATGAAGTAATCATATACAATTGCTTACACTTTAGTTTCTTAATTAGAAGACTTAAAAATAATGTCTAAAGTTGAATAAATTACTGATAGTATTATTCGAAAAGTGTATTGGTGTCCAGCGCCAGTGACGGAAAAATCCGACAATAAGGATGGGACATAAGCAATGATTTACTGGTAGAAAAATCCACATAAATTAAATTATTTCTGTTTATACTTACTAATTTATTATAAAACAAATAAAGCAAATGTTACTCTATAGTAAACACATTTATTTCTATAAATAAATGTGTTTATTTTGTTTTATCTATATATATAAAAGAAAGTCGTGTTTGTTACAACACTTATAACTCGAGAACGGCTGGACCGATTGCCATGGTTTTTGATTTGTTGGATTTGTTTCCTTCCCGAATAGCAGAATACATCTTAAAAACAATGAAAACTCGATATGTGTAATGAATACTTAATTTGGTGGTTTTATGCGAGTGCACATTTTAATAACAATGCCGCGTCCTAGAAGATCTAATCTTTCCCAGCAAAGCCGTAATGCAATTAGGCAACGGAATATCGCGAGTCAATTAGTGTAGGGTAGGTGTAGGGTAGGTGTAGGGTAGGTGTAGGGTAGGGGTAGGTGTAGGGTAGGTGTAGGGTAGGTGTAGGGTAGGTGTAGGGTAGGTGTAGGGTAGGGGTAGGTGTAGGGTAGGTGTAGGGTAGGTGTAGGGTAGGGGTAGGTGTAGGGTAGGTGTAGGGTAGGGGTAGGTGTAGGGTAGGTGTAGGGGTAGGTGTAGGGTAGGTGTAGGGTAGGTGTAGGGTAGGTGTAGGGTAGGTGTAGGGTAAGTATACGGTAGGTGTAGGGTTAGAACGCTACGCGAACGAAGTCGCGCCGGGTCAGCTAGTTTATAATAAATAAAGCTTAAAAATGTCAGTGACTGAATCGACAATTCTCATCCCTAGTCTGCATGTTTAGAAACTAATGTTGCTAGTACACCCAGCGCCACGGACGGAAAAAGACGACCGCTTCTGACGTCATAAACGAGTGCCGCCTTCTGGATTTTTCCATTGGTGTTGTGCTTATGCGTGTTATTATTATGTTCGTGTTATCGATTAATGTGATTAAACATGATTACAGCTGAAGAATTAATACGTATTCTGGAAGGTGATCTGTAGTTAAATATCATTAGAATCTGTCAAGGTTCGATTCGGTAAACTGATATTAATATTGTTGAAATAAGTATAATCATGTTTGTTAAAAAACTGACCAATGTTGTTTGTTAACTATTGCATTTAGATAAAGAATACTCTATAGGACTGCATTGAAAAATAAGAATAACAAAATTCTTTTCATGACCAATTTTATTGTGCGGAAATCAATAAATCTTTCAATATCTGTAAACGCTTTTTGTTTCATTGTGTTACCAAAATACCTGCTAATATTAGAAATAAAATTACAAAGTAACGTTATCTATCTACTGTCTGTTACGATATTTAGATGAAATTGTAAGCGTTTGAAGGGGAATTACCCATATCGATATACTATTGAACATCACTATTTGTTGTAGGTATTTATTTTTCGTTTTACTGTGCGTGGCGCTGAGGGCACGCCAACTGATTCTAAGCGTGGCGGTTAAAGGGTTAACCGAAAGGTATAATGGGACAAGCTACGATCAGTATTACTTGTGTATATTCCGAGCGTAATACAAGCGGGGGCCCCGCTGGATAGCTGACGTGGTTTATCGTTATTACCATCAAAATGGTTGAGGTATTTATTTATTTATTCATTTATTGCGATATCACTATTAATAGGTACAGTGCGTTACATTACACATACTATATACATAGGTATATAATAGATCTTACATTAATAGTGACACCCCGCTGGGGTATAGCAATTTACAATTTACGAGACAGCTGAGGACAGTTGACAACAGAGGGCAACTGAAATAATAATTATACTTAATCCTATATTATATCTATGCAACATTATTAACTCAAATAACATTAATAGATATCAACTCTATATTCCTCTACCGAGTTAACATTGATAAATATTTATTAACATAAACAATACCGCAACTAACTAAGATAATAACATTTGAGTTTTCGGCAAGTACTACATCACACATAAATATTAAGCATTAAGTTTGTCTTCAAAAAAATCTTTTAAATTATAATAACTCTTATCAACAAGGTATCTTTTAAGTTTTTTGGAGAATAGTTCATCCTTTCCTATATTTTTTAATTCGTTTGGAATGTGGTTATATATTTTGATTACCATTGAGTGTGGACCTGATGTAAAAATGTGTAATTTTGAGAAGGGTATTTTAAGCTTATTGAAGTTACGATTGTTTCTTTTTGTGTTTTTTTCCGGTGAATATAACTGGTTACATTGGACGGTGTTCATAAATTCGTGAGGTAGGTACATTGAACAAGAAAGCATTGACCTTATTCTTTTTGCGCTAGCTCGAGTGGCCCCGCTAGGTATAAACACAGCCAGGATTTGGCAGATTTAATCATTATAATGGACCTCCGTGGCCCTGTTAACCGAACCTAACCATATTGGCTGGATCGTGGTTACACATTCAGTCCCCTGAACGTGCAGGTTTCATCACGATGTTTTCCGTCACCGTAAGAGCTTCGGTTAGCATCCAACTAATGTACATAACTCAGAAAAGAGTCATTGGGACATGGTACGCTTACGAGTCGGGTACCTTAACCACTCGGCCACCTACGCTTCGTCTAGTTTAGATATAATATTGACGTCAATATCCCGGTTGTTCTCTCGCGCACGAGGGCCCAGGGTCCGCCTTGACCATCATTTGTCGGTACCTAAGCAGATTGAGTCATGGTTACTACACATTCAGAGGCCTAAATATGTAGGTTTTATCGCGATGTTTTCCCTCACCGTAAGAGCATCGGTTAGTATTTAACTAATGTACATAACTCAGCATTGATATATGGCCACAGTGGGATTCGAACCCGGCACCTCTCGCTTACGAGTCGGATACCTTAACCACTTGGCCACCGACGCTCCGTTCCATATTTATCACGTTTCTTTAACATTCTCAGCCCTTTGATATTATATACCTAGACGTCCCGCTTTTCCGGTACGCTGACCGATTTAGTCACGGCTCACTGACTTCCGTGACATTAGGAAGAGTTGACGACCTTCGGACTGTCTACTGGCATTTATAGGTACGACCTAGGCTAGAGATGAGGGTGTTATGGATATAGTTGGCTACGAGTTCTTTAGTGGTTGGTCGAGCATGTCCTTGAATAAAAATAAGTTCTTGAAGGAAAAATATTTTTTCATACCAAGCTTCCGCTCATCAAGACCATTCCGAAGAGCCCAAACACGGGGTTACACTTCCGACTCCATCATTACACCAGCTCCAGCAATGCATTGACATCCAAGTTTTTTTTTTTTTTTTTTTTATTTAATTTAGACATAACAACAAATATGACAAATCAATTAGTTCAGGCACTTAAATCTACTAAAGATTTGTAATGTGCCAAGCCTGGCGAGTATGTTCACTTTAGTATAACAATAGGTTTATAGGTACATAAACCCGCGCGCGGCGACCACCGACCCACCCGCCAACAAACGACACAACGATAGGTAACAATAGTTATTTAATCGTTGGTTCTACGTTTTGTCGCTTATTTATCTGACGGCAGGAGTGACGACATTCGCCGCACCCGAGTATCTTATCACTGCGATACAAAGAAACCGGTTATCGAACACAATGCAAGAATAGCGAAGTGAAGTGTACTGGTGCATGTATAGTATGATGTTTTTAGGACGACCTGAGTGGCTCAGTGGTCAACATACCGGTCCGCCACGCAGGAGGTCCCGGGTTCGATTACCGTCCTTACGAGTCTGAGTGTTCTATGTATAATAAGTATGTATTCACAAAGTATATCAGCCATCTAGCACCCATAGTACAAGCGTTGCTTAGTTGGGGCTACATGGTGCTGTGCGAATTTGTTAACGAATATTTATTTAAATATATATTTTTATTGTAGTTGGTTTTTGTAGTTGTTTTTAATTTTTTTGGGAAACTGTTTATTACCGTACATAATTCTAAGTTCATAAGGCAATTTATTAAGTAATGTGGGTATTACGAAGTTAGCAGTGCGCGATCCGTAATAGTTTATTCTTTGTGGAATCAGATATTTCCGGGCTGCCATTGATCTTAGGTGGATGCGATCGTGATGTAGTTGGCTTAGTGAGAGTGTATTTAGCATTTCAGTTTTATTGTATTCCTTGAGAATATTGAGTTCGAATTGTTTTTGTACAGGTAAGACGTTATTATATGTAAATAATTTGTGGAGGTTGTTTTTAAATTTAATTCTAATATGTATTGGTGTGATTGTCTTTAATATTCTTATTTGTAATTTGTAATTTAAGTTACAAAGGTACACCAAATTTCAGCTCAATGAGGAGTTTTCCAGTAGGTATTGATAGTTTGTTTCAAAAAGCATCAATAGATGGCGCTCCTACAATTTTGGTAATCTTTTTTAAATCTGTATGATTGCAGTGATTTCATGCAGCCAAGTAATACTAAACTTGAAAATAAAGTGTTTATTAATATAAACATAACTGTTAAAGGTTGAACGAAGTGTAAAAAGAAATATTTATAGAAGTTGGCACTATGTTCCATTATTATTACAACCTCTAAATGAGTTGAAAACTATTGACAAATATAATATTATTCAATACAACGTACCCAGTGTTTATATCCTGTTTGCTAAGAACCTATTTCAAGCGATTATCAATTACCAACATTGTCGGGGCGCCATCTAGTGAGTGGTTAGGAATGTCTTAAATACCTATTGGAAAGCTCCTCATTGAACACCGGGAAGTTGGTCAAATTAGGCTTGCAAGATTTTTTTTTAGACCACCAAGGTGGCAAACAAGCTTACGGCCTGCCTGATGGTAAGCAGTCACCGCAGCCTATGGACGTTTGCAATACCAGGGGCATCACCCACGCGTTGCCGACCCCGTAAAAACCTTCCGAACATACATAGTTACATGTAATCTAAATTATAAATAAAAATTTGTAAGAACAGCATATCTCTACTTTGTCTGTTTACCACCAAAAATTTGCCCCGATCACATATAGGTAGTTATAATCTGTTTATTCTGACTTGTCTTATTTGGTGAACAAACAATGCCCAAAATCATGAGTTACCGTAACAATCACGCTACGTATATTGTGTATAAATGTCGAGAATTGTACAAGGAATACATAGAATGTGAATTTCAACGAATACTGCTGCACATTATCTATTTAAATACATAATTTGCTGAACCAAATAGGACAAGTCAGTTTAGACAGATTATACATACAAACATTGCAAATTCAATAAAAGCTTGTATAAAATAAAGGCCATGGTCTGTTTCCTAATAATACAAACACGGTCTCAATAGCCCTGTCTGTATAGAACTATATTAGGTAATATGATCACGGATTCGAAATTATGCCTTCATTAGGTGCCTATTTATTTTTGTGCTCCAAAAACCGGTTTTTTTTAATGTT
This sequence comes from Blastobasis lacticolella, assembly GCA_905147135.1. Taxonomy (NCBI): domain Eukaryota; kingdom Metazoa; phylum Arthropoda; class Insecta; order Lepidoptera; family Blastobasidae; genus Blastobasis; species Blastobasis lacticolella. Next base: position 1,943,277 of record LR990065.1, on the reverse strand, counting down.
ATCGTGAGTGGTCACCGCCGCGCCGCCTATGGACATCAGCAACACCAGGGGAGTCACCAATGCGTTGCCCGCCTCTGAAGAGACCTCTTGAACGATCCCATGTCATAGTCCAAAGGAAACACTCTTGTGTGCTTGTGTGTGGAAGTTATATTTCAGTAGTTTCGACATATGTCGAAAACCACCCGGCATTCATTCATTTATTTATTAAATCTTTATGCACTAAAGGTACATTGGCGGACTTATAGCTAAAGTAGCCTTATCTACCAGTCAACCGTGACAAAAAAAAATATCGAAAACAGTAGACGGTGCGGGATAAACAATACGATAAGGTGAAGGAAGGGATACTTTACATCAATAAATGCTAAATTTATACAATTTTACAAAGATACAAGAAATAGTTAAACAACAAATACATACTAAAACTGTCTAAAACTGTTTCCGACTGTCAAATCCTTCTCAAAATAGCGAAGGCTCACGATGACCATCTACACTGTTTATTTCACAATCTAACAGCAACTATACGTACATATTCCAGTTCCATATCTATATCTGAGAATCATTCAGTTGCGTTTCTGTCTCGGAGTGAAAAAAACGAATAAAAATACGTTTTCCGTTATTTAAGAAGTTTTTATTAGTATGCCTTTTATACACAATTTCAAATTACATTGTCCTACGTCCATAATCTACAGATCTTTGAACTTAGTTCATTACGGGTGGCGTCATTATATTACAATTATTGCAATCTACGGCGAATCGTATTTAGCTAAAATCTGTTTCATGGAAGTACTTAGTCTATCTACGTTTTCAATAAAAAAATATATAAGTTTTTTTTTCTGTTTACCGAGTGACATTTCTAATAACAAAACAAACACCTTAGTTAGTAGTAGTACAATGTTTTAAACTATCGCGGTTATTATCACACGTTTTAAGGATATGTTCCGGGTTTCCTACCGCGTACCTTTGTTGACGAGTAGCCCGATATTTCGACGCAGTTGCATGCGTCGTGGTCACAGGACGACGGTCCCGTCATCGGCGACATCAACAAAGATACAACTAGTGTCAAATAAGAAGAGACTTGGCGGGTCACGTGGGTCGACTTGCTTAGTAGGCGGTTACCTGCGCGAAATCCCCTCTACTGCCATTGACAAGTCTCTTCTTTCATGACGCAGATTTTACGCGGTAGGAAACCCGGAACATACGACAACAACATACAACATTTTAAAATAAGTAGTAGTAGTTTTAAAAGGTATTTATTGCCTCTAAACAGTCAATTTGTCGGCACTTAAGCGCTGGGCCTGCGAGTGCTTTGCCGCCATTTTAGATTAGTGTTTCAAAAAGCCGCCATTTTCGTTGCACATACAGACGGAAGCGTTGGTTAATAATATTATGAGATTTCATCATTATGCCTAAACATAAGACAGATATATTTTTTAGTTATACCAACGCGGAGCCCGGGCCCTCACGACCGAGAGCACAACTGAGGCATTCACTCAAAGATGGTTATTTTTTAGTTATATTTTATTTTATAATTGAGCACACATTTTGGCTAAAAAGACAAGAAACAAAATAACACAACCAAAATAAAAATATTATTCAGAGTTGCAAAGGTATAGTGATTTATAGCGTTTGCGTAGGTAGTGGAGCCCTAAATTTTGTCTACTTCGTATGGTCACGCTGAACGCTTCCGACTGTATGAGCTTGACGAACACTTCCAGAATAGTTTTAAGAGTATGAAAGAAGCAGTCTAAATAAAAACACTCAAAATTTAACTACAATGTTATATAGAATGATTTCAAATTCATGATACCAAGGGTTGCTCAGGCTAAAAAACTACTTTTCCCAAGGCACCATCTCTGACATCACAAAAAACCCCAGCTGTTACAGCTGTACATTTTGGCACAATACGTTTGAAATTTTATATGAAACAGCTGCTTTTTTTTGGCGAATTCAGAGTTGGTGCCATAGTGAAAGTTGTTTGTTATCATGAGCACATGCATACGGTACCTCTTGGTATCACCAATTTGAATTCACACTGCAGAAACAATCTGTTTCACCAATTTGAATTCACACCATAGAAATGGGGTACCTAGATCAAGAGAAAACTGATCCTTTCATACTCATAAAATAATGACAAACATTTATCTAACTAAAGTGTTATACCAGCCTTTTTTAATGCTGGTATACAATTCCATAACCTTTAACTGACTTACCACATGGACATGTCACATCCAATTTCAAGTAAATGTTAGTTATACATTAGTTACCAAAGATATATTTTATATACAACCTCGTTACCAGTAACTCGATGGTTTTGTATCCATGCATAAAAAAATATGGACTACCTAGCTTTGAGTTTAATTCTATCCAAATTAAAATTCGAGATCAGCAGGTCTTCTTGTCAAAATGCGGACTTATCATTTTCTTGAATGGTAATTTGATGGTCCAACCATTCATCGGAACTGACATTGAAAGGCACTATCTATTGGATTATACGGTTTACAAACCCCATTACAAAAAATGTTTCTACGTTTTAAATACTGTCAGTCTCATAACCCTAAAGTGTAACACTAAAAATTAGGTCTTACAGACTTACATACATATACATAAAATGGTTGGTTTTACAAGTTCAAACTACAGCTTGGGCATCCTCCAATTCTTACCAACTGTAGCAGAGCTGTGCATGTAGTCGTGACAAAATAGTACGTGGCATTGCCGCATATCCGTAAACTGATGTCAATGCATCCACTTCTATAATGCGACGAGAATAACCACATCTATTGTTACTGCTACAATATATTATCAACTAGAAAGTAGTATTAAGTTAACCAGTACGCTAATAACGTAATGCTGTTGCCAACAATTTTCTGATTAAAATTGTAACTTTTCCGATTCCATATCATCGATTTCATGGGTACAGTTGCTAACAAAGTTCCATTGAAATCAACTGAAACTATTACATCGTTCATACATAATCGTAAAATTAACACAATAATTGAAATTAGAAAATTGTTGGCAACAGCATTACGTAATAACACAATCCTAACTTGTCGCTGTGTCTTTATACAATATTCAATCAATCAATATAAAGTTGAGTGAAAAGCTCGGCTTCATCTTCTCTAAAATTGTACAAAAAATTATTCCTCTTTTTCTAATTTGCTCATTTATGTACTAGCTATTTGGTAATCTGAAACAAAAAACATTTTTTGTTAAAAATAAATACATGAAATTATTGGTCCGTGCAGTTATCACCATATGTTATATAAAAATATTACTGTCAAAAATCCAATTAGAAAACAACAATAGTGTACAAGATCAGATACAGTTCACAAATATTCCAGCTTTCACTCCACAATAAGTTAAAAACAGTTCTAGAGAACTTGAAGGAAATACAGAGGAATAATGCATCTATGTGACATATGACAAAAATAATAATAAAAATCTAATTTACTAACCTCAGCACTCCATAGGAGCTATCGAATTGGAATTGTCACCATAGCCACTGAAACTGCCCTGGAATTCCATACCACTAATCTGGCTATCCGCATTGAAGGATGCTCCGTATGAGTCATTGCTTGGGGCATGTGAAGTCTCTAGGTTACCGTCACCAGAGTCGGTGGCTGCCGCTGCGTCAGGCTCGGCCCAGTTTATCTTGAACCTCGTCACACGGGGCTCCGAGGCCAGAATATTTCGTAAGACCTTGTCAAATTGTGGTTTCGCCGGAGGATTCTCCCTGAGTTCCGGCTCAGATTCACTGTATTCGTTGTTTATGAAGTACCCCACGCGAACAAACTCCTGGCCGCGATACGAGCACGTTAATAGCACCACTGTGACGCCCAGAGCGTCGTTTTCTGGTATACGGTTCACATCTGGCGGTGGAGCCTGGAAGACAAACATGTGCCTGCCCTCTGGTATTGGCCCAACGTATATTGTGTCCAACACTTGGTCGTGCTCCTCAGTTTCCGCTGATCCAACGTAGATCATCTTCCATTCCAGGTCTTCCTTCAGTTCTTCGATGCATTCAAAGGTCAATTCGAATTGGAAAGGATTCAGAAACGGGCTTGGGTTGTCGAGAACAACGACGTTGGTTATGTGTACCTTTGCCATTTTTTAATCGCTTCCTACAGCGATTTATTGTTTTGCTGCACTAATGTTTTTTGTTACAATGTGGGACACAAAGCTGCTTCACTACAGCACAGTAACACTGAAATTGTGGGTAATTTGAAAAGAAAAAATGTATTTTTACCAATGGAAAAATTGAACTATCGGCGGAAAATGACAACTGTTTTGGCGGTTCAATGGTCACGTGACCAAAATAACCGGCGACGAAAGCGCATCCGTGGCAAAGTTACGAACTACTTTTAAAAAAGTATTGAAACTTTGACAGCTCACATTAGCTGATACAGCTGAGTAATTATATCAACAACTTTTGCAATAAAATGTTTCCTACGAATTGATAATAAGCATGATATAAAAAACAAGAAATACTCACAATTTTCAAAAGATTTTCCAGATTTCACATGAAAATAGTAAATGACATCTTCCAGTCGAACTTACACATAAATCATAGAAGAATGTCAAAGAAATGTTGCCATAAAACGCGGGAGAGTAAAAAATTGTCTATGGTACATGCACTCCATATTTTTTTCTAATTATGAATCTACGTTATTAGTATTGAGGTAAATTGAGGCAATAAAATGTCTTAAAATGATTTGAATCACTAAACATCTACGCCTTAAATTAATTAAATTTACTTAAATTCAGACTAGTATTTTTTAGAATTTTGGAATGCAATAATGGCAACGAATTTGCAAACGTCAATCTATAAAAAAGTAAAAATTGAAAATGGCGTCGGCTACTGTGTGTGTTTTGATGTGTATTTATTTGTTTGGTGCCAAATGTTTGCTGAATAAATAAACCAAGACTTTAATTAGATTTCGCCACAACAGTACAAATACGATAACAGTAACGCTTCAATAGATAACGTGAAGGCCAAACTATGAAAGTACACTGTTTTCACGCCTGAAACTATTATTGTTTTGACTATCTAATTAGGTAATTTATTTTCTGTCTTTCTCTCTCTTCTACTTACTTTAAAGTAGTTGAACTGCATGCTAATAGATCGAATATAACCTGTAGATTCAGTAAGTATTTCTTTATTGTACAAATCAAGTAGAACTTGATCAAAATATCAAAACTTTCTAACTTCTTAGAGATTCATATTTGAATCGTCATGATACCCTTAAAAAGGATATGTGGACATACTTTTAGATTGACTCATCGCATTAATGAAGTCCTCAATGTCCAGTTTAATTTATGTAAGTGGTAAACTGCTTATTAATCGCAGTTCTGCGAAGTTCTTACGTGTTGTACTTGACTGTATGTACAATGTAGTGTGTTTGACTAAAACAAACACTTCAGATAAAAAGAAAATGTTGTGATACTCTGTTTTATATCTCTCAAAAGTCTTAAATATCTATTTGAGAATCTTCTGACTGTTCAACCAATCCTAGGCTATATCCAAACTGATAATGACTAATACCTAGTTTCTTTATTACAGTACTAGAACCTGAATGGGTCTACCAACATGTCTGCAAGAGACGAGGGTCCCGTTTACTATCGTGAGATCCAAAAGAATGCGTACCTCAAACGCATTCCAAACGATGTTGGTGGAAGTAAACTACGTCCACTTGGGCACAAGGTAAGTTTATTTCTTTTTCTTCCAATCAAATCGTCTCATTCTTTAAATCAAAGGTAAACAAAACAGTAGGTTGAAGTCTAAGTAAAGGAGGCACTGAAGAAAAAAGAGTATTTGTTGATTTCTGGAAGATTTTTGAATTGTACTCTTGGTATCCTCTAACCAAAAAGTGCATTGACCTGTATGCCATTTTTGTAATGTGTGGTGTAGCTAAGTTATCATCATCCTCATCTTGGCGTTATGTCTCGGTTGTGTCCCTGCGCAGCATGCGAAAGCCCAAGGTCCACCTATGGTGTAGCTAAGTGAAGTAATTAAAAAGAACAGTAATATAAATTAAAGGTACATACAAGAGTTCTTATACAAAGTAATTATTATTCTGTGAGTCATTTGTTTACCATTTATGCATCTTTGTTTGGAAGACAGTTTACTTTATCTAACGTACTACAAAACTTAAGAATTAGTTAGATAGACTGATCTATATTATTATTTGTTACACACCAGCAGCTGTAAGCTGATGCGTGTATACCACAATATTTAGTCCTTATAATGTCTATTGAGTCTATTTTTAATACACTTCACTGATGGAGCACTGATCACTGATTCCGGCAGTTCATTCCATGCACTGACAACCCTATTTGGCAAAAAATTGTGTGCGTGAATATTGGAAATATATCAACTTGTCATATATATCCGATGTTTTGAATATTGGATATTTTCGAACCCTGTTAACTACACCAAGCAAAGTCTGTAACATTGTTTACAAGTTGCATAGATTTGAGATATAAAATCTGTTCAACCATATACCTACCTAATATGATCAAACAAACTTCACACTAAATTTTGTTTATTATTATATGAGTTGCTTCATTCGAAGATAAATTTGCAAATTTATATTCTGCCTATTCCCCTATAAATGGAAATAGGCCATTCACCTAATTCATGAAAAAATATCTTGTGTGAAACATCAGAAGTCATACCTGTCAGTCCTATTCCTTTTCCTGGGTGAGTGCATGTTTCACGATCACCATAAATGCTTACACACATACACACGGAAATCTCAAATAAAATATTTTTCGAGTCAAGATTAATAAATCAAACTTACCTCCAATAACGTCCTAAAACAGGCACCTCGCCGTTTGTTCTGCTACCCACGTATTGTAGAAAGAAATCTGCTTATAAAATAGACACGGATCTGAAAAAAGTACGGACTGCATTCGTATGTTACCTGACCAGCGGGGCTATTGGCTAACTCAGTTGAAAACTGTATTTGACACTAGATAATTCTACACCACGTCATCTACGTTGAAAACTGGCAATAGCGTCTACCAAATTAGAGTAGTGTCAGATTTTTTTATGTAAAATTCAGTTGTCCACTGAGATAGCCGATAGGCCCTCAGATTGGATCGTGGTTACATATCCAGTTGCCTGAATGTGCAGGTTTCATCACAATGTTTTCCCTCACCGTCAGAGCATTGGTTAGTATTCAACTAACGTACATAACTCAGAAAAGAGTCATTGGTACATGGCTGGAGCCAGATTCGAACCAGGTACCTCTTGCTTACGAGTCGGATACCCTAACCGCTCGGCCACCTTCGCTCCTCCTATTTTTTATTAATGTAATTTAATCTATCGGGATTCTGTATGACAGTTTTCGAATCGATCGACACGGATTCGCCGCTCACGAATTTCGTGTCAAATCGTTCGGAAACGGTTTCGAATCATTGTGAATACGGCTACAGGTCCGGCAACCCACCGTCATTTCGTTTCATTTTGTACCGCTCTGTCACGCCATTGACAGTGTCAAAGCACGCACACATAAATGGGCGGCCATTTGCTTCACTCGTAATTTTAGAGAGTAGTCGTCCGTATTTTTTTCAATTCTGTGATAGCATCTTGATTAATGGCTAATGTTTGTACATGAGAAATGTATTTGAGGTATTGTACTATCAGTAATAAGTGTTTGTAATTCAATGCCACATAAAGATTGTTTGTTAGTTACTTATGTTGTTTACTTCATTCTCGAACAATGGCTGATACCTACATTTTACAAAATAAGCTATGTATTTTATCACATTTAGGTGGAATGTGTTATTTAACTAAACATTTTGTTTCCATAATAGTTTGTCATGAGGAGCATACTGAAATTTTGTGTCAGTTTTTAAAAAGGGGTGTTACAAGTTAGACGTACCTAGAAACCTAGTACCAAGAAAAGGTTCCTACCACTTCAACGTCTGTCATCGAACTGTCGCGCGATTCCTTCGGGATTTCGGTACCGTTCCACCCCGTATCGCATGTAGATTATGCAATAAAATTTCATACATTTGCTTGAGCTAGGATTGAATCCTTATATTGATACGAAGCCCCCCGAATCCGGGACGGTTCTTTTCCGTTCCGCCCCGTTCCAGTGGCCCTAGCACAAGTGTGTCCGCGACAAAGCTCGCGCGGCGAGATAGCGTTTGTCTCTTTCTCTCAATACTAAGACGAAAGAGATAGCAATACCTATGTGCTTTTTCTCGCTTATCACGCGCGAGAGCAACTTGTGCTAGGCCTACAGGTTCTTGTAGTCTTTGGTTATTAAACCTCAAAACAAAAGTATAGGTGTTGGTGTTTGTAGTGTGTATAATACACATTTCATATCTCTCCCTCTGCTTGTAGCATCGTAGTTACGCAAAGACTAACCTAGACCTAGGAATAAACAACATTTTGCCACAACACATTAATATGTTATCTAGATAAGACTCGCTTGCTATGTTACGGGTACGAACCTCTTTGTTTTTTACGTAATTGTAGTATCTTAAGTTTTTAAAAATGTGAAAATAATTTATGATTATAAAAAAAAAATTATGGATTGACCAATTTCGATATTGTTATTTGAAAGCCTGTTCTCAGCTTCGTACTAAATCACTTTAGTATTTTAAGAAATATTAGAGTAGTACCCTATGCCCGTAACTTCGTCCGCCTAAAATTCGGTTATAGCATTCCAGACCCCACGGGGCCCACATACCTACAATTTCAGGATAAATTCGGTACCTAGCCTATTCTGGGATATAAGCTACGTTACTGCAAAATTTCATTAAAATCCATTCAGTTATTTTTGCGCGAAGGTGTGACAAACATCCATCCTTAAAAACTTTCGCATTTATAATATTAGGTGGCTGCCCTAAATATCGCCTCTTTAGACATATACATAATGTTTATTTGGCAATTTTAACAATATGAAATATTCTAAAACAAAATATTTTTTACTAACTTAAATTAGGTAGAAATATTGTACTGTCAAGCCAAGCTAGAGCTCAGCTCAGCATAACTTAACTTAACTTAACTTTGAAAATTCGTAGTTAATTATTTAACTTACTTAAATACGTAATTAGATTTGTTTGTATTATACAGTATGTGGCCTAGAACCGAGGCAAATATTAAAAACGAAAGCTCTATAGGTCACCAGTAATTAAATCATCAAGGTCCTAACTAATTAAAATCAAAATATTTTTAATTGTTTTCTAAAAAATAGTCGTAAATTCAATGTAATGCAAACAAAACAATAGTTCCGCTTAACTCGATCGAGTTCATTCTGCATCGTACTTATTCGGAGCTACTCGGAACGTCTCGTCACAAAATAAAGAACGGCCCGCCCAAGCAGAAGGTCCGCTGGAAACAATGCGCCATTTCCGTCACGCACACATTGACGTTACGTTTACAGGCATTCTCAAGCAGTTTCAAGCAGTGCTCGGTCGCGATTGTTAACGCGAGAATTCGTTGTAGTGTCGACTTAAATTGAATATTATTGATTTAAACGATATTATTATCGATTAAATAACAGTACTTGTACGTAATTAAGATTACTTAATAACATACAAGCAACGCACGCAGGGTCCAAGAACTGATGGGTGACAATTTCAGACGTTGAGGCTAGTCGAACTTCAGCACCGCTACGAGTTCTAATGCCAATGGTGAAGGGTAGGACTAGTTGAACAGTTTAAGGCACCACGTGACAGTTTTTAACAGAATAAGAAACCGTAATGGCCACCTTAATGGTTTCTAGTCGGAAATGCCTGTCTAGTCTAATAATAAAAAAACGCTGACCACCTTCCTTCTCCATCATCAGATCAACTGATTAATACCATAATATTGCATTTTCATCAATTTACACAGTGTGGACCTTCTGTTAGTTTTATATTTTGTAGTCTCCTTGACATTCTATGGGTTGTGTCAGCTGATATTATTTTATGCCCTGGACCACAACATTGCCAATGTTAGCGATAATATCGTTTTGCAATAATCACTGATTATGAATCGTAACTTTAAACTCTTATTGTGTGTAATGCATGGGTTTTGGTTAACTAGAAACTTTTCAGATAAAATACCAATATTCTAGAGCGTCTCTATTTTCCATATTAGCCCCGGTTCTAGGCCTTACACTGTAGTATAAACATTAAACATCCGTTTTCTTTAGGCAATCATAAAAAAAAAAACATTTTAGTTAGGCCTCTCCACGAAAGGGGAGGTTATTGCCATAATCTCCACGCCTGGCGGGTTGGAGATCGCACAGTTATAAATATAACAATGGAAATCACTGCTGCCCATTTTCCAGCCTACGGAGACCAGATATTTTGCCTCGAAAGCCTTATACGACACCCACGAGTTGGTTACCTAACAGAAATTAAAATTCATCATTTCAATTTCTGCTCGGCCGGGAATCGAAACCGGGACCTCACTCAGGTCGTCGTCAAATATTTTAAATATTTAATATTTATTGGATCAGTAATCTTCTCAATAAATCTGAGGTTCGAAGTGGCAAGAATAAAAGGAGATGTATGAAAATAATTGTGCATATATGCGAGGCTAGGGAGGTGTGTCTTGAGTAGTCAGGACAGAGCCAAGTGGTGGTCCATAGTCTCTGCCTACCCCGCCTGTGGGACAGAGGCGTGGGTTTTATGTATGTCGTCGTCGTCCTAGCGCTTATCCCGGCCTCTGCCAGGGTCCGCTTTGCTACTCATTCTTCTCCACTTCGCCCGGGCTTCGGCATCCTCGCGTCGTAGGCCGTTGGCTCTCGCATTCGACTCAGCGATGTCAATCCATCGCTTCTTGGGTCGCCCACGGGGCCTCTTGTATGTGTATGTACGTAATCCTCGAGAATTACAATATGTATTACATATTAATGTAACCTGGATAATAAGAGTATGTCTTTTCCTTAAGTTCCGAAGTTCCAAAAGTTACCGAGTGCCGACTTTGTCAACACTAAAGTCGGAAGCGACAAGAGTGCCGACATTAGACGAAATCGGTCTTAGGGTTTAAGATTTTCGTGGTTATTCACTACACTTTCGCTACACATATTATCGGGTTTGGCACCAGACAACTCGTGAAATATCGAGATAAAAACAATACTAACTGTGGTAACAAACCTGATAATATGTATAGTGAAAATACACTAGCCGTGTGGTGTCCGGCAGAGTAGAATAGCACCAACCCCTTACACTCGTGGGTGTCGTACAAGGCGACTAATGTTTTCGACGCAAAAGATCTAGACTAATCTAGAGTCTCAGTAGGCTGGAAAATGGGAAGCAGCGTTTTCTCTTGTTTGTCGTATTTAGAACACTGCGATTATCAACCCGCCTGCCAAGCGTGGACATAATGGCAATAACCTCCCCTTTCGTAGGAAAGGCCCTAAGCAGTGGACTGTTGTAGGCTGTGATGATGATGATTATTATTACCTTCCAGAAAGCGCCCCTGAAACCTATGTGGACGCTGTTCTGCGTTCACAACGGCCGCACCCCGTTCCTCGAGCAGTACCCCGAGCCGGAGTCGCCTGGGACGCTGGCACACAGGTAGGCAACAAATAACTTTTGTGTTTTATAGTATACTAGTGGAGCCCGCGCGACTTCGTTCGCGTAGGTCTACCTACCCTTTTTTCTTGCTTGTAGACCTTCCTCTTAAATTACTCTCTATACAGACTGTTCCATAATATATACGTATTATTTCTAGAAATAATTGTACCTATCGTTTTAATACGTTTAGCACTCCATCCAGTTCACGGCTTCATACATATATTATGTTATAGCTAGTGTCAAATAAGAAGAGACTTGGCGGGTCACGTGGTTCGACTTGCGCTGTATACGATTACCTGCGCGAAGTCCCCTCCACTGCCATTTGAGAAGTCTCTTTCGTGACGCGGGTTATACAGCCTGTATATTGTTAAAAACCGCATTAAAATCCGTAGCGTAGGTTTAAAGGTCTAAGGGGCAGACGGCGTGAAGTGGACTTTGTTTTATACCACGTATAGCTGATATGTGGTAAGGGTTTCCTTGTGGGTCGCGAGGTCACGATGCCCCGGGGCATCGTGGCGCCTGGGGCCATCCTAAGGGCGTCGGAGGACGAACATAATGTCACAGAAGCCATTTAGAAAAAGATAATATGACGATTTCAGGCTCCTCACTCGAAATAAGTGCTTAATAACGTCACGGTATCACAGTGGCTTTTCACGAAATGACTATTTTACAAAATCGCGTCATAACATATAGGACACACGGTAATAAGGACCTTGAGGGCGGGCGTATTTATTCATTTATTCATTCTTTTGTATCATATGTATCATAAATGATAAGACAACATGAATGAATGAATGCATATAAAGGTACTAACATGCCGCCGATACTAGTGACGTTATTCTCCAGCCATCTCTAGCACTTTATGGTCTAAGATCAGACCATAGAATGTCTTCCCATGATACGAAAGAGTATTACTTATTTGTGAAAAAAATACATGGGTTGCCTGCTCTGATCCTCGTCCATCTATGGGGTTAACATGGAGACAATCTACCCTCAGATATTACTATGGCCGGATCTCTCACTATTCGAGTGAAGTCCGACAGAGGCCGTCCTATTGACAAAATAATCAGCTAACATATATCTGTTTATCTGCCTTACAGACCGCTATGGCGTGCCTGCTTGCGCGCCGCGCGCCACGTGACCGCCAGCGTGAAGCCGCACCCCGGCGACGAGTACGACTTCCTGATAGATACGGACAGCGGGCCCGTCAGGATGCTCGCGCCGGATTGGTGAGAGCATTGCGCCTATTACCGCTGTAGACGCGTCGGTATAACAGTCATTTAATACTTCCCCTGCTTGCTCAAATACCAGAGATGCTACAGCAGTGCGCGTATTAAATGGACCGCTGCGGGGCGTCGTGCGCACACCCGGAGCGCCGATTGTGGACGCAATTGTTGCGTCGGCCACAGCGAAAGTGTTAACACAGAAATCGGACCGGAATGAAACTGGCTTGGTGTCTGCCAGTTAATCTTTTAAGAGACATCACTGCAGCCGGGTCAATACTTTCTTCACTGCCAAGTAGCCTAGTCGGTGTTTTAGTGGACTTGTCAGTACTTTAGTTAGCTCGCCAATCAGCATTATAGTGACCCAATCAGGATTTTAGCCGCTCTGCGCTATCACTTTTTGGAAGACTGTCAGCATGTTCGTAGGCCAGTCATCAGTCTAAGGTGCCCTGAAGGCCAGCGTGAAGCCGCACCCCGGCGACGAGTACGACTTCCTGATAGATACGGACAGCGGGCCCGTCAGGATGCTGGCGCCGGATTGGTGAGAGCATTGCGCCTATTACCGCTGTAGACGCGTCGGTATGACAGTCATTTAACACTTCCCCTGTAGCTCGAATACCAGAGATGCTACAGCAGTGCGCGTATTAAATGGACCGCTGCGGGGCGTCGTGCGCACACGCGGAGCGCCGATTGTGGACGCAATTGTTGCGTCGGCCACAGCGAAAGTGTTAACACAGAAATCGGACCGGAATGAAACTGGCTTGGTGTCTGCCAGTTAATCTTTTAAGAGACAGCACTGCAGCCAGGTCAATACTTCCTTCGCTGCCAAGTAGCCTAGTCGGTGTTTTAGTGGACTTGTCAGTACTTTAGTTAGCTCGCCAATCAGCATTATAGTGACCCAATCAGGATTTTAGCCGCTCTACGCTATCACCTTTTGGAAGACTGTCAGCATGTTCGTAGGCCAGTCAGTTCAATGCTCTATCAGTCTAAGGTGCCCTGAAGGCCAGCGTGAAGCCGCACCCCGGCGACGAGTACGACTTCCTGATAGATACGGACAGCGGCTCGTCAGGATGCTGGCGCCGGATTGGTGAGAGCATTGCGCCTATTACCGCTGTAGACGCGTCGGTATCATCATCACCATCACAGCCCGTAACAGTCCACTGCAGGACTTAGGGCCTCTCCCACGAAAGGGGAGGTTATTGCCATAATCTCCACGCTTGGCAGGCGGGTTGGAGATCGCAGTGTTTAAATATAACAATGGAAAATGCTGCTGCCCATTTTCCAGACTACGGAGACTCTTGATCTTTTGCCTCGAAAACATTAGTCGCCTTGTACGACACCCATGAGCGTAAGGGGTTGGTGCTATTCCACTCTGCCGGACACCGCACGGCCACATCGGTATGCGTCGGTATGACACTCATTAAATATACGGATTGGTGAGAGCATTGCGCCTGTTACTAATCTAGCCGCGTCAGTATAACACAGACTGTGGACCAGCAAGGAAGGTCCTTGGTAGGCCAGTTAGTCTTTTAGCAGACATATCACGGCTAGGTCAGTACTGTCTTCGCTTAGTGCCAAGTAGCCTAGTCGGTGTTTTAGCGGACTTGTCAGTAGTTTAGTACGCTAATCAGTATTTTAGCCGCTCTACGCTATAACTTTTTGGCAGACTGTCAGCACGGTAGTACAACTGGAGCAGCCCAGTCAGCCTGTTCGTAGGGCCAGTCAGTTCAGTACTCTTATTAGCCTATAGTCGTGCTCTGAAGTTCAGCGCCACATGACGGTCAGCGTGAAGCCCCATCTCAATTTAGCAGCTCGCTCAGTATTTTCGTTACTCTTAACTGCCAAGCAACCCAGTCAGTATTTTGGCGGAGGTGAAGTTCCGTTGCAACCCAACTAAGTAGTATCTAGCATATGCGCTTATTACACATGCCTAAATTCAGAAACAAAAAGCGTGAGAGCAAATCAAAGTGGAATGTGTTGCTCATAGAATAAGGTCCGTTTTCGTATCTCGGATTTTTGAAAAGCAGCTGCGGAAATTTTTGACCCGTCACTTAATATAAGTGATACAAAAATGGACCTTATTCTATGAGCAATACATTCCACTTTGATTTGCTGTCACGCTTTTTTTTCTGAATTTAGGCATGCGTAATAAGCGCATTAGTACTGAAAACCTATCCACACCCAACCATCCCAGGGACTCGATGCAAGACTGGGTGTCCTGTTTGCGATCGAAGCTGTGCGAGTTGCGGGCGTTGCCGCGCGGCGAGAACGTGTACTGCGTGGCGCCCGCCGCCGCCGCGCCGCGCGCGCCCGCCCGGGACCCCACGTCGCCGCTGCCGCCCACGCCTGCTGTGCCTGTGGACAGGTGACTATACTCTACTGTAGATAAGGTACAGCAAGGATAGGACAATAGGTCCGCCCGCTAAGGACCCGACGTCGCCGATTACTCCTGCCGTGCCTGTGGACAGATAAACTACACTACAGCAAGGAAAGGAACTGCCTTCGCCCAGCACCCATCAATCCCATCATGCCGCTAAGAAGAACAGATGCTCGCTATTTTTATATACTAGCTAGACATACTAAGGTTCTCTTTATACTACCAAAAATTCATTTCATTCAGTGTTAAATTAATGATTATACTAAGGCCGCCTTCATTCTACCAAACCAACCAATTTCAATCGGTGTGAAAATATATCGGAAATTGTCGCTGATTAACCAAACAAAGTTCATCCGACTATATACTTTTACGGCGCGAACTGCACACCGCGATGTAGAAATAGGTAGAACGCCATCTACCGTCCACGGTGAGTATTAACAAGCTGTGCGAGTTGCGGGCCTTACCTCGCGGCGAGAACGTGTACTGACCCGACGTCGCCGCTGCCGCCCACGCCTGCTGTGCCTGTGGACAGGTGATTAGTAACTACACCCTAGAGTACCTAGGTACAACAAGGAAAGGAACATAGGTCGATCGAACGACACTACCGTGCCGTGGGGACCTGATATCGCCGCTGCCGCCTGCTGTGCCTTCGGACAGGTAACGTACATTCTACAGTACATAAGGTATAGCGAGGAAAGGAACATAGGTCGACCCATGTCGCCCTGCCTTCGCCCAGCATGCCGCTATAAAACTAGACTTTAGGGATAGACTGTACTATAAGGACTAGACTATAAGGCTCTTCATTCTACTAACCAATTTCATTCAGTGTGAAATTATATCCGGAATAGTCTCTAGATATCTAAAAAAAGTCATCAGACTATATACTTTCACACCGCGATGTTAAAGTGCGTTAGTGGAAATGAGAACGCCATCTATCGTCCACGGCGAGTTGCAGGCCTTATTGAGTGACCAACTATATTGTCGACTTTGTGTACCTACTTATATATAATTCTCCAACAGGGTACCAGGCATAGAGCTGAACACGCCGCCGCCCACCCAGCCTGCGCCCGCGCTGGCACCGGAACCGCCGGCAGAACCAGAGACCGAGACCGAAATCAGGACCGCGGCCGAGACCGGAAACATCGACATCTCTAGTTGGGACAGCGAGTACTCTCCTACACCTGGTGAATGCGCGATTTTTTTAAAATTAATTATTTAATTTAACCGCTGATTCTAAATTTAGTTAGGACGCCCTGAGTGGTTCAGTTGGTTAACATGCCGATCGCCACGCAGAGGTCCCGGGTTCGATTACCGGCCGAGCAGAAATTTAAATGTTGAATTTTAATTACTGTTACGGGTCTGGGTGTTATATGTTTAATAAGTGTGTATTAAAAAAAATAATAGATAGTTTATCAGTTGTCTAGCACCCATACTTATTATACTTTGCTTATTTTGGGGTCAGATGGCGCTGACTATGTCCAACTGTGAATTTGTCCAAGCACATTTATTGATTAATTTATCATTTATTACAGGCACAAGCCAAGACCCAGAAACGAGCCACAGCGAAACCAAGAAGTCTGTCACCAAAATCTGCGGCCAGAACATCTGCCTAGACGACTCCATACTGAAACGGAACACCACAACGGACAGTGACGAGGATTTCTTCGCCGAAATCGATCGAATACACGACTCAGTCGAGAACCTCAGCTTCTCTGGCATCGATAGAGATACTACAGAAGACAGGACAGTCGGTGATGAGTGCAACGAGTATAGTGACATTTCTGGCCAACGGAGAAGTGAGAAGACACGGCAAGACAGGGAAGTCAGAGATCGTGACAGGGTTAGTGACAGGGGAAGTGAGGACAGAGTGTTCAGTGACAGTGAAAGTGACAGACAAGTGGATAGTGATAAAGTGGAGGTTAATAGGAAGGAGAAAATTGATAGTTTGAAGTTGGAAGGTTTCATGCAGAGGCTGGTTGTCAACGATGGCGATGAGAAGACTGCGGCTGGCAGTGCGGGGGAGAGCTCACAGAGGTAATTATAGTTTATTAGTATTAAAATAATATTCCTTCATTTTGTTTATGAATGTTCACTGATATTTCCGTTTAGACCAAGTTTTGCCCAGGTAACCATATATTGTTGGTTAAAGGAAAACAGGACCTATTTATCTCGAATAAATAAGAGATAAGGGTATGGCAACCCCATAGTTGGACTAGGGGGAAAGTAGGCAACCAATCTTTTCTTTTCTTATTTGAGTCATATTGTCTAGCTTATGCACGATTTTTCCGAATATAACAGATGAGGGAAGATATTGCTATAATCGGATTTCTTTCTAACAGTAAACTACGTCATCAACGATAGATGGCAGTCCACTGCTAGATTTAAGACTACATTTATGGGGGTGTTTTTATTGCCTAGGGTAGGTAGGCATACTGTCAGACGATCCACCTGATGGACAACGGCCACCGTCGTCCAAGACATCTGCAACATAAGGGATGCGGATGCGGTGCCGGCCAAGGACGGTACCTGTAGACATGTCTTTTGAAGAACCCCATGTTATAGAACAGAGGAGAAACTTCAAGATGGGAGTTCATTCCACATTTTGCATCGTGAAAAGGTTTGCGATGCCCGTACGTTGGATACTAGGCATCTAGATGATGAGGATGAAATCTATCATGAGGATGTAATCATTTGATAGATTCTGATGTAGACTGTGAGGGCGCCGTAGATTATCCTACGTTATCGAATAAAAAAAAATCTACTTTGTAGTGATAGTAGACATTAAGGAGACCCACAAAACGTTGGTCTGCCCGTGCGCAGCCTGGCACGAAAATATTTTTTTTTGTGTCTCAAACTTCCACTTTTCGTAGACATAGACATTGACATTATTTATTTTGACATCACAATACTCTTAATAAAAAACTCATTGAGCAAGTTACATTTGTATATCTAAATTTAACATATTTAAATAAAGCGATTCGAATATGGAGTAATACAATGTCGAAAAGGGCCGGAACTCAGCATTAGCTTTCGTAGTGATAATATTTACAAATCCTCTTGTGTTGAAGAGAAAAGTGACTTTAATGTGATAGAAAAGAGAAAACTGCCACAAGGATGTAAGGTACCCCGGCTTTTTTACTAATAGATTTTTTACTCATCTAGTTTTTCTTTTCAGCAATCATCCTTGCACGAACGTGACCGTGATCCAAGTATCCAACAAGCCTCCCCACACTGCTATACCAGTATTGGGACCGGAGACAGACGTCTTCGACTTCGAATTCAAGCAGAACCTGTCCATAGAGCCACGGACAGCTGACTCTACAGCCAACTCCTTCGTCAACATAGTCAATACCGAAGTGAACGTGCAAAGTTCAAATGAAAATACTTACGGAGCAGTGTTCTCAAAAGATAGTGATTATGGACATATCAGTTTGATGACTACACTAAGTTTGTCCGGAGAGAAAGGGACTCAGGACGGTGGAAATAGTGAAGCCTTGTATGAAAGACTGTGTATGGCATCAACATCAAATATAGACAACAGTCCCCTGCCTTTAAGAAAGGTAAAGAACGTAGATAAGTTCAGGAAATCTAGCCTACCAAACTTAGATAGTAATGCTGAGTCGGTCTACGAGTATTTGTTCCCAAATTTTGAGCAGACAAATGTAAACGGCTGTGCCAATGCTACCGTTACAGTCAACGAAGACAACAGTAGTGTTCATAGTAGAGTTGATGAAGCGGTGAACGTAAATAATAATAATATTACCAATGAAAGATCTCAGAGAATGGCCGGCAATGTTACAAGGAGTGAAGTGTCAAGAACAAATATAGCTCCAAGCCAGGACGTCTCACAGAATAATATAAGTGGACCAAGAAGTAACATGAATGAACTACCAAGCAATGTAAACGGAGTATCTAGAAGTAATTTCAGTGAGAATTCAAGGAATGACACGCAAAGTAGAGTACATGTCAGTGTGTCCAATTCCGTGTCAGTTGGGAATGCCAGTCTTAATTCCAGGGTGTCAAGGTCGAATATCGAACGGTCTCACAGTCAGAACGCGTACGACAGTTCGCCCTCGATGAGAGATCATTTGATTCGAAGAGTGCAGAATACTAGTCCGAAGCGAGACAGCAAGAGTGGTAAGTAAAATTTGACTTAAATGTATGGACATTGTCTGAAATAAATTATTTTTAATTTAATTTAATTATTTATAGTTAGGCTCGGACTACATAGCATCCGGAACGGAACGAAAATAAGTTCTTAAATGAAATAAATAAATCATAACAAGCTTTTATCGCGCGGCGGAAAGAGCCCAAGGATATAAACGAAATGGTCGAAAAATGGTTTTAACGAACAACTTACAACATACAAACAGTGTAAGTTAAATAAAACCTTGTAAAATTCGTGCATTCATGCTCCGGTTTGAATCCGGCGAGAATTCAATTCCGTTCCGCCCCGGATCGCATGTAGATGATGCTGGAAATCTTTATATATATAATTCTTCTGTGAGTGTGTATGTCACTGAACTTCTCTCAAACGACTGGACCGATTTTGATGAAATTTTTTGTGTGTGTTCAAGGGGATCTGGGAATGGTTTAGATTCACAATTTTGTAAAAAAAGTTTCAAATTTTCAAATTAAAGACGTGTAGACAGGACAACGTCTGTCGGGTCCGCTAGTATTCATATATTTGTTTATAGCTTCGGATTGAATCATCAGAAGTAAATAATAATTAATGCCAGATGTCTGTGAAGCCGTATGTTTTGTTTTGCACTAGCGAGATCCCCGAAGTGGCATCACAGATAAAAATAAAAAATCATCATGAGGAAGCGACTTAGGCGACTGAATGTGTAACCATGACCCAATCTGGTCAGGTTCCCTGTTATCAGGGCCACAAAGGTCAGACAGCAGTCGCTCCAATGTAATTGCCTGGTCTGCTAAATCCTAGATTATGATCAAAGCGGTCCCAAAGCCCTTGTGAACGAGAACACTATCGCCAAGATAACCATTACAATGTAGTCTATTAAATGTATTCTAGTAATGTGTGTAGGCCATTCTGGTAGTTTTCCAAAGTACCAGCTTCGCCTAGGTTAGGATAGATGGTCTTCTGTGAACATCATCATATCAGCCGAGCTACGCCAACAGCTAGGCCCCAAGAGATCTCCACAAGGGCCGGTCCTGTGCTTTCCGCATCCAGCGACCTGCGATCTTTACCAGGTCGTCGGTCTTACTAAACTTACTTGCGCAAACTTTACTGCCCCATCGGCCATCTTGTTCTGCTAGCTATGTGCCCTGCCTACTGCTACTGAAGCCTGAACTTACTTATCCACACTTTATAATTTTTACTAAGCTGTCAGTCAATACGGACTTATCGTGGTCTGTGTGAATCATCATCATCGTCCTAGCGCTTATCCCGGCCTCTGCCAGGGCTCGCTTTCCTACCCATTCTCCTCCACTTCGCCCGGTCTTCGGCATCCTCGCGTCGTAGGCCGTTGGCTCTCGCATCCGACGCAGCGATGTCAACCCATCGCTTCTTGGGTCGCCTACAGGGCCTCTTTCCTGATACCGGCAGATTCTGGCACCTATTTCCCACGTATCCCTGAGGGTTACGCAACACGTGACCAAACCAGCGCAGACGAGCCTCCTCGATCTTATCTGCGATATCCCTCACGCCAAAGTGTAGTGAAAGTGTACGTCTAAGTATACCTTCTTTTCCAGACAAAACCGAACCCGCCAACAAGCCGATTTGGAAGCGGGGGCTCACCGAGCTGTCCCTCCTCAGCCGGTTGCGGGGTCTCACGCGGAAGCCCGCCCCCAGCGTGCCTGCACGGGACCCTGTGCCTTTGCAGCAGGACAGGTAATGCTGCTAATATTTTTTAAATTCAAAAACAATGAATATCAAGACAGTCAAAACTAAAACCGCAAAATTACATATCCATATAACTTCGTCAAGAAACTTAAAACTAGATGTATAAAACACTCGTAGTATGTATGTATGTAAACTCTTTATTGCTTAATAAATACAGGAGATACTAAAATAATTTTACACAGCAAAGGCGGGCTTATCCCACAATGGGATTTCTTCCAGCCAACCTTAAACAGTCTGAAAGGACATCCAAGAAGCGGTGGAGGCAATATTGAGGTCTTAAATTAAATTACTTCTACTTAAATTATATTATCTACAACTAATTCAAAATTCAAAATTTCTTTATTGATTAGGACAATAAATATCTCTTTCAATCGTCAAAAAGGAGGGGGATAGGAAAGTAGGAAGGAAACACACAGTGACACGCTGACCGCCCCATGGCCGTAGATAAACCTATCCCTCGCCAACCGAACCGTGCTCGACAATGCCAGGCAGAGCCGAAACGCTATATTATATTATAAAGGTATGTCTAGTATAATTAAGAAAAAACCACCTAAAACTACAGCGAGAGTAAGCCAGTCCACCAAGGCAGCACCCGTTCACGAGTATAACGCAGGGCCCAGCCATCGTCCAATTCAACCATATTTGAGGGAAAAGAGCGAGCCGGCCCCCACGCCACCGCCAGACAGACTTTTAAGTGAGCGTGCATCACACATGCTGTATGTGGTAGGTAGTCGCTACCACCCTACTCTATTAATTATTATAATTATTTAAACATTAATGTTTAATTTAGTACATTGGTAGTCTTTTTAAAGGTGGCCATAGTACTAGCCGCGTTGACACGCTGTATGATAATGGACAGCCTCTGCAACAGAAATGACCAAGAGCGAATATTTTTTTCACCTTATTAAGTTTGCTAACATCATCATCATCACAGCCCATAACAGTCCACTGCAGGACCGAGGGCCTCTCCCACAAATAGGGAGGTTATTGCCATAATCTCAACGCTTGGCTTTGGCTTGGGTTGGAGATCGCAGTGCTATAAATATAACAATGGAAAACGCTGCTGCCCATTTTCCAGCCTACGGAGACTACATCTTTGGCCTCGAAAACGTTAGTCGCCATGTACGACACCCGCGAGTGTAAGGGGTTGGTGATATTCTACTCTGCCGAATACCACGCGGCTAACATGATGAGAGATAACGTGTTCACGCCATGGGTCATCAATTTTGCTTCACTTTTATAAGCAAATATCCACTTAAAATTACTAAAATGTAATCTCAACAAACAAAATATTGATAAATGCTACCACAATGCTACAAGATTGCGATGCATGTTACTGTGAAAGATCTTCACTGTAGGGCCTTTTAGACCTTTTCAGACCTTTTATCAATGAATCACCAATACTCAATGTTTTAATTTTTCCATTTGTTTACATCAATGCAAACGTCGGTGCTATTACGGCCAACGACGGTTTTTTCCGATTCAAAAGATCTGGTGCATTTTCTAGCCTACGGACACTCTAGGGACCCTTCTTTTGAACTGGTCGCTTTCACGCGAGCGCTCGCGTGCGCTACCTATCTCTTTCACACTCGTGGTAAGTATTCAAAAATAGAACCACAGATCTTTCGCCTATGCGATCTCCAACTTGGTAGGCAAGCGTAGTGTTAATTTATTAGTAGTTCACTGGACTGTTAAAGGTTGTAATGATGATGTAAAATGGTGGACGACCTGAATGGTTCAGTGGTCAACATGCCAGTCAGCCACGCAATAGGTCCCGGGTTCTATTACCGGCTAGGCAGAAATTTAAATGATGAATTTTAATTTCTGTTACGGGTCTGGTTGTTCTATGTATAATAAGTATGTATTTAAAAATATATATAAGTAGTATATCAGTTAGCTAGCATCCATAGTACAAGCATTGCTTAGTTTGGGGCGAGATAGCGCTGTGTGAATTTTTCCACGATTATTTATTATTATTAATAAAATTGGTTAGAAACACACCGTATGTATGTTTGTCCCCAGCACACCCCCGGCGAAGGCACCAAGGCGCGGGCGGGGCGAGGCACGAGACCCCGCCAGGCGACGTAGCTCTTCTCTGACTAATGGTAAGACCTTTTTTTCTACGCAGTGACAGACGAGCAAACAGCCCACCTGATGGTAAGTGGTAACCCATAATAGAAAGATAGAAAGAAAGAACATTTGTTAACACAAACAACAACACCACAACATTGAAAAAGATACAAGAAAACGTAAAGACATAAAAATAATACAATTATAAGGAGAACATACATTACACAGTGTTATACCTATCTGATTATTTATTTATTGTGATAGATATTGTGTTTTGGTGGTGTTTGTGTAAAAATAACCTTACTCAGCATAATGACCCGCAATAATAGCAAATGAGATTCATGCATTTACGTTGTAAGCAACTAAAATGCGGAACCGCAGGTGCGTTGTCACTGTATAGACTAAGATGAAATGCCTCATACCTTGTATTTATGATATTGACTTCATGGTTGACGACCTGAGTGTCTGCCACGCAGAGGTCCTGGGTTCGATTCCCGGCCGAGCAGAAATTGAAATTATGAATTTTAATTTCTGTTGCGGATCTGGGTGTAATATTTATGATAAGTGTGTATTTAAAAGTATGTAAGTAGTTTATCGTGAAATGACGATGTATATTTAATACTATGAATAAATGAATATGAATATCAGTTATCTAGCACCCATAACACAAGCTTTGCTTACTTTGGCGCTAGATGGCGCTGTGGGAATTGTCGAAGCATATTATTTTATTTTATTTATCGTATCTGCGAATCGCCATGTTTTCAACAAGAGACCCGCCGTGTCTAGCTGGATACGGAAGGCGGCTTTTGTGGGGATCTCAGGGGTGAACTATGCCCAGCAGTGAGCGTCTTTTGGCTGATACGATGAATATGAGTGACAAACGCGCAGACAGCCCGCCTGATGGTAAACGGTAACTGTCGCCCATGATATTCTCCATTCCCATGATATGCGTTTAAAGTTCAATAGTTTTCTGAGAAAATGGAATGACGTCACACTAAATTCAATATGATGGACACGCCAAGAAAGCTTGTATCTTCTTTTTAGAGCATTCAAATTAATAAATAAGTTCTCAAATGAAAATATGTTTTCGTAACAAGCTTTTATCGCGCAATTAAATAAAAATAAATAATATTCGATCAAGTATTATTTATTTATATTTATTATTTATTTAATAAATAATATTTGAACAAATATTATTTATTTTTAAATACTATTTAAGACCTATTTTAAAATTCCTTATTCATAAACGTTTCATAAACCTCTAATAGCTAAAGGTCTGAAAAAATACAGATTCGTATCATTATGTTGAATTTATCGTTAACATTAACGTCAAGAACATTAAATCGCTTGTAGCAAAGTCTTAAAACAAAGTTTAATGTGCTGAAATTTGCTATCAAAACGGAGTTCCAAGGAAAATTATAGAAGTCATAGCTGTATGGATGCCCCTTTGCCTATCCTCTTCAGGATAAAAGTCAAGAATGAGTCACGTGCCAATCACAATCAATCACTAAACGGATAAAATCAGCTGTTCGTGTGTTGTGGCCATGTTTTTTACTAATATAGGTTTATTAGAGGTTTATAGAAGGGGTCAGCCTTCTTTAAGTTATGGAGGCGTTATTGAGCGTTTTATGCGTTTATGAATAATGTTTTTCATCATCATCATCATTATCATCTTGGCGTTATGTCCGGGTTGTGCCGGCTTGGCACACCAGGGCCCAGGGTCCACCTTTCAGGATCCATTTCGCTCGGTCTTCGGCATCCTTGGTGGTGAGCTTATTGGCACGCATGGTATTCTTGACTACCTCAAGCCATCGCTTCCTGGGCCAGCCTCTCCTTCCCTGGCCCAGTGGGGGAGACATGACCAGACACTTATGTTTCCCACGTCACTTGCCTGTCTAGGCAAGACGTGGTCATACCATCGACGGCGGCATTCTAGCTACCCGGAATGTGGGCGTTTCGAATTATGAACAACGTTTTTCGAGAACCATATTTTAGTAGCAAGCTAATGAACCTATAGGTTTTTATAAATAAGACCGTCAGTGTTTACGACCAATAACCCGATTCCCGGCCGGGCAGATATTGAAATGGTAAATTTTAATTTCTGTTACGCGTCTGGGTGTTCTATGTATAATAAGTATGTATTTAAAAGTATATAAGTAGTTTATCAGTTATCTAGCACCCATAACACAAGCTTTTCTTACTTTGGGGCTAGATGGCGCTGTGTGGATTTGTCCACGATTATTATTATTAATAACTCTTGCCCAACCAGCGCCCTCCCCACCCCTGCCCGCGCTCCAACCACTCCGCGCCCGTCAGGCGGCCGCCTTACGGGCCGAGCAACGCCGCGGGGCGGCCGTGGCGGTGGCCGCGCCCGCCTGGGAGCCGCGCCTGTTTATCGACTACATGCAGCAAGTCTGGTGAGTGACCGTAGCCGTGGCAAACGCACAAATGCATCAATCCTATCCCAACTGCAGATAAAGGATCGTCTTTCATCAGCGTGCTTCACCAACGCGTTCTGAGCCACTTTGGTCATGTGAGGAGGCGTAGGGATGACAGTCTCGAGAAACCCATCATCGTACGCGACACAGAGGGCAAAAGACCTGGGGGACCGCTCACCGACTAGATGGTCTGATCAACTAAAAGAGGCACACAAAGGCACTTCCTATGAAATCACCAAAATTGACACAGACATGAGTCGCTGCAGACGATTTATCCGTTCCCGTATGGTATCCCACCATGGCCACGATCTTCAGACATGAAGGACCGAGCTCTTTTCAGAGTGATGTACATTTGTTGAATGCTAACCGTGCTCTTACGGCAAGGGAAAACATCGTGATAAAACTTGGCGATTGAATGTGTAACCACGATCCATCTGATCAGATCAACCTGATTTGCACATTCCTCGCGTGCCAGAGCACAACTGGGATATTAACGCCAAAATTGTTATTAATTGTTGTGGCATAGTGCCTCCTTTTTTACTCAACACGAAGTTTGTCGTGAGTGACGAAGTGACAATATTGAAGCCATATATTATCATCACAGCCCACAACAGTCCACTGCAGAACTTAGGGCCTCTCCCACGAAAAGCGAGGTTAGCGCCATAATCTCAACGCCTGGCAGGCGGGTTGGGAGAGATCGTAATGTTATAAATATAACCATGGAAAACGCTGCTGTCCATTTTCCAGCCTACAGAGACTCTGGATCTTTTGCCTCTAAAACATTAGTCGCCACGACACCCACGAGTACAAGGGGTTGGTGCTATTCTACTCAGCCAGACACCACACGGCCACATATTATTATTATTATTAAACAGGCCCGCAGTTGTCAAAACGACTGATGCCTGTATCCGGCTCTTCTCTACTCATTATCAATCTGTATTCAAATTGTTTTTGAATTGATTAGTATTTTGTGCTGTCACCACGCATTCGGGCAACTTATTCCATATTGGCGTCTGGTGTTCGGCAGAATAGAATAGCACCAACCCCTTACATTCGTGGGTGTCGGACGAGGCGACTAATGTTTTCGAGGCAAAAGATCTAGAGTTTCAGTAGGCTGGAAAATGGGCAGCAGCGTTTTCTCTTGTTTGTCGTATTTAGAACACTGCGATCTCCAACCCGCCTGCCAAGCGTGGAGATTATAAAAATAACTTCCCCTTTCGTGGGAGAGACCCTAAGTTCTGCAGTGGACTGTTATGGGCTGTAATTGTGAACATGTTACAGTAGGTTCCTACTGTCCTCCAGGGTGGCGTGGTGGGGCCTGTCGGGCGGGCGCTGCGGCGGGCGCTGCGGGGACCGCGTGGCGGCCGTGGGGGGCGCGGCGCCGGCCACGGCCGCGCACGCCGCGCAGCTCGCCAAGGCCGCCAGGGGGCGCACCGTGAGTGCCCACACACACACACACACACTGCGGGGGGCCGTGGGGGGCGCGGCGCCGGCCACGGCCGCGCACGCCGCGCAGCTCGCCAAGGCCGCCAGGGGGCGCACCGTGAGTGCCCACACACACACACACACACTGCGGGGGGCCGTGGGGGGCGCGGCGCCGGCCACGGCCGCGCACGCCGCGCAGCTCGCCAAGGCCGCCAGGGGGCGCACCGTGAGTGCCCACACACACACACACACACTGCGGGGGGCCGTGGGGGGCGCGGCGCCGGCCACGGCCGCGCACGCCGCGCAGCTCGCCAAGGCCGCCAGGGGGCGCACCGTGAGTGCCCACACACACACACACACACTGCGGGGGGCCGTGGGGGGCGCGGCGCCGGCCACGGCCGCGCACGCCGCGCAGCTCGCCAAGGCCGCCAGGGGGCGCACCGTGAGTGCCCACACACACACACACACACTGCGGGGGGCCGTGGGGGGCGCGGCGCCGGCCACGGCCGCGCACGCCGCGCAGCTCGCCAAGGCCGCCAGGGGGCGCACCGTGAGTGCCCACACACACACACACACACTGCGGGGGGCCGTGGGGGGCGCGGCGCCGGCCACGGCCGCGCACGCCGCGCAGCTCGCCAAGGCCGCCAGGGGGCGCACCGTGAGTGCCCACACACACACACACACACTGCGGGGGGCCGTGGGGGGC
This sequence comes from Blastobasis lacticolella, assembly GCA_905147135.1. Taxonomy (NCBI): domain Eukaryota; kingdom Metazoa; phylum Arthropoda; class Insecta; order Lepidoptera; family Blastobasidae; genus Blastobasis; species Blastobasis lacticolella. The sequence goes on along the minus strand of LR990065.1, from coordinate 1,915,652 downwards.
GCGGCGCCGGCCACGGCCGCGCACGCCGCGCAGCTCGCCAAGGCCGCCAGGGGGCGCACCGTGAGTGCCCACACACACACACACACACTGCGGGGGGCCGTGGGGGGCGCGGCGCCGGCCACGGCCGCGCACGCCGCGCAGCTCGCCAAGGCCGCCAGGGGGCGCACCGTGAGTGCCCACACACACACACACACACTGCGGGGGGCCGTGGGGGGCGCGGCGCCGGCCACGGCCGCGCACGCCGCGCAGCTCGCCAAGGCCGCCAGGGGGCGCACCGTGAGTGCCCACACACACACACACACACTGCGGGGGGCCGTGGGGGGCGCGGCGCCGGCCACGGCCGCGCACGCCGCGCAGCTCGCCAAGGCCGCCAGGGGGCGCACCGTGAGTGCCCACACACACACACACACACTGCGGGGGGCCGTGGGGGGCGCGGCGCCGGCCACGGCCGCGCACGCCGTGCAGCTCGCCAAGGCCGCCAGGGGGCGCACCGTGAGTGCCCACACACACACACACACACTGCGGGGGGCCGTGGGGGGCGCGGCGCCGGCCACGGCCGCGCACGCCGCGCAGCTCGCCAAGGCCGCCAGGGGGCGCACCGTGAGTGCCCACACACACACACACACATACACGCACACACACACACACACACGTGGGGGGCGCGGCGCTGGCCACGGCCCACACACACACACACGCACGCACGGCACGCACGCGCACTGCGGAGACGGACGGACGCATGCAAGCACGCACACACTCACACACACACACTTTTCCACTTTGTTGCGATAGTAGTCACCAAAAAGAAAAGTTATTTTAATGTAACAGAAAAGTGGACTGGTTCTTTTTATTTACAGAACCCACACAAGAGAATATGTAAGTAGAGCTCGTCTAGACTAAAATGACGCGGCCCACTACTTAGTTAGTTAATTTCGATGTGTGAGTGCAAATATTGATAACGACACTTCATTTGTGTGGGAGCCAATGAACGACGCGTTCTCCTACGTTTGAATCTCACCGGCAACTGAATGACAAATTACAACGGCATTTGTATATGTATTGCGTCCATATTTTAAACTTGCTTGTGTGCGTTAATGCGATAGTGGGGCGCGTCATTTTAGATTAGACGAGCTCTACTGTCGCTACAAAAAGTCGAAGTTTAAGTCATTAAAATAAAGTTTTAGTGCCAGCTTGTGCACGGCCAGACCAAAGATTTGTGTCTCCTAAACGTCTGCTATCACTACAAAGTGTTTTTTTTCTAGTACCGATGACCTATAATCTGTCCAGACTGACTTGTCTTATTTTGTTAAGGAAATTACCTATTTAAATGGATAATGCGAGGCAGTATTCGTTGATATTCACATTCTATGTGTTCCTTGTATAATTCTCGACATCTATACACAATATACGTAGCGTGATTGATACGGCAAGTCGTTATTTTGGGCATTGTTTGTTCACCAAATAAGACAAGTCAGTTTAAACAGATTATAGGATAACTTACATCACCATCACAGTCTATTCATATTTCTGATTGAATGATTAACATTGCATGTCCGATTCCCTCGTTGCAGGTTGACATGTTGTTCCACCGGGTGCCGCTTGGCAAGATCTACGTGCTCACAAAGCGGGATCTGGAGAGTATAGGTAGGTTTTCTTTAAACCTCGACGAAAATACGAGTGTTATAAAAAGCTCTGTGACTTTTCTATTGCTTAAAGTTTCTTTTTGTTTTTGTGTAGCGCAGTGACAATAGAGCAGACAATCCTCGTGATGGTAAGCGGTAACTGTCGTCCGTAACATCTAGGATTCATGCATTTAGGTTGCAAGCAACAAAAACGCAGTGGTACGGGTGCATTGTCACTGTAAGGACTAAGATGAAAGGCCTTATGCCTGTGATTGCGCTGGCTACCTTATCCTTGAAACCGGAACACGACAATGCAAGCATTGTACCTTGGCGGCTGAAATAGATAAGGCGGTGGTACTCACCCAGGCGGACTCCTCAGCCTTGACACAGTCCTACCACCTAATGAACTCCTATCATATACATCCTATCACCTAATCTACTGTCCGTGACCGTAAGCCTTGTCCGGCAGAGTTGAATAGCACCTACCTCTTACAATCGTGGGTGTCGTATAAGGCGACTAATGTTTCCGAGGCAAAACCTCTGCAGTCTCCGTAGGCTGTAAATTGGGCAGCAGCGTTTTCCATGTCTATATTTAGAACACTGCGATCTCCAACCCGCCTGCCGAGCGTGGAGATTATGGCAACAACCTCCCCTTTCGCGGGTGAGGCCCTAAGTCCTGCAGTGGACTGTTATGGGCTGTGATGATGAATGTACTGTCTATTTGGAAAGTCTAAACTCGCAGGCAGTAGCCTAAATCCCCATTCCCAAATGGCAGGCATGAAGCTAGACAACGAATGCAACGTAGTGTCGGTGTTGGCGGGCGGGCCCGCGGCGCGCGCCGGCCTGCCGCCCGCCGGCCGCTGGGCCGTCACCGAGGTCAACGGCCGCCCCGTCAACCTCGTCAAGGTGAGCACCACACACAGCGAGAGATAGATAGAGTGAGAAGGAGAGGTGAAGGGAGAGAAAAAGACATGTGGAATAAAAGTGTTGTACTTTATTATACATCACGAAGCAATTTCTTCTTCATTCTAACCGTAAAGACTCCATGCCGCCATGAGTTAGTTATGTATATTAGTTGAACACTAACCGATGCTCTTACGGTGAGGGAAAACATCGTGGTGTAACCTGCACATTCAGGCGACTGGATGTGTAACCATGATCCAATCTGGTCAGGTTCCCCTGGTAGCAGGGTCATGGAGGTCAGATGGCAGTGGCTGCACTGTAATTACTTGATCTGCCAAATCCTGATTTTTTTATAGCAGCCAGTCATTTGACCGTCATCTCACCTGGTGGTAAGTGACGTGGAGGCCATTGATGGAGCATGCCTGTCTAGGAACAGCCTATTCACTCTAGCCTTGAAGGCGACTAGATTACGTCTAGATGAGTATATCTAGTCAAGGCGGACCACGGGCCCTTGCGCGTGACTGCACAACCGAGATATTGGATATTGACGCCAAGATGACGTGAATGGTTCGGTGGTTAACATGCCGTTCGCCACGCAGAGTTCCCGGGTTCGATTCCCGGCCGAGCAGAAATTGAAATGATTAATTTTAATTTCTGTTATGGGTGTTCTATGTATAATAAGTATGTATTTAAAAAAAAGTATATAGTTAGTAGGACTTAGGGAGAGGCCCTAAGTCCTGCAGTGGACTGTTACGGGCTGTGATGTTATGTAGTTGGTTGATCAGTTAGCCAACACCCATAACACAAGCTATGCTTACTTTGGGGCTAGATGGCGCTGTGTGAATTTGTCCAAGCATATTTATATTTAAGACTATTATTTTTATTTTTCCATATTTTATACAGGGTGGCGAAGAAGACATGAACCGTCTAAGTCTTCACGGCACCGAGGTGTCTGTGCTCATCCAACCCTCACCGCTAGTCAAGAAGATAAGGGCAGCTATCAAAGCGAATAAGAGCCTACTGTCCAGCAGGTAGGGTCCAAATTGCTTTAACGACGGACCAATACTGTACAGGTCGGATATACATACAGGTCGATGTATTTTCGTAAACGATTTTATTTTACTTTTCAATGCATTAAAGTTTAAACGAATTAGCAATTCATGGATGTGGTCAAACACTTGTCTAAAATTAATTTAATTGTGCTATTTATGTTATGTGGCATCTGTGGGCTATTAACGAAACGCTGTTGCCAACATTTCAATGATTGAAATGGTTACTTTTGCGATTGCGTATGATAGATTCAGTTTATCGTAATGGAAACTTTGTTAGTAACTGAACCCATGAAATCAGGGAATTGTTAGCAACAGGTTTACGTAATTAGCCTATTGATCAAGTTTGCTAAACTAATCAACTTCTATTGAAATAACGCCATCTAAAAAATAATTTTCTTTTATAATGTTTATCGAGTGACTGCAAGATACTCATTTTTGTTTCTTATTTATTTTCAACTCATAAAACTTTATTATACATTAAAATAACTCTTTTTAAAGAATAAAGAGCGAGTCCATTAGTTATATAGTTGGTATAATATTGATATAAATGGAAAAGCAATATATTGTGAGTAGATTTAGGCGACTTTTAGATAAATTTACACCTATCAAAATTATATTCATTATTTTCATACAAAATGGCGAAATCGCACTGATCTTAAAAGGAAGGAACCGTGTGACGCCTTGCACGTTCGCAACTGTCGCAACTAGTTACGAAACATCACTACTAATTTTCGCAACTGGTTGTCAAACAAGAATATTTAATGCGATTGTCGCTACTAGTTACAAAACGACATTTATCTTTCGTATTTTCGTAACTGGTTGTCAAACAAGAATAGTTTATGCAACTGTTACAAAACAACACTTCATATTTTCGTAACTGGTTGTCAAACAAGAATATTTAATCCACGTAGGCATTAGGTGTGCTACTGTACATGTTTCACAACTGGTAGTGGAACAGCGGTTTGTGGCGTCAAACCACGTTTTTCTTTTTCCTTTCTTGTCCTGCATTTACCTGTCAAATATTTTATGAATATAATGAAATCTACGAAACTATGAGCTAGGACGATAATGAGTACTTACATATACTCTTGTGTGGATTCTAGAAGTAAAACCGGTCTGCCTCACAGCCTCTTGGAAATTTCGCTAAAAACAAACGAACCTAGAGTTCGTCTAAGCTGAAATGACGCGCCCCACTATCGCATTAATCGTCCGGCAGAGTAGAATAGCACCAACCCCTTACACTCATGGGTGTCGTACAAGGCGACTAATGTTTTCGAGGCAAATGATCAAGAGTGTCCGTAGTCTGGAAAATGGGCAGCAGCATTTTCCATTGTTATATTTAAACACTGCGATCTCCAACCCGCCTGCCGGGCGTGGAGATTATGGCAATAACCTCCCCTTTCGTGGGAGAGGCCCTAAGCCCTGCAGTGGACTGTTATGAGCTGTGATGATGATGACATATACAAATGCCGTTGTAATTGGTCATTCAGTTGCCGGTGAGACTCAACGTAGGAGCACGCGTCGTTCGATTGGAGCAGTCGACGCTCCCACACAGATGAAGTGTCGTTATTAATGTTTGCACTTACACATCGAAATGAACTAATTAAGGAGTGGGGCGCGTCATTTCAGCCTAGACAAGCTCTACTTACATATCCTCTTGTGTGGATTCTAGAAGTAAAACAACAGGTCTGCAGATCTTGGCAATTTCGCTAAAAACAAGCAAACTTACCAACGTTTTCCACTAAACCTTTACTACAGCTAAAAGGTGGTTTTTCTCAGGGGAATTGTTCTTGTTTCGATGACAGTCTATTTCAGTTAATGTTAATATCTTAAATACTTGATAAGGATTTTACGTTGTTGGCATAGGCGTAGAAAGGGGGGTGGCCGGGTGGGCCGTGCTCACCCCGGAATGGTCTGGTGCCCACCCCAGGATGGGGTGCTCACTGGCCGTACATTGGCGATTGGCTCGGCTTCATCGGCCACTTCAGGGGCCAGCCCCCCTGGAAAATAGTCCTAGATACGCCAATGGTTGTTCGTATGTTTCGAAGATTTCATTGGACTATTAAAAATTTGCAGAAAAAAATGGCGGGGTAAAAATGTATTCTCAATATGGCGTCTGACACATCTTTATGGTACATAATTGTATGGTCCAAAATATTTTTAGAGAATCTCCAAAGAGTTTTATAAAGTTTTATAAGTGACGAGTGTGACCAAATTTTTGGTAAAGTGAGTTCTTTTTAGATTTAGCAATAAATATACATAGTTCTATCGGAGGTCTGACTGCGTATGGTTGTAGGAAACGCTGAATATTTTCGTTTTTATGTTAAGAAATTGGTTTAGAATAATTTAGAAGCAAACTGTTTGAACTGGCAATCGCTTCCTGTTCTATTGCGGCTACTGCGATAAACGCCTAACTCGTTTGAACGTCGCCGTCTTTGTCCTATAGTGATAGGGACAAATCGCAGCAAGGCATCTCAGGCGCTGCTTGTTTTGTGTTTAAAATGTCGTTATTTATTTAAAATACGCATTAAATTATTTAAAATAGCATTAAATAATTTTCGAAGCATACAATGCTGTTTATATAACAATTTAAACAATGGGGTTAAAAATGAACATCTTTGTAAACTAGAAAAAACTCTTTTAAAAGAATAAAAGAGCGAGTCCATTAGTTAGTATAATATTGATATAAAAGCAATGTATTGTGAATAGATTTAGGCGACTTTTAGATGAATTTATCCTTTTTACAGGCTTGATTGAAAAATGCAATGAAATGAAAATTATATTCGTTATTTTCATTCAAAAAGGCGACAGCCATTTACAAAGTTTTTAAGTATGTAAGGATTGTTTTTAACTGACATTTTTAACTATGTCGACAATGGGTAGTTGCGAGATTGGTCCCTATCCCTATAGGCTAAAGATGGCGACGTTCAATTCGAATTCGACGCTAAGGCCCCGGGAGCTTGTCGGCTAAGTTCGGTCGGCGTTCGTAAACTGGCGAAGCTAGCCGAACGCAGCCGAGAAGTTCCGATCGTCAATCGCAATGGAATTTCGCATCTTGGCTACAGGAACCCGAGTTTTTCTATAATTTCGAGATAACTTTCAAAGTCGCTTCTTAGCCGGTTTTAATTGTTCTACAGTCACTGCATTAATGCGAATAGAATTTATTCATATTATAAGAAAAAGAAACGATGAATATTGCACTATTGTGTCTTATAAATATAGTATTTAAGGGTTACTGTCAAAATGGCGGGACCAAGTGTTGAATCTTAAAAATTCATGTCGGACTTACTAACTAATTAGTACTATTGGTTACATTTGATAAAAAAATACTTAGTAGTATTGTCCGCTCTTGATGAACCTCCATCTTGTGGAACACAGTGTTTTTATTCAATGATAAAAAAATTACCAACTCTCTGGATCAAAAGATATATTTAAAGAAAACTGGTCCGGGCATAATGGCGGAACCACACGAAACAGCAACTTATAATAAAAATCAATTATGTAAAATTTGACTACCTAATAATTACCACCTGAAATGTAAGAGCTAAGTAAAATTATTTCAGAGAAAATCTGATATATTTAACTAAAACGCTGGTCCCCGGACGTTTTTTATGTTTCAGAAAACATCTGCTTAACTTGTTTCAAAACTTTTAATTGACATGATTTACTACGTAATTGCTGCCTTTGAAAAAACTAAAAATATATTATAAAAAGAAAAAAGGTTATTTTTTATATTACATAATTGATTTTTAATAAGAGTTGCCGTTTCGTGTGGTTCCCCGTTATGACGTCATTATGGCGTGACCTGTTCCAGTTTTCTTTCAATATTTATTTTGATCCAGAGAGCTAGCAATATTTTATCAAATTTATTATCTATTTGGGTAGTAAATCGAAGAAATATTTAATATTCAATAATTGGTCCCATCATTTTGACGCTCACTATTTAAGAAGTCCATTTTGATACTTTGTCATCTCATTTTAGGAGTAATGCGAGTGTATGAATATATTGCACTATTTTGTGTATAAAAATATACTTACACATTTTAGTATTTGTTAAATATTTCTAACTGGGGGCTGACTCCGTGATCCGAACCCCAATTATAAACTGAAACTGAGATAAAAATAAATATATCGTCATGGAGTTTCGATCGGCTACCTTGACTGTTCAACCAGTCTTAGCTTCCTCAGCGGAAGATCTTGGTACGCGTAACTTAGCCAGGTTATACAGAAGGAACTATCTGTATGGAATTTATTTTCATCAAGAAATGTCGCAACTCTGGCACAGTTTGACTATTATTAATATTTTCATAAAACAAAAATAATGAAGTCGTATCAATACAAGATGACTTTCAACTAGGGGTTGGTGCTCTCTCTCTGAAATCGCAGATAATAATCAGCTGTTTCATACAAAATTCATTCTAAAAGCGCATTCGGCCAAAATGTATGAAGCATCTGAGCAAAAATTGTTTGTTATTATAACCCGCGTCACGATAGAAGAGACTTGTCAAATGGCAGTGGAGGGGATTTCGCGCGGGCAATCGTATGCAGCGCAACTCGAACCACGTGACCCGCCAAGGCTCTTCTTATTTGACACTAGTTATACAAGCATACGCATACGGTAATTTGAAGTCATCTTGTATAGTTTGACGGCGTCGTTTATAGTATGAAATTGTATGGATTTTGTGAAAATCAATAGTCTCCATACAAAGTTTAAATTAACATTTGAACTGTCGTGCTCATTATCACATACTTTTAAATTAAGTCCCGGGTTGCCTACCGCGTACCTTTGTTTACGAGTACAGGAAACCCGGAACTTACCTTTAAAATGTGTTAAAAACACTTTACCCATAGTTAAGAAGTAATGGTAGCTCATGGTAAAATGGTTGTATTTACACCGTTGTTTCTTTTTTTTACATTAACTTATATTGTTTAGGTCTAAATAAATAAGGCATTCGCTCTATAATGGCCCTATTATAGAAAACCCCATACAGTTAGTATAACTAGCGTGTACTAACGTTATGAAACGTTATGGATAAATGAAAAATAACAGGAACAAATATTAATACGACGGTGGTTCAACACCTATACAAAATTTCTTGCAAATCTTTCATTCGTTTAAATATTTTTGATTAATTGTATTTTCTTAGTAAATGTATTTAAAGGTGTACAAAATGGGTCGCTATAAGTGAATCATTCAAATCGTAAAATAAATCGAAAGAAAACCACAAGTCGCCGCTAGATGGCGTTGTTTTGTGATGTCACTATTTTTTTTTTATTGCTTTTTTTTATCATTAACATGTAGAAATCCATTTCGCGCTCAATTTGATACATTTACTAACGGCCAATTGCACAAACATTCATTAAAAAGGTGATTAGCGAAATTACAGGCAACAGGCATTTTATGTTAGTCCTCACAGTGACAACGCACCTGCGGTTCTGTACTTTTGTTACCTGCAACCTAAATTAGAATCGTATATGTTATGGACGACAGTTACCGCTTACCATCAGGTGGGCTGTCTGCTCGTTTGTCACTGAGTAGCATAAAAAAATTAAAAAAGTGTCAAACCCTTGAAGGAGAGTCAATCAAAAGTTGCACTCATTCATTTCTTACGAACTATATTTTCGTTTAAATAATGTTTTTACATTTATTGTTACATAATTTAGTATGCCTATAATTAAGTATCAAGGCAGTAATTTTAGTAATACTTGTGATATATGTACATGTCTCTAACATAAATTCTATAATATTTACATTATTGTTTAATTTATTTCTGTATGATAATCGTAATTTTTTTTTAATTTGCTTAAAAATAATCTCGATATCCTGTAAGATCTCTGAAAAAGAAAGGAATATTTAATTAATTGGCTAAGATAAATCAGAGTTTTTATAAGTATTTAAATAAGTAATTTAATTGAATATGAAAGTTGTTTTATGCTGTAATAAGTATTGTACACAAACATAATAAGCAACAAGCTGTACACACATATCTTAAAAACCTTGTGATCATATTCTTTTGTAAGATTTCGTGAAATAAATATGTTTATCTAATTTTAATGGTTTTCATTATATTCGGCGTATTTTAATAACTAATGCTGCCGGGTTGTCGACCTCAAAGATATTGGACACAGAGCATAGGTGGAGCCTCGACCTATAGAGAATGTACACTGTCAATCCATCGCAACAAATGACTCAAAAATATTAAGGTGACCAAGGCCACCAAATGACTCAAAAATATTAAGGTGACCAAGGCCACCAAATGACTCAAAAATATTAAGGTGACCAAGGCCACCAAATGACTCAAACATATTAAGGTGACCAAGGCCACCAAATGACTCAAAAATATTAAGGTGACCAAGGCCACCAAATGACTCAAAAATATTAAGGTGACCAAGGCCACCAAATGACTCAAAAATATTAAGGTGACCAAGGCCACCAAATGACTCAAAAATATTAAGGTGACCAAGGCCACCAAATATGACAAAAGCAGTGTTTAGGAGGGGTATTTGACAACTTAGAGCCGTCCCTTTTGGACACCATTAAAAAAGACACAAACTAAAGATTGTGTCATCAGCTGTGAGTGGGGGCATCTCTATGTCCAAATTATTTGATCTACCATATCATCGTCCGTTACCGCCACGTGTAAAACCAGCACTATATAAAAACTATAAAACTTATGCCAGATGTACACTTTAACACGATTTTATACATTTCATGTTTTATTACCTTTTATTGTATTAATAATAACTATAATTCATTCATTATTCCTATCTTAGATGACACTTAAGTTATCGCCGTTTTTCTCAGCATTTTGGACTTCAAGAATTCACAATATCGTTGTCATAAAGTTAAAGAGTCACTTGCCCGTTATCTGGACTTTTATTTGTCTTATAATTCAGATTCATCGTCATCGCTTACCTACACATTCTTCTCCACTTTGCCCGGTCTTCGGCATCCTCGCGCCGTAAGCCACCAGCTCTCCCATCCAACTACTAATTTTACATTTATTAAAATAATTTCTAAACTACTGCAACGATTTTAATGAAACCAAGCTAAGAACCATCTCGATTAAAATGGCTTTCAACTAGAGACAATTTTACCGTTTCCAAATCGGTCCATCCGTTCGGGAGCTACGAAGCCAGACTGATACAAAACCACAGATACAGAGCTAGCCTACAGCTGTCCGCGCTTCGATTGCCGGTAGAGAGTAAAGCGACTGCCATCTGACCTCATTGACCCTGCTAGTAGGGGTATCTGACCAGATTGGAGTATGGTTACACATTCAGTCGCCTGAATGTGCAGGTTTCATCACGATTTCCCTCACCGTAAGAGCATCTCCATAGAGGCCGGTCTTGTGCCTTCCGCATCCAGCTGGTACCTGCGATCTCCTTGTGATCTTGCGATACGTGATCGCCACTCGAGAACTTACTGTCCTATCGGCCATTTGTAGGCTGATTACGACGTTACCGACAATTCTCTGATTTCAATGATTGAAACTGTTACTCTTGCGATTACGTATGATCGGTTCAATAGTTAGATTTAGAATTTTGTTAGCAACTGAATCCATGAAATCGATGATTTTCAATCATTGAAATCAAATATATGTTGGCAACAGCGTTCCGCAATTCGCCTACTGTTCAATACATGGGAAACAATGAAACAAAATATTTGTGGAATAACTATAATATACTTTTTATAGTACATAAGGCATAAATGTTATACATTATTCTTTAAATAATATTTCTTTGTAATGGCACGATCTCTACAATTGACAATATATTAAGCGCTTGATTTTGTATGTCGGTTCATTCGATCACTCTCTCCCACATAGTTTGTGTGGCGGTGACAAAACAAAAATAGGTACAATTTAAATGATTAATTAAGATGTATATCTTAAATGTTAAATAAAATAATATCTGATTTAATAATAATAATACAATAGTAGTAATATTAAAAAATATTGGTAGCCAACTAATCGATACTAAAAAATACCCATTATAAATTAAGTAGTATAAACGACTATAAAATAAAATTAATAGAATTAAATTACAATTAATTGCGAAGCAACAGTTACGATAAAATATTATTAATTAAATTAAGGTAATTATAATTATTGGAAGTGGCATAATAATATTCGATATATTTAGAGGATTTTGCTTCTCCACTGGCAACACTAAAAAATGGTGGCGCCACAGTAGCGCCCACTGGGGCCTTACCATGAACTCACTTTCGCTGCGGCCGACGCAACAATGGCGTCCGAAATCGGCGCTCCGCGTGTGCGCACGAGCTCAATTAATACGCGCGTTACGATACTTAGCACTGCTGTAGCATCTCTGGTATTTAAGTTAGCAGGGGAAGCGAAAAATCCATCCAACTTCCACACAGTTCAGTTGGGAAAGAGACAAGCTTATGTGACATAGCGCTGTCTCGTTCTAAGCAGGGCAGTTTTTAGGTCCTGCTATAAGAGCTCATGGTAAGCCCCCAGGTCGATTTTAGAAATCGGAATACCCTCATTTATCAATTCTTTCTTTTAAGACTACAGCCGCTGTGGCAGGCGGCTTGCTAGCGCGTCAACCTAGCTATAGTCTGTGCCAAATGGATTGACAATAGCGGACATTGACCTCTCGGTCAAAACTAATTTGTAAATAGTCAAAAGCGATAGCCGTAACGCTTTATATAGTTGTATTCGCTACGATTGAACGAAATAGAAAAGTTTATAACAATGTTCATGTATTTTACGACCTGGTTGGTTAACCGGCCTGCCACGCAGAGGTCCCGGGATCGATTCCCGGCCGGGCAAAAATTGAAATAGTGAATTATAATTTCTGTTACGGGTGTATGTATCATAAGTATGTATTAAAAAAAAGTAGTTAATCAGTTTTCTGACACCCATAACACAAGATTTTATACTTTGGGGCTAGATGGCGCTGTGTGCATCGTCTAAGCACATTTATTATTTTATTTTTTCTTGAAAAAATGCCATAAGTTGAGTCACACGCTAATCCATTTGGGACTAACTACAGACTTTGACGCGTGTAGTTGGCGCGCACAGTCGGTACAAAGTCTCTGTATTTCTGCTGAACAGCGCCGACAAGTTCCGATCGGAGAAAGACCTTTTTTATACCACCGAGTAGGCAAACAAGCATGCGGCCTGCCTGATGGTAAGCAGTCACCGCATCCTATGGACGTTTGCAATACCAGGGGCATCGCCCACGCGTTGCCGACCCCGTAAAAACCTTTTAAAGATCGTAACTTATCAACCACGTTCGGCTAACGCTGGTAGATCGGCGTAAACTATGCTTTCTACGTATATGTATACGTCCATACTCTTCGCCCAATACGTAATAAATGACGCTACAGTCCGCGTCAAATGGCTTGGCAATAGCGGACATCGATCTCTAGGTCAAAACTAATTTGTGAGCGGTCTTTAAAATAGTTTTAGTTTAGGTACATGCAAGAGCATGCAAGGTAGATACGTATCATATTATGTGTATGATTACCTTAAGAATTATATTCCTTTGCACTACAGTACAGTTGTTAAACGGTTTTTATAGCATTTGTTGATTAAATTTTCACTTATTATATAACAATACCCTGGGGGTAAAGCACGAGCCCTTTGGGCATACGCGATAGCTAATGCTAACTTCTTTTAGCAACCTGATTTTGGCTAAAGATGCACCAAATACCGGCAAAGGAAAATTTTCTTGAAATGGCACTTATGCTCATGCCGTTTACAAAAGTTTATAAATTCCAGTACTCTTGGAATTTTTAAGAAATGCCAGTAGTTGATCGAGAGATCAAGGCACGCAATTGCCAATGCATTTGGCACGAACTATACGCGCAAAGCGATGCCATATATGTGTTCAAAATTACACGAACGTCGTAAGGTTCGCCATGCAATCGGTGTAGCGGTCACTGACCTCAAGCAAGTCATTTACAGTGCCACAAAGTTATCAAATGTCAGTTAATTTTCTCCTGGACCATGCTCAAGGCAGGCTCTCGTGCTCGACAGCGTAACCAGGATATTGATATGCCAATATGATTACCTAGTGGTGGAAACCTTATTCTTCCCTCTAGCTAGATCATCAGAGCGGTCAATCACAGGTTCTACCACGGCCAGATTTCCTACTCCTAACTTTTGCCTCTAGGTTATTTATTCATTTATATCAGAATCATCCCCCTGCTGGGAGCAAAGGCCTCCCCGCTATTCTTCCACACTTCACTGTCGAATGCCAACTCGAATGTCTCTAGCTATGAGAACCAAAAAACGTGAGCCAAATACCGTAGGTGGCATCGCTATAGATAGTAAATTTATTGAGTTAAAAGACGCACCTTACTGTTCTAAGATAAAACCATTCCTCTATCTAAGATGAACCCAACAATGACCCAAACCCGTAAATTAGTTAATTCACAATAAAAATAATTATCCCTGTTATTCGATCCGCTTTATATTACATAGGTGGGTGCAGCGTGCCACGGGTTATCTCAACATACGGTTTCGGCTGATAAGGTTCACTTCCGACCGTCGCGACAGTGTCGTGCGGCTCAGGCGGCTAGCGTCACTAACGCCACCCTAATCCTGGCCGCCCCCGACAACACATTACATGCATAACACGACTTTACGCTGCGCCTGCACTTGCATAAAGGTTTAACATAATCAAAGTTGAGGGTAGAGAAAGATGGTGGGTACACTTGAAACAAAAGCTTACGTCTACCCACAAAATATCTCATCTAATTCTCTATTGGACCGACTTGGCCCGAGAGAGCGATACAAATGTATTGCTTCAACTAGGTACTAAGTGTTTTCTCCACCTTTATAAAAATTTTAAACAGTCCACCTGATGGTAAATCGTCACCGTCGGCCAGAACCTCCGCAACCTAACCGTCACGGACCTCGCTGCACCCGCAAATTAAACTTTAAAAACGTCACCAAACTCATACCCTAATTGACCTACGCCTTCTCTTCTAAACATTCTTTCCGCCTTTCGGCATTCCGCCTCCGCCTGTTAATGAGAGGTACGAAGCACCACAAAGAGGCGCCCAGCACCAATATGATGCCAAGTGTCACGAAAAGTGACTTGTGCGACCCGGCGTACTCGATCCAGATACCGCATAACGGCGGCCCTATGAGCTGTAAAATACCGTTCATGAACAAGCTGATCCCGTACGAGGACATGAGCCTTTCTGTCCCCAGCATCTCGGTCATGACAAGGGCTGTGACGCCAACGTTGACGCCAGAAGCTATTCCGAAAAATGAACAGAACACACTTATTGACCAGTAGCTCGATACTGTAGGTACCAACGAGAGACTCAAGCCGGATAGGAGCAGTCCTGTTATGAAGAAGTATCTTTTGGGGGTAGTTATAATGTCAGACAATGCCGACCCACCGATTCTACCCACCAGATCTAGAGCCGATATTATCGATATCAAAAATGCGCCCTGGTTCTTGGAGAAGCCGCACTCTTTAGCGTACGACGGTACTAGCAGTATAAAGTTCGTGTACGATATAGCACATGTGCAGTTCGATATTAGGATCACTAAATAGATTGGGTCCTTCAGGAGTTGGTGGTCGAAGTATTTGTTAGGTTCCTTCTTAGCGTCGTCGCCTTTTCTGCCTTTCTTCCTTAGACCGCAGCAGTACGTGATGGGCGCTAAGCTGTCCGTCACGGATTTCAGACTGAACTGGGAGGCGAATTCGCTGGGTTTCTCGAAGGCTGATAGCGTGGATCCGTGGAAAGGGGTCGACATGTACTGGAAGCTGGAAGTAGACGGACTACGTTTCGGCGTCTTGGGCACAGTAAGCTTCTTACTAAAGGCTTCGGCCGACCCCGCTCTGCTGCTCTTCCCTTCCGGCACGGATTCTAGAAACGACGGATTGCTGGGCATATGATTTGAGACCTTACTGCCTATGTGTTGGAGTCCATGTCGGGACGACGCTGGCGTGGAGATTTTTCTAACCCGTTCCTCTTGTGTGCGGACGAGGGCTGCACTAGCTGATCTGGCGAAGTTGTCAGGCTTTTGTGGGGAGAGTTTCTCCTCCTCAGCTGTATGCACGTTGTTCAGTAAGGGAGGGGACCCGTTGGAGAGTTTGTCCCCGGGGATATCTTCGGGCGTGAGCAGCAGCTTCGGGTTGGGGAACTCTTGGTCCTCTTCGGGGAACGGCTCCAACTGGAAGAGAGGAGGGCGCTGTCAGCTTATTTATTTATGACAGTAATAATATAAATTATTAAAGTATGGGTCGCCGTGATACCGACGACTTGGGAGACTTGGTACTGTGTAAGACAGGAGGGGAAAAATATATCTTGGCGTTTATGTCCCGGTTGTGCTCACGAGGTTCCGGGGTCCGCCTTGGTATTGACTTGGCAGACGAAGGAGGAAGAAGAGATATGATTTTTACACTACAATCCGATTTATTACAACATTATTTTTAACAGAATTAATTCTGTTTACTCTATAATCTTACTACTAGTATCCAATTGTATAATATTGTGATAGTCAAGGCAATTGTTAGATGTCGTAATAAAGCCGTAACGATGGCGGCAATTAGCTATTAAGTCGAGTTTTAGTACTTTAATTTAACGTAAGATGGCGTTGATTCAGATTTTCTGAATTTGTAAACCGCGGTGGCTAATTTGTGGAACGTTTTTTAAATAGGTTTAAAAGTTTTTGGTAAATATTTTTCTGCACTGTACGCAACTAGTTAATAAAACGGTTTATTATGTCTAGTTTGTGTGTATTTCTTTCTTCAGCTGACCTGATCAACCTCGATCTTGTACATGGTCCTTCGAGCCGGATCATTTAAATAACCTGCGAGCACAGTTTAATGGCTTCGCTATATATAACTATGTAACTATTACTTATATTAGTTGGTGTTCTGAATAAAATAAATTAAGTAAAGTAAAGTTCGAAAGAACGTTTCTCGCTCGTACGATTCGGATGCGGAATGTGCTCCCAGCCACAGTGTTTCCTTTGGACTATGACATGGGATCGTTTAAGAGGTATATTAGAGGTCTCTTCAGAGACGAGCAACGCATTGGTGACTCCCCTGGTGTTGCTGATGTCCATAGGCGGCGATTAAAACTTTCCACCAGGTGGCCCGCTTGCCTGTTTGTCTGCCGTAAGAGGCCGAAGCCTCAAGCAATGGCTCAATCAGGTGTCGGAGTTTCTACAAATGCCGGTGACGGCGGTCCTTCAGGTTGCCGGTCGCGACTCATGGAGGACACAGCTAGGACAACGTCCTACCTACGTCTGCAGGGTCACGATCCTCGGCATTGGGGGACCGATTGGGGAGGAGGAAAGTGCTAATGCGCTTATTACATATTGCTAAATTCAGTCGTCTAAATACAGAAGCATAAAATAAGGTCCGTTTTGTATCACGCCTTGAATAGCGGAGCGACGCGAAACATAATGTAAGTGATAGAAAAATGGACCTTACACCATTACACTTTGATTTTCTCTCACGCCTTTTACTTTTGAATTTTGCCAAATGTAATAAGCGCTATAGTAGTAATTGTAAGCTGATTTAGCTGTTCGGGAAACTAAGCACTTTTGAGACTATTGAAATGCAACTTAATTTGCTTCACCGTAAGGCAGAAATTGCTACAGCAAATGAAAATCACACTTTTTGTACTAAAGAGCCGTTTTCAAGGACTAGCTTCCTACTAATTCCCATAGATGGCGCGCTATTTTGTCTGTATGGGGCTATTGTTGTTGTATGCCAAACCATGATTGGAGAGCAAATTTTAAGTTGTGTTTGAATTGCCTCTGGATATTGGGGTGAAGAGAAATACACTAACTACAGGCTTAGCACTAACTCAGTACATTCTTGCAATGCGATGTGGGCACGGGCGGGATGGAGCTCCATGAACGAATATGGTCAGGTTTCCCTGTTACCAGGGTCACGGAGCAGATGGCAGTCGCTCCACTGTAATTACTTGACCTGCCAAATCCTGGATCATAGTCATGGCGGGCCGTCGTTTGCGACAGCGGATATTTACGCCAAGATGATGATCCTTAGACTGTGTTAATGTATATATTAACAAATAAATAAATAGTGCAAATCGGTTTCCAAGACCAATGAACCAGTCTCAACTTTCCCAACGTCGACTTTTATCAACCTCGCTTCGGCAACGGTATTTTCATGTCATCATGATCATCATCATATCAGCCGAAAGACGCCCACTACTGGGCATAGGCCTCCCCCAGAGATTTCCACAAAGACCGGTCCTGTGCCTTCCGCATCCAGCTCGTCCCTACGATCTTTGCCAGATCGTCGATCCACCTTGTGGGAGACCTGCGTCTTCCGGTACGTGGCCGCCACTCGGGAGCTTTACTTTTATGTCATACGGTAAGTAAACTGGTAAGCGGGCCACCTGATGGTTCGTGGTCACCGCTGCCTATAGACCTACAGATGGAGACTTGTAGTTGGCTACCTGTTAACTACATAAGATGTCCATTGTAATGTAATAGCTGAAGTCTTCCGAAAATAAATAAATAACACGTTGCTCTGGCAGCAAAAAGGCAAAGGCCCCTCCACTGCCAAATTCTCATAGAGCACTCACCGGCAGGAACACAATACTATTTAAAATAGTATATCTAGTTTGGCTCTGGTATTCTGTAATATGGAAGTAGAGCTCGTCTAATCTAAAATGACGCGCCCCACTATCGCATTAACGCACACAAGCAAGTTTAAAATATGGACGCAATACATATACAAATGCCGTTGTAATTGGTCATTCAGTTGCCGGTGAGATTCAAACGCAGGAGCACGCGTCGTTCATTGGCTCCCACACAGATGAAGTGTCGTTATCAATATTTGCACTCACACATCGAAATCAACTAACTAAGTAGTGGGGCGCGTCATTTCAGACTAGACGAGCTCTACTTTAAGTCGACTCCAATTCGAACGGGGTACCCCGCTATTCCCTACCTTTTTTAAAAGTTTTGTATTATGATGAGGTAATAACCTTGGGGTTAGCGAGTGGCGAGTTCTTTTGCCTTAAAGTACGAAACGGTCACCCATCCAGTTACCGACATCGGCGCGCATTGTTTAACTTCCGTTACCGGTATCGCAAACACGCTACCTTCTTTTCATCTTCAACTATAATTAGTAGGAGATCTTAGGTCCTGTATTCTAGGCGACCTAGCATTTTTGAGACAAAGCAAACCGCTTGGAACAGGTGTTCCTGGGGGTGGTCTGAGCTGATGTGAGCCGAGCTCGTTTGCCACGTGGTTCCCCCCAGATGTGCAGGGGAGGGGGAGCACTCACGCACAAATTTACACTCGTCCTCGAATTATAAGAAAAACATACCAAATTTATAATTTCTAAATATATGCAGATAGAAAGAAGAAAGATGACATTTGTTACAGACAAAGGTAACATAAATAATTAAACATCTAAAACAATGCCTCCCATGCCACTATCCGTACCGCGGCGGCCAGCGTAAATGGTACCCACTCAGCATGCGCTGTGAGGCGCAAGAAGCGGCTCACTGGTATTCTGTGGGCCCATTTTTTAGGTACGGCACGGGCGTTGTACTACCTGTCACTGAACTTCTCTCAAACGACTGGACCGATTTTGATGAAATTTTTTGTGTGTGTTCAAGGGGATCTGGGAATGGTTTAGATTCACAATTTTGTAAAAAAAGTTTGAAATTTTCAAATTAAAGACGTGTAGACAGGACAACGTCTGTCGGGTCCGCTAGTATATATATATAAATAAATGTAATAATAAATACTAAATACGAAGGTAGGTATGTAAGCAGATTTGAAGCTTAAGACATGATATTAATCAAATTTAATATGGCGACTACCAGCCGCCATTTTGTTAAAATAAAAAAAATGAAAGTTACAAGGTATGTCATGTGGGGTATCGAGAGTGAAGCGTGCTGGACCCCTCCACCCCAGCTCGGGGAAACCATGTGGCAACCGGGCATCTGTTACAAGCGGTTTGCTTTGTCTCTAAAGTGTAAGGAGGTCATGGTAAACCTAATATCTCGTACTATATAACCATTAGCGTATGTAGGGCTATATTCCAGGGGGGGGCTGGCCCCTGAAGTGGCCGATGAAGCCGAGTCGATCGCCAATGTACAGCCAGTAACACCCCATCCTGGGGTATATAACCAACATTAAGGTTAATGAAGTAAAATCAAAATATAACAGTAGACATTAAGATTTTATTTAAAAGTAAATACAAAAAGTACAAGGCTAAAAATCCTATATTTAATAAAAAAAAATTAGGTAAAATAGAAAATACGTATCAGTGAATTAACTACATACTGTAAAAAAAATTGTACATACAAAAAAAACTGTGATGTATCCATAAAAATGTCTAGAAATAATATTATTTTACACATAAACGAGGAATGAATAGGGAATGACTTCATAATAATAAGAATGTATTAAAAATACTTGAATAAGTAATAGGTACACCTACAAAAGTTGACACAATAACGTCCATTATAAAACAATAATGTAAAATTGTAGAACATAAAATCGTAAAAGTTAATACAGTTTTCAGCACTGGCAAGACATAAAAATTCGTATAAATACTTGGAACGGTGGTAAACAGACTACTAAATAAACCGTCAATATCGTATACAATCTGTCGACTTCATTCGCTCAATATTTGCTATATAGTAAGAGATCCGACCATACAAATATCTTCACTCATTTGTTATTAAAAAGAAACCGCGCATTACACGAAAGAATATTACATAATTAAGGAAAAAATATATGGGTTACTAATCTCATCCTGGTCCTACTATGGGGTTGCCATGGGAACAATCTACCCTCATCTGTTATTTAATCGAAAATTAACGGAAATATCGGTGAAAATTCATAAAGTAAATGAATGAAAATTATTTTATGAGTGTTTACCAATATTTCCGTTCGGACTAAGATTTGCGTAGGCAACCATATATTGTTGGGGAAAGAAATACCAAAATACCTTTCATTTGACATATAACCTGATTAAATAACAGATGAGTGTAGATTGTCTCCATAACAACCTTATAGAAGAACCAGGATGAGAGTATATTTCGTGTAATGCTCGATTTTTTAAAATAATATATGAGGGACGATATTGTATGGCCGGTTCTTAGACCAATATGAATTCGTGACAAAATGAATTGGCAGTGAGGATCAGTCACAATTTTTGTTTATCGACTTTTCCATTAGCTTATGATACCACAAGAATGACTGTAGAATTTTTTACGATACAAAAATGGACCTCATTCTGTGAGCAATATATTCCATTTCGATCTGCCCTCTGATGATTTAGGTTACCGGATTAAGGAAGTTGTCGGTCCCTTAATCTGATTTGTGTCGCTTAACTAGAAACAGGTAAATAAGGATTGTCATAATGTATAATTAGGTCTATTTTTTAACAAATGTCTCAACAACTTTGCAACACCAAATAATTACTATTATTATCTATAGTACGTGCATTGATTATTTATTAAACTATTGCATTACAACCATTATTGAAACGTTGTGATGAATCAAATATTTATATTACATTTACCTAATTCAGAGAAAATATATTTGTCTTTAAATAAATAAAAAATACCATTGGAAGCCTCATTGTAAATGCTATACATTCGTATGAACTGATATCTAAGCCCTATATAGACCTTTGTACATAATATTCTCTCTATGTATCTAAAATTTCGATACCTATTTGAAATGATGTAAAACAAACTGGTGGGCTGTCTGCTTGTTTTATCACTGCGCAGAATAAAAAGAAAATAACTGTGGAAAAGTAAAAAGAAAAACCCGACAAGAGATAAAAGAAATAAGTAACGAAAAAGGTAGAGTTTTCAAAAGAAAGTCAAGGAAGCGCGCAGAGCAGGGTATTGAGGAAAAAAGAATGAGAGAGTGTCAAGATACGAAACATTGTGAGAAAAAAGATGATTACATAAAACTGAGTCGAATCCCATTACAAAAGACGTTTGGTATTTTTTTTAAATCGCACGCTTGTCTAAATATTCGACTATACCAAACTTCTTTTCACACAAAGACTTTTCCTCTATCTAGCACTTTAGGGACCATTTTTTAAAATTGTGGTCCAGGTCTCGTTATTGCCTAGGTAGGCACACGGAGGGTCGGTCCACCTCGAAAGCGGCCACCGTCGTTCAAGATATCTGCAACCTAACGGGAGCGGATACGGAGCCGGCCAAGGACGGTACCTGTAGACTATGGTCTATGGTCATTCGGCGGCCATTTTTTCAAATCTAGAGAGGCCTAGACTATATCAGTGCATCTTTGTTTACACTTTCTTTACCATCCCGTAAAATTAACTTAAGATTATCAAATCTGATTACAATTTTATTTGGTCCAATTGCTAAAAAATTTTGTTTTTGTTAAAACAATTTTGATTAAATTCGATGAGGACTGTAGTATTCCGATAGAGAGATGGCGCTACTGGTGATGTCAAATAAATGCTTGTCATTGGCTGGAATCGATCCGTCGTTTTACAGCAGTTGTTTCTGTCCAATGGTACGGCAGTATTTTGACAACAGACCTTACTTCCCAGTGGCGCCATCTATTTTTTGAATCGCGCAAGACCTCAATTATACCACAGACCTATTATACTGTCCATATTAATAAATTCTCACTTAAACAATCGCCTAAATAATTGGTAACTAAATGTAAAAAACTCCAAACTAGTCAAGTCTAAAACGTTAAGAAAATATAAGCTATTTGTAAAGAAAATACATATGTAACAATAACGGAATAGTGTCGTTTTGTGCTACGATTGCGTTATTGGGCGTCTCACATATGTTTCAAAAATTAAAATGTCAAGTAATTATAATAATTTCATAACAAATGTAAATTGAAAGAGTATACATAACACCGTCTACTATACCTTCACTGCGTCCTCCGCCTGTCTGGCGGCCACTTTTTTCTTATGCCTATTAATAAAAGGCATAAGCAGCCACAGGGCCGAACCGCCTATAAAAATGAAACCAAATGTGATGAACATCGCGAAGTAGTTCTGCGCTCTCTCGAACCAGACTCCGCAAATCGGCGGCCCAATCAACTGCAGGAGACCGTTCACGAACAGAGAAATCCCGTACGTCGACATCAACCTCTCTACGCCCAACAACTCCGCCATTACCAGCGTCGTGACACTGTTGTTCACGCCCGAAGCTAGACCGAAGCACGCACAGACGATGCTTATGGACGTATATGTCGATAGGAACGGGATTATAGCTAGAGTGAGACCGGAGAAGAATAGTCCGCCAACGAAATAGAAGCTTTTCGGCATAAAATTCAAGTCGCAGAGGGCTGAACCGCCTATTCTGCCGACTAGGTCCAAAGCCGACACTGTGGATAACAAGTAAGCGCCCTGGTCTTTATCGAAGCCGATGTTCTTCGCGTAGGAAGGCAGCAGGATTATGAAATTCGTGCAGGATATCGCGACGGTACTGCTCGACAACAATATGATGAGATAGGTGGGGTCAGTCAGAAGGGAGATGTCGAAAAATTTGTTGGCAGACTTCTCCTTCTTTTTGACCTTACAGCAGAAGCAGCAATAGGCTACATCTGCCACGCTATCCGTCACGGATTTTAGCGAAAACTGGGAAGCGAACACGTTGGGTTGATCGAAAGCGGACAACGTCGAGCCGTGGAATGGCGTCGAAACGTAGTTGAAACTGGATGTGGAATAGTTCCTCTTTGGTGGTACGACGCTGAGTCGTCTCCCGAACTCCTGCGATCCTAACTTAGTTATGGAAGTCGAACTGTATGGCTTCGCTATTGGCCTAGTGTTTGACAGCTTCCGCCTAGACAGATTCTGCCGCAGCTGATTCTGGGAGGAAAGTGACGGCATGCAGTGTTGGCTGTTCGCTTTAGGGAGATTTCGGTCGGAGAATTCTTTCTTCAGCTTGGCGTCTCTGTCGGCTGGATTGCTTGGTATGGGTTTGTCGCTTGGATTGCGAGATATGTCGATTCTCTCGCTGGTCAAGGATCGTAAGACATCTCGATTCTCACTCGTAAATGTTCTTGGTTCTGTGTTATCCCCATTCGTTATCGGAATCGGATGCGACTCCTTCTGGTTCAATTCTTTTTTGTCGTCCTGGGCCTTCTTCTCTCCAGTATCGTAGGATATGTCGGACATGTTGTAGGTCTCTATGGGCTCCTCCTCCTCGAATAGAATGTCGTCCTGGAATTGGGAAGGGATGCGCGATTATGTCGACAAGTTGAGAGTTTGGGCGTGATAGCGACGCTGTCCGCGGAATCCTTGTCTGGTACGATATGGGGGCGATGTAAAATTGTTATTGGCGGATATGAAACTTAAATTTTTACATTTGGGTAAATGTTTAATTCTACAAATGAGGGTTTCCGTGGTTCCACGAGATGGCTCTACTCCGACGAGAGGTCTGCTGTCAAAATAGCCCTGTCATTGGCTGGAACAGATTGTAATTTTTCTGCAGCCGTTTCTGTCCAATAGCACGACACTATTTTGGCAACAGACCTTACGCATCAGTTGTGCCATCTGTTGGCCTTGAAGTCTCGGAATGCCAATTTGGATCTGTCAGAGATCTATGAAATGACAGGTGTGTACATACACGTAAAATTGCGTTTTACAATCATCACATATTCCACCTGAAGAAAGTGGGAGCCGTGACTGGCTTCCATCCAGACAAAGATTCCTCGGAACAATCTAGCTATAGTAACCAACAAATACATAGATTGGGAATAGCGGTCATTGATCTCTCGATCAGAACTAATTCGCAAGTGAGCAGTTTTATTCGTTACAATTGAATGAAATAGAACAGTTTAGAACAGTTCTCATGCATATTTCATGAAATAATGCCATTACTTGACCAAGAGAGATCAATGCACACTATTGCCAATCCATTTGGCACGAACTATAGAACGTGTTTCAACAGAAAAAGACAAACAATTGTGCATGACAACAAAAATAATGGCCGTGAGGAGGCGCAAGTTGTCTGTTCCTCAGTAAAGTTTCACGAGTGGCGGATGTTAGTTCCTTTTTACGCCACATTCAGTATTATCTTTATCGCGCACAATTGTTTTGTCTTCTTGTATTGAAACGTACAGTCAGCTGCTGAGAGAACTGACCCCCACTGTTATGTATGCTAGCAGGGTCCTTTCCCTCTGTAGGTAGAGCTCGTCTAATTTAAAATGACGCGCCCCACTATCGCATTAACGCACACAAGCTAGTTTAAAATATGGACGCAATACATATACAAATGCCGTTGTAATTGGTCATTCAGTTGCCGGTAAGATTCAAACGTCGGAGCACGCGCCGTTCATTGGCTCCCACACAGATGAAGTGTCGTTATTAATATTTGCACTCACACATCGAAATCAACTAACTAAGTAGTGGGGCGCGTCATCTTAGACTAGACGAGCTCTACATAACTTAAGAATCAGCTATCCAAGGCAAATGCGGCAGACAGTACCATAGCGATTTAAAAACATTAGTAGAACACAACAGTACTCTCACTCAGTAATAGATGGCGTTACCTACTCAAGACATGTATAATTTAAGAGTGTTATTATGAATCTCGAAGTTCAATTCGCGATGTACTAATATTGAGAATGTTCATCATCGCAATGTACGGAACTTCGGAAAAATTATGTATGGAACTTCTAAATTCTCAATACATAATTTGTCGAAGTTTCGTTTATCGCCATTCAGAACTTCCGAGATTCAGAACTACACTCTTATTTTTGGATTAATTATCCTTATAAAGGACTGATATCGCAAAGTATATACAGTCACATTTACTTTAATATCTCTCGGTTTTTGTTATTCAAAGAAGCCTAAGCAAATGTCGCCTCTACCGTGTTGGCAGTAGGGTCGAACGTCGCTTGCTCGCAAGGACCTCGAATTCACGTCTCCGGTAAACGAAAGGTAAAAACTGTAAAGGCATAAACCAGGTAACCAGAAAACATCGTGATGAAACCTGCACATTCAGGCGACTGGATGTGTAACCATGATCCAATCTGGTCAGGTTTCCTTGTGAACATGGTCACGGAGGTCAGACGGCAGTCGCTTCACTGTAATAACCTGCACGGCTGGCACAAGTGTGTCCGCGACATAGCACACGCTGCTCAGAGCCTTTGATTCCTTCTCTCAATACTAAGTTGAAAGAGATAGTAGTATCTAGGTCGAGCCTTTCACGCTTGGCGTGCGCGAGAGGACAATTGTGCTAGTCGTGCTGATCTACCACATAGGTATGGTCAAGGCGGACCTCGGGCCCTCGCACGCGAGAGCACAGCTGGGACATTAACGCCAGGATGACCATTCAATGGTGGCGCCCTCTGTCGCGCATTTTGTTGCAACTTTTTGCCACACGCCAACCGTAAGTTCGCACCGCTTTTGGACGCATTGTGCTGATATAATTTTACTGAATTAAGAGCTTATTACATTTATCTAAATTCAGAAGCAAAAACCGTGAGAGCAAATCAAAGTGGAATGTATTGCTCATAAAATAATGTCCATTTTTGTATCATGCCTTTTGAAAAGCACAACAACACGTAACATAACATAAGTGATACAAAAATGGACCTTATTCTATGAGCAATACATTCCACTTTGATTCGCTCTCACGCTTTTTCTTTCTGAATTTAGACGATTGAATTTAGTCAAATGTAATAAGCGCAATAACTAGCTAACTATACCGCAGTAGTTGAATCCACAATACAGAGAGTAGTGCCATCTAGTAGTGTTTTCGAGTACGAAACAATAATTAGTATCAAAATATCTAGCTTTCTATAAATATTGTATATTGTCATGTTTTCTCTTACATATACATAATTATATATATGAAATAGAAAACAATCCGTCCATCACCGTTACCGTCTGCCACAGCCCCGATTTAGTAACAATTACCACGACCGAATATTAATCACTTTCGTTATAGCTGAACAACATCGTTACAACGGTTATTGACTGTACGACACACAACACTGGCTGGTCTAAGAAAAAAAAAAAAAAGACAAAAAAAAAATTTTTTTTTTGAAAATGAAACTACATTGTGTACCTACGTCTGGAAAGAATGTGGAATTAGCGGTAAGGAAAGTGATTATTTTCGGCGGTATTTGGAAAAGAATGTTAGTTTTCATTCGATGAGTGCTAGTGCTAGGTAATAATGAAACATAATGAAGTAATTGTGGTGTTTCGATAAAAAAGAAACGACAAAACAATGGGGAGGCACATAAGGAAAGGGCGCCACAAGCGACTTGTACCCGAAATCTGTTGATTGGTTTAAGTCTTGTCATTTTGACACGTTAAAGCCGTTTTCGAGACTAGCTTCCAAAAAATTCCCACCGATGTCGCGCTCTAACGTTTCATGCCTTGATATAATGTTTTGACTGTTACTGCTGGGGCTAATGATTTTGTCGTATAGAAAACTATGAGTGATTGTTATTATTCATTACCTAAAGCGTTGTCCTAATTGGCAACGCTCGTGCGTCCATGGTCGTACGACGAGCGGTTCCGACGTCACCTAGCTCGGGCGACGTCTATCCTACGACCATGGTTGCACGACCTTTGCCTATAAGGACCAGCGCCTCAGAACATTGAATAAAATAATATAAACAGCATTAAAATGCAAATTATTATTTGCTGAAGTGCTACCATACTAATCTAAAAAGCCCCAAGGAGCACTAACATTAAAAAACTGTTGAATTAATTACATAGATCTAAAACAAATTGCATCGAAATAAATATTAATCCCATACAGTCAAGAGTAAATTTTTTTATCATTAGAGCACGCCATCTTTAGGAATTTGTATGAAGCTAGTCTTGAAAACAGCTCATTATCCAATTAACAGACGCTCCGATTTGGCTGGACACCGACCAACCGTCAGTCGCAGTCGATACTATTCCTTACGCAGTACAAAATAAAGTCTCTTTTGGATTGCGGATGCGGGGGCGAGCCGACCTTTGTCGGTAAATGGTCGGACGGACCATGTACCCGCGCCCAAAAGCGACTTTATTCTATGCTGCGTAAGGATCAGAATCAACTGCAACTGATGGTTGGTCGGCTCCAGCCAAAAAGGAACGTATGTTAGTTTCAGTTCTGTTTGCCTCCCCATTGAGCGCTACAACGATAAGACCTTGAGCGGAGCGCTAGTTGTTTCCTACAGTAGTTTTAATATCGGTGACAGATTAGTTCCTTTTAACGCCGCCTTCAGTATTATTGTTGTTGCTCTCGGTAGAGGTTTTCGCGATTCCAGGGGGTCCAAAAGGTAACATTATAGACTGTGAGAGTGACGCAAGTCATCCTACGTTATTAAGTATTTAAAATTCCATTTGGTAGCGATAGCAGAGGTTTAGGAGGTCCGAGTTTCGTTTTTCAGCCACATTAAAGTAACATTCCTTTTTGGTGTGTATAATGTGGCTGCGAAACTGCCAAGAGAATATGAGACAGACCGGTCTTTTTTTACTTCTACAACCCACACAAGAGGTACAACTAGTGTCGTGTAAGAAGAGACGTTGGCGGGTCACGTGGTTCGACTTGCTTAGTAGGCGATTTCCTTCGCGAAATCCCCTCCACTGCCATTTGACAAGTTTCTTCTTTCATGACGCGGATTATAATGTGAGTACTATCGCTGCGAAATGTCGAAGGTTGGGAAACTAAAACAAAACACTTTTTTGTGCCAGGTTGTGTATGGGCAGACCAACGTTTTGTGGGGTCTCCTAAACGTCTTATATCGCTTCAAAGTGGACTTTTTCCTGTATTCGATGACGTGTTGGAGATGAAATTAAAGATAAAAAATGTAAACACACAACTGTCAATGTCAAAGAGACTATCCAGGGGTATAAAACCTTTGGTTTGCATAACCAAATGATTATGCATCATGCACACTTTTCAGTGTGCTTAACAATGGCTGGTATACATTCGAAAACGAAACAATTCGATTTACCCCCATTTATTCAATTGATTAAAAACGTAATAAGTAACTCGGAAACTATTAGTACAAAAACACTAGTTAGAATAGTCCAATATTAGAAAGAAGTGGCCTCCATTTTGAATCTTATATTATTTTATGTATTATTATTTGAGAAATTAATTAAATATGTCTCGGCGTCGGTCAATCCCTTACTTTCCAAGCCTTTGCAATAATGTACTGTAAGAACGAACCAAAGGTTTAGAATTTCTTACCATAATGGCATAAATGAAAACTACCCATATTTTATTGAAACAGCACAAATATGTAACAAGAAAAAACGTAGTTCTCTATTTATTCAGTTAAATATTTTAAAATATTCATATGATTTTATTTCATTTTGAATGTAATAATTTTAATCAATATTTCAATGATTTTAAATAATCAATTTTTATGTTATTTTTTTTTATAGTAGCAACCCACTTGTTTACATTTTTTATCTTTAATTCGATCTCATACCTTACGATAACCTACGGCGCCCTGACATTCAATTAGTGTTTCACATTACGATTCATATTAATTCATCTCAAACTTATCCGCAGCGTCACTATTGTTGGCATCGACACGCCAATGAGCCGTTTTCAAGAGTAGCTTCCTAACAGTTCCCATAGATGGCGCGCCCTAACGACTGTATTATTATTATAATCTCTTGGCTGTGTTGTGTTGTAATTTATCTTTATTTCGATGCAATTAACTTTAGATTTGATAATTCAACGGGTATTGTATGTTAGTGTTTCCGGGGCTCAACTTTAGATATTTAAGGTAGCACTTTAGCAAATAATAACTGTATTATTATATTAGACGGGACTTACACGCGACGTACCTTTACGATTTGTTTTCTCGTGACGGTCTACTCGTGACACCACGGTGGGTCCGAAACTGAAACGTCGGGAAAACAAATCGAAAAGGTACGTCGCGTGAAATCTCGTCTAATATAATACTTTTAACACTTTCTATTATTATGAATTAAATAACTTTATGTACACTAGTTCCACTTAATCATCGAAACCGGTTGCAATTTAATAAAATTTGTATAATAAACGTTACTTGGTTACCAACTTTGTAATGCCGTTTCATGTGTTCTGAGGCAATAACAACAATAGAACTCTATACTCAAGAGATTATAATAATGTTTTGGTCGTTTGAGCGCGCCATCTGTACGAACTGTAAGGAAGCTAGCTTTGAAAACGGCTCATTGATAATGGCGTCACTAAGTTCTAGTTTTGGCCACGGGATAGTATAAGTTTGTGATACTGTAATATGAATTATAATATGAAACCCTCAATGTGGCTTTTTTAAACCGCCAGAGGGCTCTACTGAGTCGTCGAATAGATCCGCCCTTTTACAGCAGCTGTTTCAGTCCAATAGCACAGCAGTATTTTGACAACCTTCCTTCAACCTTTCTTCCTTGAAATCGCGAAACCGTAAACCGAATTGCTTTGTCTTTTTCCATTGAAACTTACTTAACACCTTTCAAAAAACCAGTGTACGATGAGCTGGCGTCTCTTCAGACACGCATAGCAATGTCAGCTCATCTTATATTGGTTTTGGGATAGGTCGATATTCTTTCTGTACATCCTAGTTACATAGTGGTTTTTGCATGCGCTTGTGACATAATAACTTATGCG
The DNA here is from genome assembly GCA_905147135.1 of Blastobasis lacticolella. Lineage (NCBI taxonomy): Eukaryota > Metazoa > Arthropoda > Insecta > Lepidoptera > Blastobasidae > Blastobasis > Blastobasis lacticolella. The sequence continues at coordinate 1,885,518 of LR990065.1, read as the reverse complement.
ATGACGATAAAGTGAATGTGAACTAAAATATACCGATTCTATCTAAATACCTACAAGACTGCGAACTTTAATATACGATATGATATACATTGAAGCGTCGGTGGCCGAGTAAGCGGAGACTCGTGAGCGAGAGGCACCGGGTTCGAATCCCACTGCGGCCATGTACCAATGCCTCTTTCTGAGTTATGTACATTACTTGAACACTGACCAAGAAAACATCGTGATGAAACCTGCAGATTCAGGCGACTGAATGTGTAACCATGGTCCAATCTGGTCAGGTTCCCCTGTCCATGGTCACAGACGTCAGATGACAGTCGCTGTACTGTAATTATCTGATCTGCCAAATCCTGGATCATGGTCAGGCGGACCCCGGGCGCTCGTGCGCGAGAGCACAACCGGGACATTAACGCCAAGATTATAATTTTGATAACAGGCGTTACGAGCCACTAGCGCCATCTAGTGATGAAGATGGTCAACTTTATCAAGGCCCCCTAGCTTTTCATGTTCAAGCTATTTCTGATAAGTACTTCTTTAACAATCACGCAAGGCTTTAGGCCTATACTATACTACAAACTCAAGCCATAGCGAAGCGAAAAAAGTAGGAAACATACTTAAATTTTATACTGTGATGGGTGATACTATGTAATGATATTGGACAACACAAAGATAATATAGGATAGATAGTCAAGCGTTAGACATTTGTGTGGTCAGATTTTGAAAAAGGAAAATATGTAGATATATCGTGCGAATTTATTTAGTCGTAATTGAAAATTAAAAGCAAAAAATTTTTTTTTTTTTTTTTTCATTTTTTATCTGACCACACAAACGATGCCATGCAGACAACACGACAGAATACATAGACTATTTATAAAAAAAATCGTAAGATGCTGCTTACTTTTCAAAATGGTGACCGGGCCCCCAATGGTGCAAAATGTTGTTTCATTTTCAAAAAACACATCTTTTTCTTTTCTTTCTTTTTTTTTCAGTAAAAACTTATCGTAAAAAATAGAAACCGATAAATGTACGATGCCTTTACCAGACATATAATACGTATGTTTTATAAAATAATTAAATTTTATACCGTAAATATTGAAAAACACATTTTTGTATGGAACGTGAAATTGTATTGCAATTTAATAAAAAAAAACAATATCACATTCCTTCAATTACACCAAGAACACGCTTGAAGCGACCGCCAACCTCATGGGCAATATAAATTACCGCCAAAATAATCTATAATAAAAAATAACACCCCCATACAAAATTGACCAAAGCAAAAAAATCACACTTCATGTACGGCCACACAACACCACATCAATTTCTGCCTAATAGGTGGTTTTATCATTTGTAACTTGACGATATTATCGTACACGTTCACGACATACGTATTGAAAGGCATAAGTCAAATTATCGGTAAACTAAGAAACGTCTCAAGACGACAATATTTTTGTTCTCTGGCAACCCCGAAGCACTAAAATGCGCGCCTAAAACGTCACACACCTGTCATATTAAATAATGTTCCCTTCTTGACCCAATATCTTGGACGTCCACGATAATATCGAAACGTTACAAATTATACAAGCATAAATATTTACTTTCTTCAATTCCATACCACATCGCAGCATCCAATAGGAAATTTAATGCAATCTCAGTTACTGTTACAGTTACTTAGTCTCATTACTGTAGCCGTATTCACAATGATTCGAAACCGTTTCCGAACGATTCGACACGAAATTTGTGAGCGGCGAATACGTGTCGATCGATTCGAAAACTGTTATTCAGAATCCCGATAAGATTCCACGGAAACTCTACTCTCTATAACATATGAAAATTTCATCAAAATTAACTGAAACCGCATTTTCCTAAGAACTTTTGCGGGGTCCTTTGTCGATTCCGTATCCGAATCCGATTTCCGAGCCATTGTGAATACGGCTACTGGTCTGATCGGTCAATGTTTTTCTGGGTCGCCCTGTTAAGGGCCGGTTGTCCAAATTTGGGCCATATACCTCTTTCGTCTATCTTCTTTCATCCATTCGCTCTTTCTATTACGATTTCATTATTATAAATTAATTTTACCCTTGTTCTACTTACACCAAATTTACATCTCTCTCCCTCATCTTGGCGTTAATGTCCCGGTTGTGCTCTCGCGCACGAGGGCCCGGGGCCCGCCGTGACCATGATCCAGGATTCGGCAGGTCAGGTAATTACAGTGGAGCGACTGCCATCTGACCTCCGTGACCCTGCTACCAGGGAAACCTGACCAGAGGGCCTATCGGCTATCTCACTGGACAACTGAATTTGGCCAAAAAAAAACTGACACTACTCTAATTTGGTAGACGCTATTGCCAGTTTTCAACGTAGATGACGTGGTGTAGAATTATCTAGTGTCAAATACAGTTGTCAACTGAGTCAGTTGTCAACTGAATAGCCCCGCAGATTGGATCATGGTTACACATCCAGTCGCCTGAATGTGCAGGTTTCATCACGATGTTTTCCCTCACCGTAAGAGTCACACCAATTCTACATACCAGCCAACCAATTCGGCAAATCGAGTACATTTACTCACCATTCTTCCACTTTTCACTGTATTATCACATTACAAACTGTGAGAGGTGCACAGCAGTTACCACCTTACACTCATTATAAGCCGACCAACTCATCATCTTCGATTCTTACTTTTCTTATCACCACATATTCTCTCTCTAATAGCGTTGGCGAAGCGAGCTTGAGACTCTGTGTCTAGTTGAACAGACTAGGTAACCGATGGGCACCCCGTGGCGATATAATATTACTATTTATTACATATACCCTCACTATCAGCACTCGTCAAAAACCTTCCTACCTGCTGCACATTGTGTTCGTAAATCGCCGTAAAACTTTTCTTTACATCTTTCAAACCCACCGACTCACAAGGCCCATACCACCGACCCACTGACTCACCTGCGGCAAATCCTCGTCTTCCTCAACTCAATTGGCAACTGAATTTATTATTACTATTATGCAGGCAAGCAGTTGTAAAAACAACTGATACATGCCTGTATCTAGCTCTTCTCTACTCATTATCAATCTGTATTCAAATATTTGTGTGTTGAATTAGACATTAATTAATTCTACACTACGTCATCGTACGTCTGCCACTGACAATAGCGTCTAACAAATTATAAATGTAAAATTCGGTTGTTCACTGAGATAGCCAATAGCCCCACAAGATAAGCACTCCCACCTTCACTCTCACAGTACACTCTCATTCCTCAGAATTTTAATTTTTCAGCTTGTCTCACCATCACAACTCGACCTACACTCGTCAAAAAGCTTCCTACATTCTTCTCACACCGTGTTTTTGTGCGTAATACGTTTCGTTTCTCCCCAACTCGGATACTCCCGACCCCATACCACCGACACATCCACTCACAACCCACCAATCTACTGACTCACCTGCGGCAAATACTCCAGCCTATACCGTCCAGCATAAGTACACTCGCACCATCACTCTCTTAGTACACTTTCAGGATCATACACATACACTCAACATCACAACTCAACATATACCAGTCAAAAACCTTCCTATTTCTCAGTCTACCACTCACCAGCATAACACAACCTAAAGTCGTCAAAACATGTTCTTATTTATCAGGCTACCACACACTGTATATTCGTCATAAACCGTTTCTCTCCATCTTTCAAACCCACCGACTCACGACCCCATCCCACCGACCTACTGACTCACCTGCGGCAAAACGTCGCCTTCCTTACCCTCTTCTCATACCGTCTTTTTATGCGTCATACAACGTTATTTCCTCCCCATCCCACTGACTCACCAAACTCTGACCCACTGACTCACCTGCGGCAAATCCTCGTCTTCCTCTACGTCCTTGTAGCGCCTAACCATATGTTGTTCGACTGGCTGGAACAGCAACGCCGCAGCCCACACGTTCAGCATTATACCGCCAAGGATGAGGACTGCGCCTCTGTGGAGTTGAGACAAATAAATAAAAATAAATGCCATGTTACGATTATAGATACAAACGAAAATAAACTCATAACACGATAGGTACATTCTAATATTAAAACGAGAAACAGTGACATTATATATTATATAGAAGACCAACAGCTTTATAATAATAAAATAAATAAAAATATAATAAATATTCGGGGACAAATTCACACAGCGCCATCTAGCCCCAAACTAGGCAAAGCTTTTACTATGGGTGCTAGCTAACTGATATACTACTTAAATACTTATTAAATACATACTTATTATACATACATAGAACACCCAGACCCGTAACAGAAATTAAAATTTATTATTTCAATTTCTGCCCGGCCGGGAATCGAACCCGGGACCTCTTGCGTGGCAGACATATAATACAATAGATATAAGAAATAAAAGGGCAATTATAGGTCTCCACAGATAAGTCGAACGGGAATTTTAGTTTCGTTTTCCCCCGAATTTACGACCTGCGAGTCGATTTCTTAATTTCACCAATGATTACGGGGTCGGCAACGCGTGGGTGACGCCCCTGGTATTGCAAACGTCCATAGGCTGCGGTGACTGCTTACCATCAAGCCGCAAGCTTTTTGGCCACCAACGCGAAACGCCAACATTCGAAATCGCTTGGCGTGGTCAAAGATGATATGCGTGCCAATAAGCTCGCCACCAAGGATGCCGGAGACCGAGCGAAGTGGGCCAGGAGTAGCAGGAAGGCGGACCCTGGGCCCTCGCGCGGTGTCACAACCGGGACATAACGCCAAGATGATGATGATGACTTTTATTATTCGTATTCGAAACTTTGGAAACAGGGGTTGCCATTAGAGTGAAATAAAAGCGATTGCGTTCATTTCACGCAGAAATGTGTTCGTCTCTAGCAGAAATGTGTTCTTTTCATGCAGAAATGATGTAATTCGGTATAAAATAATAAACTGCACTTAATGTAATGTGCAATATAATGTCAAATGTTTAATCTGTGGTTGTGATTGGGCACAGGCCTCCCCCAGAGACCTCCACGGCGGCCGGTCCTGTGCCTTCCGCATCCAGCTGGTACCTGCGATCCTTACCAGGTCATCGGTCCACCTTGCGGGCGGGGAGGCCTACCCACACTGGTATCCACCTCAGCACTGGCGGCAGTATGATACTGCCAAACGCGGATCCATATAGCATCTACTATAGTGCGTGTGTTTAGCGGTGAAGGGATAAGGTAGCCGCTAATGTTGGCAAGCGAAGACGGAGAAGGCAGAAAAGGGTAATTACCCACCTGGCCGAATGTTGTGACCAGGGGACCATGGGTCCGACAGTTGATCGTCGGAAGTTGGCACACTTCGATAGCGCGATATAGGACGGTCAGCGCCATCTTTGTGCGTATGGTTGCCAACCTTGAGCTCGTGTGCTCGTAATGTGTGTGTATCGTTGAGTTTCCCTATCGGAGCGATAGATGTCGCTACATGTGTATAGCATGTTAATGTCGCTATATTAACGTACCTACCCACATCATCTACTAAAAATATGGAATGGCTTAAATTCTGAAATAAATAATTATTTATTTGTTTCAAACTAAACTCGCGTTCTTTACACATATTATTAAATTACGATTGAAATTAAAAAGTACAAAACTTTCAATCGGGAGGATGGATATAAGCTTTCGGCGTCGTGGAATTCAGAGGTGTGCAAAATAAACAACCGTAAGACACAAGATTTATCGTCGGACGCATCCGTGGATATCGTCAGTGTTGTGTGTCGTGCAGTTCCGAATCAACAAAAAATTGACAATTTTATGTGAGGGTAGGAGTCTACCAGCACATCACCGCAGCTGTCACCTCCCACGGCAGTCGTCTCGTGACCACGGTGGGTGTAACCCTACCGAAACGTCGGGAAAACAAATCATAAAGGTACGTCGCGTCCAAGTCCCGTCTAATATAATAATAAATAATTATTTATTTGTTTATAACTCACTGGTATCCATACGTCTCGAGCAGCCACCTCAGCAATGGCGGCAGTATGATACTGCCGAAAGCGGACCCGGACATGCATATCCCGTTGGCGAGACCGCGGAGCCTGACGAAGTATGACGTCACGATGTAGACCGTAGGCGGGAAGGCCAGCCCGGCGCCGGTACCCACCATCGCGCCGAAACTGGAGGATAGTTGAATTTAAATAAATATCAATTATTTATTTAATAAACAACATACAAAAATAATAAACTAAATAAAAATAAAAACTACTTAAATAAAAATAAAAAATAATAAAAAAAAAACTCAATAAAAATAAAAGCTAAATAAAAAAAATATGTGGCCGTGTGGTGTCCGGCAGAGTAGAATAGCACCAACCTCTTACACTCGCGGGTGTCGTACAAGGCGACTAATATTTTCATAGCAAAAGATCTAGGAGTCTCCGTAGGCTGGAAAATGGGCAGCAACGTTTTCCATTGTTATATTTATAACACTGACATTTCTCTACCAATGGGGGATTTTCAAACAGCTACTTTAAAAAGTAAAAAGTGTAGTTCCACCGTGCCTCACTAGATGGCGCTGCATAGACAGGATTCTCAAGTATTAAATTTGGCAACAGAAGTTACTTGTACCTTTTCTGCGAAGAGAGCGTAAATAATCTACATTTTTATACATCCAAATCATCCAACGGTCTCTTTTTGATTTATTATTGAGAATCTTGCCCAATCAACGCCATCTATTACAATAATTTGAACTATTTTTTTTTTAAATATTTAACACTTTGTGTTGTCACTTCATGATGGAACTCCATTATTATGAATTAAATCACTTTTTGTACACTAGTTCCACTTTTTTATATAATTTTTATTAAATTGCAACCGGTTTCGAATTACTCATCTTCAGGCAATTACTTTATATTTTGATTACAAGCTATATGTAGGTACCGACAAATAATAATTTAAAGTTGATGTGGGTACCGACAGTATACAATAATGTTAGGATGTCACAGTGCAGAGAAATGTACAGTATGTCAACATAATACAAATTACAAGTAGTCAAAATTTTTTAAGGTATGTCAATTGTTATACATTTAAGTAAATGGCAAAAAATATAAATTATATCGAAGGTATGTCATTTAAAATAATTTAAAATAGGTGATGTCGATAAGGAAATTTGGTCATTAATTATATTATCTTTCTTCATTCTGTTCACTTCTATAGCTTCTAGTCCATCTAGTCTACGTCTAGATGGACTAGACCGACCTACATCGACCTTTGCGGAACACCTTAATAAAGAAAACCATATTTTTAACCCAGATAATGGCATAAAATACCTTCATATAGCTGGGAAAGGACGTAGACTAGATGGACTAGAAGCTATAGAAGTGAACAGAATGAAGAAAGATAATATAATTAATGACCAAATTTCCTTATCGACATCACCTATTTTAAATTATTTTAAATGACATACCTTCGATATAATTTATATTTTTTGCCATTTACTTAAATGTATAACAATTGACATACCTTAAAAAATTTTGACTACTTGTAATTTGTATTATGTTGACATACTGTACATTTCTCTGCACTGTGACATCCTAACATTATTGTATACTGTCGGTACCCACATCAACTTTAAATTATTATTTGTCGGTACCTACATATAGCTTGTAATCAAAATATAAAGTAATTGCCTGAAGATGAGTAATTCGAAACCGGTTGCAATTTAATAAAAATTATATAATAAAGTGGAACTAGTGTACAAAAAGTGATTTAATTCATATTTTTTTTTTTTAATCGGTCCTTGAAAATCTCTCTTTAAAGACTTACGATACTGGAACCAGAAACAGACGTTCCGATTTGGCTGGAGCCGACCAACCGTCAGTTGCAGTCGACACTAATCCTTACGCAGTATAGAATAAAGTCGCTGTTGAGGGCGGGACTCGGCTCGCCCGTGCATCCAAATTAATCCAAAAGCGACTTTATTTTGTACATAGTAAGGATTAGTATCGACTGCAACTGACGGTTGGTCGGTTCCAGTCAAATCGGAGTGTCTATTACTAGTTTTAGGATTCTATTTACGACCCTGGGGCAGGACCGATCTAGAAGGCAGCTAGACAGGTGATACTATACCTTACGCAGTGTAAAATAGAGTCGCTTTTCAGTTGGTCCTTGGTCGTCCGACCACGACTCAGCATCCGAAAAGCGACTTCATTTTGTACTATGTAAGGATCAGTATCAACTGTAGTATGTAGCCGCCTTTACCGGTCCCGCCAATCTCAAATCTTGAACAGTGATTTGCAAAGACCATTCACCGGTCCATACAAAAAGTAGCAAAATTTTGTTCCACCTGCCCATGGCTCACCATTGGCAAGGACAAAGATAAATATAACCAATGAATTATTACATTAGAAGGGTTCGATTTCAATACAAAATTTATTTTTCCATTCTTTCATTCGTTTCGAGTGTTTAGTACGTGAATTATGGTTTATACTCTTAAAGTGAATGTATTCAAAGGTACGGCAAATGGCTTTCTATAGATTAATGGTATATAATAAGCAGTTGAATCGAAAAAAAGCACAATTTGCCACTAGATGGCGTTGTTATGTGATTTCATTGCTTTGTTTCATATAAATAACATGTAGAAATCCAAAACACGCTCCACGTCACAGTCCATAACACTCCACTGCAGGACTTAGGGCCTCTCCCTCCTAATTTGAGGTTATTGCCATGATCTCACCGCATGGCAGGCGGGTTGGAGATCGCAGTGTTTTAATATAACAATGGAAAACGCTGCTGCACATCTTCCAGCCTAAGGAGACTAAATATTTTGCCTCGAAAACATTAGTCGCCATGTACGACACCCGCGAGTGTAAAGGGGCAAACGGGCCTGAATTTAGAAAATGATACTAGGTTGACCATACTAAGCAATGGCAGTTTTTATTTTAAATATACCAAAAGTGTACAGGTATGTCTGTTCACTTAAAGACATTTGGCGTAGCCGCGAGTGTTGGCACGGTGTTGTGACCAGAGGACAAAGGGCCCGACAGTTGATCGTCGGAAGTAGTATATATGTCGCAGCCGGATGGTTAAATTAGCCAGTTAATGAAACGGCTAGCTTCTTACGCTATTATTTAATTGAAAATTTGCCAATTTTAAGAATTTTTAAAGTAATGTTTAAAGAAAGAAATTGACCCGAGTTTACGGAGCTCCTCCAAATATTGTCACAATGCTAACTTAATCACAATAATCTCAAACAATAATAATAGTTTGCATTGGGTTTTAATTCGGTTGGGTTAGGTTAATGTTGTGACAATGCATGGAGGAGCTCCGTAAACTCGGGGCAATATCGTTCGTTAGACGTAACTTTCAAAGTTCATGAATTTGGCAAATATTCAATTAAGTAACTGCTTAAAAAGCTAGCCATTTAATTAACAGGCTAATTTAACCATCCGGCTGCGACATATATACTGCGGAGATGGTACTTTTCTCTAGTGCGATGTAGGACGGTCAACGCCATCTATGTGCGGACGCTTGCCAACCTTGTGTTCATGTATTCGTAATGTGAGTATCGTTGAGTTTCCCTATTGGAGCGATAGATGTCGCTACATACACATAAAAGTCTCACCTGAAGTACATATAGCTGATGGAGAAAGCCCAGCTGCTGAGGATCATACCGAATGCTGCGAAGCTTCCCCCAATTAGGGTCACAGTCTTGAAGGACCACCTCACTGACAGGATCGAGGATAGGGGCCCTGCAATGTCGAGAGAAACGTGGATTATAAGCCGGCCAAGTGCCAGTCGGACTTATTCTTGCTTAATACGCGGTCGACAACGCGTGGGTGATGACCCTGGTATTGCAAACGTCCATAGGCTGCGGTGACTGCGCACCATCAGGCAGGCCGTAAGCTTGTTTGCCACTTGTTTGGTGGTATAAAAAAAATGCAATTGCTTAAAATACTGAGAGCGTCGGCGGGTGGTTTAGCATCCAACTCGTAAGCGAGAGGTACCGGGTTCGTATCCCGCTGCGGCCATGTACGAATTACTATTTTATGAGTTATGTACATTAGTTTAACACTGGCCGATGCTCTTACGGTGAGGGAAAACATCGTGATGAAACCTGCAAATTCAGGCAACTGAATTTGTAACCATGATCCAATCTGGTCAGGTTCCTCTGGTAGTAGGGTCACGGGGGTCAGATGGTAGTCGCTCCACTGTAATTAAATTCTGAATCATGGTCGAGGCGGACACCGGGCCCTCGTTCTCGAGAGCACAACCGGGACATTAACGCCAAGATGATTATGATGAATATACAATACTAGCGACCGGCCTAGGCTGAATCAATTATAGACTTAAATCTTAGGTTTAAAGATATTTATTTCTCATTAAAAAATTTTGAGCCTTTCCTATCAACGACTTTTGGTAAAAAACCGCATCCGTTCAGTAGTTTTTCAGTTCATCGCGAACAGACAGACAGACGCGGCGTGGAACTTTGTTTCTTAATATGTCTGGGCGCTACAACTTGGGTCTCTTTAAGACAAGAGTGGATAGGTACTTAATAGACAGGTATGCGCCATCGTAGACTGCATCTGCACTTTACATCAGGTGAGATGGCAGTCAAATACCTGTCTATTTAGTATATTAAAAATAAAATGTATGATAATAATCGTTGTATTAATTAAATCGTGCACACGATGAACGAATACCAAACGTCAAAATTTCTCTATTGCGTAGGACATTTCTCTTTCAATCGTCACAGAGGACGGGGGTAGGAAAGTAGGAAGGAAACACACAGTGACATGTTGGCCGCCCCAAGACCGAAGCACATCCACCCCACGCCGACAACGGCCGGACCGTGTCCGACAATACCAGACAGAGCCGGTCAGTGCCCGACAATGCCTAGCAGAGCCGGACCGCGCCCGACATTATAGGAACCTATATTATAGTTAAGAGAAACAAACCACCTAAAACTACTAAAGAAACAAACTTACCCAGACTGCTGTATAGAAAGTAGCACAGCGCGACGATGCCCGAAGACGCCGATTGGCTGACGTTAAACACTTCGTTGAATTCCACCAATAGCACGCCAGATGACTTGATAGTGCCAGGGATCAGGATGTTCACCAGCGTGGCGCCTGGAATTCAATTCCGTCATCATCAGACCGACAACTCAAGTATAAGAGTGAATAAGTATCTTCTAGGCACGCATGCTACATCTTCGACCTCATCGTCGCTTTCCATCAGGTGAGTTGAGGTCAAATGCAAAGTCTATTGACAATAAAGAAAAACTAAAGTTGAGCAACGCTTGCAGAATCCGGGAACTGGATGGGTGATTGGTGACTTTGAAACTAGTATAACCCGCGTCACGAAAGAAGAGACTTGTCAAATGGCAGTGGAGGGGATTCCGCGCAGGTAATCGTATGCAGCGCAAGTCGAACCACGTGACCCGCCAAGTCTCTTCTTATTTGACGCTAGTTATAAGATTTTCTGTTTTGGCTGGAGTGGGCCAACCGTCACTCGCAGTTGATACTAACCCTTATGCAGTATGAAATAAATTCGCTTTTCGGTACGGGGAACGAAGTTGGACGTCCGACGAAGGTCGGCTAGCACACGCATCCTGCTTAATCCAATAGCGACCTTATTTTGTCACAGCAAGGATTAGTATCGACTGCAACTGACAGTTGGTCGGCTCCAGCCAAATCGAAGCATCCGTTACTTCATTACCGCAACGAGCTCGCCACTCGTTAGGACCTCTAATACCATTGGCGGAGCGAGATTGACCAAGCTCTTCCGCTGGACACCCTGATACTGGCTGAACATTCGCCCGGGAGTCCTTGGCAGTCCGTGACGAAATATTGTTTGTATATATATTATTTAATTGTCATCCTACCAGTCACGCTTCATCCTTATGTCGCGGATCTTCCAGTTATCCACACAAGCAGCTTTGGTTCAACCTTTGTAATGCGTACGGCTAAGAAATGGAACGAGTTGCCTGCGAGTGTGTTCCCTGATCATTATAATCTGGACGCCTTCAAGGCGAGAGTGAATAGGCTGTTCCTAGACAGGCATGCTCCATCGTCGGCCGCATCGTCACTTACCACCAGGTGAGATGGCGGTCAAATGCCTGGCTAGTCTACAAACAGTATTCAGCACATCGAGATATGTATATTCGGAGCCCTAGAACGGATTTTGGGATTTTTTCAGAGGGAATGTTATGCATATATTGCGAACTGGGACACTCTCACACTTAATATGATGACGGTCAATGGGAGAATTTCCGAGAGAAAAGAAAAAATAGTTCTAATAACTGTAATAGATGGCGTTAATTAGACACGAATCTCAAAAATAAATCCATATGCGACCGTTAGATGCATTGATTTATTACTAACCGTAGATCGCACATGAACGCTTGAAAAGTGGGCCGGTGAAGGACTGCTTAATCGCTAGTCAAGCAGTCCTTTTCCGTAGTCCGTCATTAGCCGTCGGCACGTAAGCATGCCCAAGTGCGCGTTCAAAAATTGTCAAAACAATGGCCCTTAAACGACGAAAAATGGATGGGATTTCATATTTTGCGTGAATAAACACATTATACATCTTATCATGCATAATATATAGCGATTCACACATAAAAAACCATCAAAAATAATTATTTTAGTCATAGACATATTGTCAGTGTCAGACATCACGTCAGTTGTCTCAATCATGCGCATGCGTTAAAGCGAAAACAATGATTGCTCACTAAAAGAAATGGAGTCACAGCATTATCCACAGCGCGAAAAGCAATTTTGAGCTTTATAAGTATTAAAAATAGTTGATATTTTGAAATTACGATACTGTACGTAATGGCATTTTGATTGGGGCGTGCGTATTTTGCTACTACGTACAAATGTCAATTAGGCGACAGATTTCAAGCGCATTTTTGTATGAAGTGCTTTATCTACGGTTGGTAGTAAATCAATGGTTAGATGTTTAAAAACGTACATATTTTGCGCTCTCTTCTCAGAAAAAGGTACTAAAATCGACTATATTTTCACGAAACACCTTTCCGAGTAATTTCGGTTACCAAATTAAATACTTCAGAATCATGTCTAAGCAGCGCCATCTAGTGAGGCACGAACTACACTTTAAAATGTTTAAAGTAGCTGTCTGAAAATCCCCCAACACAGGCTTTAACTCCCACTAGCTTATTTTCACATTATTATTCGTATTCATCTCAATCGATGTCGGTTCAAAAAGAACCGGAAATAATATTTGGTATATTTTTATTATCATTTTACAGTCTAGTTACCTACGAGCACAGCCCAGCCCCACTTCCCGTCGGGCGGGACCGCCTCCCAGTCTCTTTCCGGCGCCGGCCCGATGGTGAACCGGCCCGCGCCCGCCGCGCCGCCGCCCTCGTCCGCTAGCTTCACTGTTGAGAGGAGAAATGGGGGATTAAAAGCATATCCAGACAGAGAAACGAGTGTTTTATTTGTCATACGGTAGGCAAACAGGCAAGCGGGCCACCTGATGGAAAGTGGTCACCAATGCCTATAGACATTAGCAACACCAAGAGTATCGCCAATGCGTTGCCCACCTCTGTAACACGTTGCTCGCGCAGCAAAAAGGCAAATGCCCCTCCACTGCAAAGCAACGGCTCCACAAATCCCGACCCCATGGAGCACTGGAGATCTTACCCGCCGGCAGAGACACAATACTATTCAAAAGAGTATTGTTTAGCTGCGGTATTCAGTAAGGTGGATGTGCTTCCCCAGTCGGGCGGCTCCAATTCGAACGGGGTACCCCGCTATGCCCTACCTCTCCATCTTGTGTTTGTAGGGCCATCAGACCAAATAATCAGGTGGTAAGACTCTGTCAAGCCTGAGGAGTCCGCAAAGCCTTATCTATTTCTGCCGCCAACCAATAATGCTTGCATTGTTGTGTTCCGGTTTGAATAAGGATAAGGTAGCCAGCGAAATTACGGGCATGAGGCATTTCATCTCAGTCCTCACAGTGACAACGCAGCTGCGGTTCTGCATTTTTGTTACCTGAATCCTAAATGCATTAATCATAGATGTTATGGGCGACAGTTACTGCTTCCTATCAGTATCACTGCGAAGAATAAAAAAAAATTATCCGGTCGGAGATATTATGATATTTTTGTAGGTATTACTCTTTATTCTATTAATTTAATATTGACCAACGCTATCTAATTATTGACATTATGAATTCATATCATTGTGATTGTTGATTGCTGATTGCTGATATAAGTGATGGATTGCAATCATTATTTCTTATTGTGGGTTTAGGTTGAATAGACACTTGGATTACTACGTACATTAATGCGGATGTAGTTATCTTATAGATTATTTTTAATATTAATGAGTATAGGCGCAATTAATGACCTTTAAAGAATGTCACCAGTAAATTTGTCTTTTTATTTATGTTGTACGGGCGACGAACAGGCAAGCAGGCCACCTGATGGTGCGTGGTCACCGCCGCCTATGAACATCAGCAACACCAGGGGCGCTACCAATGCGTTGCCCGCCTCAATACCAATGTCAAATGCAAGAGAGGCGCAGAGACGTACGGTGTAGAAGACGGGGGGGAGGTCTATGTTCAAAAGTGGACTTGCTAGGGCTGAGATGATCATAACGATTATGATAAGTACATCAAACGCAGGACGTCGTCATGCGGGCGTTGGCATTCCATAATATCTGTGACAGAATGTCCGTTGTTTGTTTTATTTCCTACTAACTTTTCGCCTGGTGGGTTCATGGGGTGGGAATTTGGGGAACCGTGGCTTTGGCAGTGGAGGGACATTTGCCTTTTTGCTGCCACAGTAACGTGTTATAGAGGTAAGCAACGCATTGGCGATACTCTCGGTGATGCTAATGTCTATAGGCAGTGGTGACCACTTTCAATTAGGAGCCCCGCTTGCCTGTTTGTCTACCGTATGACATAAAAAAACGATTGGGGGTATGCATGTGGTCATGACAACAAGCTAAAAATAAAAACGATGTTAACTATAACATAATGAGTTAATTAATTAATGAGTTAAGTTAAAGTTAAGCTCGCCTTTGTACATCTCTGTTACTGTACTGTATCATTATGTCATGTTTGACCATTACTTGACCTTAGTGGGGTGATAATGGGTGCTAGGTTACTAGCTTTCCAATTATTTTTGTTTTCATTGTAAATTTTTGTATCGTTTTTGTGTGCACTACCTATCAATGACTAAAATACTTTTCGTTTACTTTCCATACCAAGGTTGTCTGGAAGAGATCACGCTAGTGATAAGACCGCCCTTTGTACTGCTTTTTATTATGTATTTTATCCCATATATGTATCTAGTGTGCAAATAAAGAGTTTTTGTATTGTATTGTATTGTTTGTGTACAATAAAGAATAATGTTTAAACGTCGTTGTTATTACACATTTTAAGGGGCGTATTCCGGGTTTCCTACCGCGTACCTTTGATGACGAGTAGCCCGATATCTCGACGCAGTTGCATGCATCACAGTCAAGGGACGACCACGGGATGGGTTAAATGAATAAATATGTCATAAACATTTCGGCAGAATTCGTTATCAGTTTTGTAAGCAACAGCCGATTTATTTCCGCGATTTCAGAGTTGGTGCCTTAGAGCACGCGCACAACGCACCTTGGTATAAATTAAAGTCAACCTTTATACCTTACGACCTAGCGAGTGGACGAGAATGAAAAGCAGCCTATATCCATCCACAGGCGGATCAGAAACTCTCTCCATGCAAATTTTCATACAATCGGTGCAGTGGTTTAGCCGTGAAACCGTAACAAACAGACCTTCGCATGTTTTATATTAGTAGCGAAATTACAGCCTGCATCTGTGCAAAGCAGGGGCATAGTTCTAAAGAAATCCTATAAATAAATAGTTAATGCAGTGGGCATTAAAATCAGCAATACAATTTATAGCGATATAAAAAACGCTGGAAGTCATAACAATAATGATTCTCAACTAACACCAACGTGTCTTGCAATATTGTAGAATAGTAATTCGCAATTATTGAGTCACTCACTAACCTATCACAGAAGTGATGAAATAATATTTGTATTGAATTAATAATATAACATCGACCTACATATAAATATAGGATGTTTATGAGTGCGCAACCGCGTTCAGCTGACAGACTATACTATTTTCCGCATTTGGACTCAAAGTCGCTCCTTTACGAGTGATTGAGAACTGGCAACTGGAACTATGATAGCCAGCCCAGCTCCTTCCAGAAATCTATTGACAGACCATATTATTTTAACCCCGTATGTTCTCTGTCGTCGTTCGTATGTCGTCTGTGGGTATTTTGTTGTATTTTTTTTTTTGTATATTTTTGTCATAGGTGATGCTTTTGTGTGCACTACCTGTCTGTTGTTTTAATCCTGTGCTTCTCTCCATACTAAGGTTGTCTGGAAGAGATCACATTAGTGATAAGACCGCCCTTTGTACTATCTACCATATTTTTTGTATCTGTACTTGTGTTCTATGGTGTGCAATAAAGAGTTTTGTATTGTATTGTATTGTATGTTTGATCCCTGACGAAAAATGAGCGGCGTTATAAGTCTGACGTTTGTAGCTGTAGGCTGTCTGTCTGGGTGTCTGTGTACCATAGTACCTCCCGAACAGATGGACCGATTTGGATACGGTTTATTTGAAAGCCAGTTTAATCGTGTATTGTGTATCTGTGCCCGGTGTCTCGCCGGGGTGAGCCCTCGTACGCGCTGACCAGTCTGCATGCGTCGCCCCCTACCTGGATGAGCTCGCTTGACTTTCTTTCCCTTTGTTTTCCGTTAGATTTTGGACTTTTAAAAAAAAAATTAATTAGCGTAATCCTAATTCAATAAAAATAATTCATTTTCATCGAGATGGTTCATAAAAAAAAAGCATCTTGGCGTTAATGTCCCGGTTGTTCTCTCGCGCACGAGGGCCCGGGGTCCGCCTTAATCATAATCCAGGATTCGGCAGGTCAGGTAATTACAGTGGAGCGACTGCCATCTGACCTCCATGACACTGGTACCAGGAGAACCTGACCAGATTGGATTATGGTTACACATCCAGTCGCCCGAATGTGCAGATTTCAGATCACGACGTTTTCCTACACCGTCAGAGCATGGCTTAGTAAATAAATAAATAAAATAAATAAATAATCGTGGACAAATTCACACAGCGCCATCTAGCCCCAAACTAAGCAAAGCTTGTACAATGGGTGTTAGCTAACTGATATACTACTTATACTTTTTTAAATACATACTTATTATACATAGAACACCCAGACCCGTAACAGAAATTAAAATTCATCATTTAAATTTCTGCCCGGCCGGGAATCGAACCCGGGACCTCTTGCGTGGTTGACTGGCATGTTGACCACTGAACCACTCAGAACATAACCCAGAAAAGACTTTCCATTGGTGCATGGCGGCGATGGGGTTCGAACCCGGTACCACGGGGTACGAGTCGGACACCTTCACCATAGCTATTGAAGCTCCTGAAGACGTGAGTAATCCACCTAATTTCCTAATAATCGTCTTCAAGAGGTTGAATAGGCTGTTCCTAGACGGGCATGCTCCATCTTCGGCCGCATCGTCACTTACCACCAGGTGAGATGGTGGTCAAATGCCGAACTAGTCTAACTAATAAAAAAACTACTACCAATAATTTTCATCGTTTAGTTAAAACGTATGTGTGTAGACAAAACGGAGAACTATGCAGTTAAACTGAACGGAAAATCTAATCTAAAGCGGGCACACCTTAACTTCAGATCTGAACAGTCGAACTGATCAGTTAAAACTACCAGTTAAAACTGAAGGTCGGTAGACACTAGGGATGCCATATAGGTTTTAAGACCTTCGTGGTTATTCACTACACTTTCACTACACATATTGACACCTCAACTCAACTCGTGATCATGACGCATGCAACTGCGTCGAAATATCGAGATAAAAACAATACTAACCGTGGTAACAAACCCGATAATATGTATAGTGAAAGACTAGGGATGTAAATTTTAACTAAACAGTTCGACTGTTCTGTTAAAACTGAAGGTGTGTAGTTCGCTTTAGACTTTTATCCGTATGCGTCAGTAAAGAAACACGAGATACCGTCGCGCGTCAAAGAGACAATAGCTGTTGTGATTTACTTTGAAACATCAATTGAAGCAATTAGTTTTTGTTTAATAAAAGTAACTTTAAAAACAATCAAGCTACGCTACGGACGCTTGGAATTCCTATTTAAAACAAACAGGCCGATTCTCATTACAGAGCCGAGCAAAAATAACTAGCTATTTACATAGACCACGATATTTCCTAAACATCTTATGGAGTTGGAGGAATACTGACGTGTGTTAAACAAAGTAAAAAGTATCTCTTAACTATCGTTACTAGTCACTTCTAACTTACATAGAGGCCAATATTTATTCAACAACTCGTGGAGTTAATGCAACTTTGAAGTGTATAAAGTAAACGACACTAGTGTACAAAGTAAAAATGTCTTTGACTTAATTATCTTTACTAGTTTATTAAACATATATGTATAAGTAATAGACGCAGTATGTGTAAGTGTGGCCGTGTGGTGTCCGGCAGAGTAGAATAGCAGCTGCCCCTTACACTCGCGGGAAACATGAAATCACCCAAGTCTTGTCGTACAAGACTTGGGTGTTTTCAAGGTTAAAGATCTAGTCTCTGTAGGCTGGAAAATGGGCAGCAGCGTTTTCCATTGTGATATTTATGACACTGCGATCTCCAACGAGCCTGCCGAGCGTGGAGATTATGGCAATAATCTCCCTTTCGTGGGAGAGGGCCTACATCCTACAGTGGACTATTGTGGGCTGTGATGAGAATTATGATGTGTAAGTATTTTTGGTCACCAGTATACAAGCAGTGACGCAATCGTGATTCTGCATCACAAAGTAGGCACTGCGTTAAAAAGAATTACAAAACATTTTTAAAGACGCGTCGAGTGGAAAGTTGCAATGTTATAAATACACGAAATCTGGGTTGAATGTATAATAAAAATACATACAAAATGGGAATGACCTGGTGATGCAACCCAAAAATATGTATATTTTTATACAACGTTCAGCTTAAGTAGGTTTGATATCATGTCGGATTATTTCATGACCCAACTACCTTTCTCCACGACTTAGTCAAATTAGGTTAGGCCGTTTTCGAGCGGCTCCGAGCGAACTTTTATTTATTTATTTATACTTCATGCACAAACAGTACATTGGCGGACTTGAAGCTAAAAAAGCATTATCTACCAGTCTACCAGGAGAGAGGAGAGATAACAGTTGACAAAAGGTATGCGGTGCAGGAAGATTACTTACAAGTAAAGATTACACATAAGCTTATTTAACCACAATCAAATTCATCAACATCAAATCAAACGAACTTCATCGACTTTAGAAAGAGGTAAATTAAATTATAACCTATTTATAGCCTCGGCGTGGCCTATGTCTTACTCATTCTGGGGATATACGCTACAACACTGCAAAAGAGCATTTCACTTTAGGGTAAATCACCACCGCCTTTCCACCATTTCGATTAAATAACGAGTTTGTGGCTACTATATTCTTTTTATTATAAAATAATGTAAGTATTTTGTAGTGTCGGTGGCAGAGTGATTAAGGCAACCGACTCGTAAGCGAGAGGAACCGCGTTCAAATCTCACTGCGGCCACTCTTTTCTGGGTTATGTACATTACTTGAATGCTAATCGATGCTCTTAACGGTGAGGAAAAACATCGTGATGAAACCTGCACTTTCAGGCGACTTAATGTATAACCATGATCTGATCTGGTCTGGTTCCCCAGGTAGCAGGGTCACGGCGGTCGAATGGCAGTCATCATCACAGCCCGTAACAGTCCACTGCAGGGCCTCTCCCACGAAAGGCGAGCTTGGCAGGCGGGTTGGAGATCGCAGTGTTTAAATATAACAATGAAACATTTTTTTCAGACTACGGAGACTTTTGATCTTTTGCCTCGAAAACATTAGTCGCCTTGTACGACACCCATAAGCGTAAGGGGTTAGTGCTATTCTACTCTGTCGTTCACCACACGGCCATAAAATAGTTACTTTTTCAAAATGGTGGACGGAAGATCGCTGAGTCGAAGGTTAGGTATTTCATCAAAATCTATTTGATGGCGCGAGGATGAGTAACAAATGCAAACGTCTTTCATACATGCACATTCACGTAACCCGTTTCGCAGTCATCCATCCAACCATACAATCTTTCGCATTTATAAGTAGAACATTAGTTGGATTTAAATGTATTTAAGTAGTTTATCAGTTATCTAACACCCTTAACTAAAGCTTTGCTTATTTAGGGGCTAGATGGCGCTGTGTGAATTCGTCCAAGCAAGTTTGTATATTATTTTTATTTGTTTAATAGTATGGTAGTAAGTAGCAAAATGCTGTATTCCGGTGTGAAGGATAAGGTAGCCAGCGCCATTACAGGCTTGAGGCATTTCATCTCAGCCCTCACAGTGACCACGCATGCGGTTCTGCCTTTTTGTTCGGTAGACAGTCTGCTAGTTAATCACTGCGTAGCATAAAAAAAAAGTACGTATCAGTCCTTCACTTGAAACCTTTAAAAAGCGAGTTAAAGAGTATTATCTTTCCATTTGTTATCCATAGTATATATGTATGTATGTATATATGTATGTATTTAAGTATGTATGTTGTATGTAACTTTGTATTTAATTAGGTATTATAATTTCATTGTAGTATATTTTTTTTTTGGTAGTTATAGGTTAGGTATTTTAAGGTGCACGCCGTCTGCTTTTCTGATTATGCCCTGTCTCTTCCGTAGGTCTGCTGTAAGATATTTCTTATGAAATAAGCTGTACCTGTTGTGTTGTTTTCCTTATGTCAATATTGTATAAATGTTATTGTGCACAATAAACTGTTTAATAAATAATAAATAAATAAATAAAAGTAGGAAGTGAAAAAAAAAATTTACCTTCCTTATGCACTGCACTGCACACATTCCTCCCATCCCTACAGTTTTGGTCCAAACTAGCTTCGTAACAAGCAATCTCTTCCATCCTCTAAACACACTACCTCATCACTGTGCCAACCTTCAATAAACACTAGTAAATACAGCAATGCAGCATCAATAGTGCAACATTTTAGAAACGATATAATTATCTAGTGGCATGCTATCATTAATGCGTCGGTGGTCGAGTGGTTGCGGTATACTACTTAAATACTATTTTAAATACATACTTATTATATATAGAACACCCAGACCCGTAACAGAAATTAAAATTCATCATTTCAATTTCTGTCCGGCCGGGAATCGAACCCGGGACCTCTTGCGTGGCAGACCGGCATGTTGACCATTGAACCACTCAGGTCGTCCAATAACTCTTTGTACAAGTTTTTTCTCGTTATATATAATCCGCGTCACGAAAGAAGAGACTTGTCAAACGGCAGTGGAGGGGATTTCGCGCAGGCAATCGTATGCAGCGCAACTCGAACCACGTGACCCGCCAAGACTCTTCTTATTTGACACTAGCTATACCGGTCTATGTTGAAAGTTTTTAAAATTTATTAATATTAGAACTTAGCTTGGTGGTGTCCTATGTAAGTTACATTGTGTTTGAACCGTGGAAATCGTAGCAGTAAAATAAACTCCGTTAAACATACGGGCCACGATACAAGATTGCCTTAGTCTGCCATGCCATGCCATGCCGGTCTGCCACGCAAAAGGTCCCGGGTTCGATTCCCGGCCGGGCAGAAATTTAAACGATGAATTTTTATTTCTGTCACGGGTCTGGGTGTTCTATGTATATATGATAAGTATGTATTTAAAAGTATTTAAGTAGTATGTCAGTTATCTAGCACCCATAGTACAATCTTTGCTTAGTTTGAGGCAAGATGGCGCTGTGTAAATTTGTCCACGAATATTTATTTATTTTATTTTATTTACAGTAAATTTAAGTATACCAAACACAATTCTTGTTTTTTGTACCTACTAACCTGTATGTAACATATTTAGTTAAATGGAGCTCTGCAAGAAAGGGGTGAAAAGGTTTTTACGGGGTCGGCAACGTGTGGGTGACGCCCCCGGTATTGCAAACGGCCATAGGCTGCGGTGACTGCTTACCAGCAGGCGGGCCGTAAGCTTGTTTGCCACCTTTGTAGTATAAAAAAGAAAAAATTCTTACACTAGTTATTGGTGTTGGCTTCTAAAATCTAGCAAGAGTGACGTTTTAGTCCACAATCGAGCTACAATCAGCCTAGGAAATAATCCAATGACAGTTCAATGGAATGTAATAACATAATCATCTTGGCGTTAATGACCCGGTTGTGCTCACATTATTTAACAGAGCAGCTACTTACAGTGGAGGTACTGTCATCTGACCTCGGTGACCCTGCCAACAGGGACACCTGACCAGATTGGATCATGGCTACACATTCAGTCGCCTGCATGTGCAGGTTTCATCACGATGATTTCCCCATTGGCGTATCTAGGGCTATTTTCCAAGGGGGGCCTGGCTCCTGAGGTGGCCGATGAAGCCATGTCACACACCCCACAGCACCCCATCCTGGGGTGGGCACCAGACCATTCTGGGGTGGGCACGGCCCACCCGGCCCGTCCTCTTCCTACGCCTATGTTCATCACGATGTTTTCCCTCATTCTAACTTCGGAATAATAATAACCAAACCACCCAGAAAACGTCGGAACACCCTTGACCAAGTTTACATACACACAAATATCTCCCAAACTACTAAACCGATTTTAATGAAACAAAGATAGGAACCATCTCTACTAAACTGGCTTTCAATTGTATAAAACCGCATCAAAATGAATGTATGTACCATTTATGAGGCGATAAATATTTGAGCATCGAGTATTGAAATCGGTCTACCCGCTCCGGAGCTACAATGCCAGAGTCAGACACACAGATACACAAATCTCTTCTATCGTCGGAGGTTAAAAAGTGTCATCATCATCATCATCATCATATCAGCCAGAAGACGCCCACTGCTGGGCATAGGCCTCCCCCAGAGTTCGCCACAAAGGCCGGTTTTGTTCTTTCCGCATCCAGCTGGTACATGCGATCTTTACCGGGTCCTCAGTCCACCTTGGGAGGCCTACCCACGCTGCGTGTACAAAGTGTACTAGAACGAAATCATGATCTTAAAGTCCAGATTTCATACGCACGTACTTTGCATGACTCATATATTTCGTGATGTGCTCTAATAAACTTGACACAGATAATTAACAACCTTACGAAGTAAACTTTAGAACTAGTTTTGAATCGTACAGCTTAGGGCATAAAGACGATTTTCGCTAATCAAATGCTACGTAACAATATCGTCTTCTCTAATCGTTCTAGGTCGCAGTAAGAACACGTGAGTATAATTTAAACTGTTAAACACAATTTTCGGCGATATCCAGATTAGGCCATCTACGCGTCGGTCACGGCAGCCATTTTGCCGAAATTATATTCAAATAAATAAAACTAGTAATCATCATCATGACAGCCCATAACAGTCCACTGCAGGACTTAGGGCCTCGCCCACGAAAGGGGAGTTATTGCCATAATCCCCACGCTTAGTGGGTCGGAGATCGCAGTGTATAAATATGACAATGGAAAAAGCTGCTGCCCATTTTAACCTACGGAGACTAGATATTTTGCCTCGAAAACATTAGTCGCCTTGTACGACACCCACGAGTGTAAGGGGTTGGTGCTATTCTACTCTGCCGGACACCACACGGCCAGTTACATTGATACTAAATACTTGTTTTATTTTAGTTCTCCACTTCTAAAAAACATACTCTATTATTAAAGTAATTTGTGAAATGGCTAGCGTGAAAAGGGGCGATCCGCTATTTCTAAAATGTTGATGTTGGTTTTGTGAGAACAGTAATCATGACAGTCTAGGACCTAGGCCTAGGCACGACGGCTTGGCGTTGTTGAGAATGATATGCGTGCCAATAACCACCAAGGATGCCGAAGACCGAGCAAGGTTGACCAGGACATAACGCAAAAATGATGATGATGACAGTCTAGGAGCGTCGGTGGCCGAGCGGTTAGGGTATCTGACTCGTAAGCGAGAGGTACCGGGTTCGAATCCCTCTGCGGCCATGTATCGACTGACTCTTTCTTTTCTGAGTTATGTACATTAGTTGAATGCTAACCGATGCTCTTACGGTGAGGGAAAACATCGTGATGAAAGCTGCACATTCAGGCGACTGAATCTGTAACCATGATCCATTCTGGTCAGGTTCCTCCGATAGCAGGGTCATAGAAGTCAGATGACAGTCGCTCCACTGAAAGTAATTATCTGATCTACCAAATCCTGGGTCACGGCCAAGGCGCCCGGGCCCTCGTGCGCGAGAGCACAACCGGGACATTAACGCCAAGATGATAATGTTTATTTTATTACACCGTTACGGGGGGATAATCGGCTTCCAAGACTGTTCAACCAGTCCAGGGCTCTGTCGGAAGACTGTCGACTTTGCATCGCCAACGGCATTAGGAGACCTTGCTCGTTGCGGTGCTCATTCCGCCGGCCCCTTTCCGCCATCGGGAGACGCGATCCGGGCGAGCGCTTCATCCTTATGTCGTGGATCTTCCAACTATCCGCACGAGCCGCTTTGGCTCGACTTTTATAATGCGTACGGCTAAGGGGTGGAATGCGTTGCCTGCGAGTGTGTTCCCTGATCAATATAATCTGGATGCCTTCAAGGCTAGAGTGAATAGGCTGTTCCTAGACAGGCATGCTCCATCATCGACCGCATCGTCACTTACCACCAGGTGAGGTGGCGGTCAAATGCCTGGCTAGTAGAGTAATAAAAAAAAAAAAAGTGCTGAAGTTCGACCAGCCTCAAAGTACGTCCGGCCACCCATCCCGTTCACGGACTCCGCGTGCGTTGCCTAACCTTGGTCCCTTGGTAACCTTGGTCTCGCAAGCAGTTTGTACTATAGCCAGAGCCGCTTTTTTATCTCACTCGTAACGTAGATATTCTTTATATTGCACTCAGATAAGAGTGAATGGGGTACTTTTATCGTGTTCTCGGTAACTGTTAGAGATAACCTATTTAGCATGGACTATGTTGTTTATTTTACTTTATTGTGCGCATTGAAAAAATAATAAACAAGTTGTAACTAGCTTTGTGCGAGGGCCCGGGGTCCGCCGTGATCCAGGATTTGGCTGATCAGGGGGTCTAAAAAGGCCAAGGATTTAATATTATAATTCATATTGGAGTGCCACAAACCTGATCCGTTGGCTAAAACTGGAACTAAGTGGCGCCATTTTGAATTGTCACGTCAATATGTACACTAGCGACACTGTTGATTTAAGTTTGGGACGAAATAATGTGAAACACTAATGTGGCCTTTTTAGAACCCCGGTAATTACAGTGGAGCGACTACCATCTGACCTCTGTGAGATGGAAACAAAACAACATCAGATTAAAATTACCCTTCCCTAATCGGTAGCTAAAAGCGGTTCAAACCGGTTAACTATAAAATCACACATGAATCTAAATATAATTATAATAATCATGTACGTGTGAACATGTATGAAAAGGTTGCTGAATGTGGAACGTTTGTCTGTATCATAGCAAGTGGAACAAGGTGGTCTCTGCGTAGAGTTGCCAACCCTACTATATAATATAGTATCCTACTTGCTGGACAACACATATAAAATATGTTGGTAACCGAATCAACCAATCCTCATATGCACTGCATAAATTGAACAAAGTAGCAAATCGTGAAACCGTACTAATGGCTTATCAGGGTCTTGTAGTCTCGATACTGAGATACGGGATTATTTTCTGGGGCAATGCAACGGGGAAAGAGACTATATTTAAGGCACAGAAGCGTTGTATCAGAGCTATCTGTAACCTGAAACGCACAGACAGCTGTAGGCCATTTTTTAAAGAACTTAAATTACTAACTTTGCCATCTCTCTACCTGTACGAAATTGCCGTATTTGTACGCACAAATCAGCATCTTTTCCCTAGCGTTGAAAGCGCACGACGCCGAGATCAACTGCACATCCATCCGTGCAAAACTGCCCTCTTTCATAAGAGCGTGTTTGCGATGGCCCCAAAATTGTATAATGCTATCCCAAAAAGGATTCGCGAAGTAGAGACTATTGGTAGCTTTAAGAGGCAGCTTTACAATTTTTTGGTCGAAAGAGCGTTATATACGGTTGAGGAGTTCCTTTTGGCTTGTAAAGAAAGTAAGTAGTTTTTTCTCTCAGTAAATGTACCTGATTAGATGACATATTATGTGTAATGCTGTTGAATTAATTTTGACATATTTTATGATTGGCTTTTCATTATTTTGACATTGTTGATTATTGTGGATATTGTTAATGATTTATGGTTAAATTTAATATTTATTTTAGTATGATTTTTGATTGTTTTTTTAATAGGTATAAATTGACATTATATTTTTATTGACATTTGAAATATTATTGACACTATCTACTGTTTGAAATCTTAAATTATTAATTGTTGAATGGGTAAAAATCAAATTTTATAATTATGTTTTTTATAATACTTAAAATGAATAATTTTTTAAAATGTTTGTAAATAAATTTGTTTAATGATATTATTTAACTACAAACTCCTAAAATTTGTATGCCGATGGCAGGTCGCAGAGACTTCATTTTACTACAAATGTACCTAACAACTATATAAACCTGTGTACCACAAATTAATAAATGATTATGATTGTAACCTTTATCAGCAAAGTCGCTTATCAGTAACACTTACCGTAAAACGGAATACGTGCTGAATTTTAATAATGTTAAGAATTCAGAAATAACTCAATTAAACACCATCCTGGACCAGCTATTAAAGATCAATTTTATACTAAATATATTTTATTAAAAATACTATGTATTTTTTAATGAAATCCCTACCATTTTTAAGGCTACTGAATCCTGAATACTATATTTGGTCTTTAAAAACTCCCAACCTATCTCTGCCTGCCCCTACGGTAACAAGGTGTGACGCTATGCAGACACTTCATGTAACCGGTTCATTCCGGTCATCCGGCCGCCACCGGCACGCCTCCCGCCAATTCGATTGTCGGCAATCGGCATGCGATGACGCACAGACGGGGAAGCAAACAATGACTATTGTTGTGTTCCCGCTAATCGTCCATTGATGGTTTGCGATGGCGGTTCCTTTCCTGGGATTTCGTGAATGGGTCTGCAGCACGGTTAGTATCTACAGTGTGTGCGCGATGTAGTTTGCGGGCTAGAGTGTCATTATTACTCTCAATTCTTTATAAGAATCATCTTGGCGTTAATGAGGTAGGGCATAGCGGGGTATCTCGTTCGAATTGGAGCCGCCCGACTGGGGAAGTACCTCCACCTTACAGAATATCGCAGCTAAATAATACTCTTTTAAATAGTATTGTGTTTCTGCCGGTGAGTAAGGTTTCTAGTGCTCCATGGGGTGGGGATTTGGGGAACCGTGGCTTTGGCAGTGGAGTGGCATTTGCTTTTTGCTGCCAGAGCAACGTGTTATAGAGGTGGGCAACGCATTAGCGATACTCTTGGTGTTGCTAATGTCTATAGGCAGTGGTGACCACTTTACATCAGGTGGCCCGCTTGCCTGTTTGCCTACCGTATGACATAAAAAAAAAAAAAAAAAATAATGGCCCGGTTGCGCACGAGGGCTCGTGATTCGCCTTGAGCCACAGTGTTTCCTTTGGACTATGACATGGGATCGTTCAAGAGGTATATTAGAGGTCTCTTCAGAGGCGGGCAACGCATTAGTGACTCCCCTGGTGTTGCTGATGTCCATAGGCGGCGGTGACCACGCACCATCAGGTGGCCCGCTTGCCTGTTTGTCTGCAGTATAACATTTAAAAAAAAAACAGGATTTGGCAGATCAGGTAATTACAGTGGAGCGACGGCGATCTGACCTCCGTGACCCTGCTACCAGGGGAATCGGCCTAGATTGGATCATGGTTAGACATTCAATCACCCGAATGTGCAGGTTTCAGCACAACGTTTTCCTTCACCGTAAGAGCATCGGTTAGCGTTCAACTAACATACATAACTCAGAAACGCGTCATTGGTACATGGCGCCTCTACGACACGACACAAATAAACAAAGTTAAAAAAAGTATTAACTATCTTACGTAGGTGTACATCAACTATCTGAAACTATTTAAAAATTAATTGAATGTTTGTTTTATATGAAGTAAAGCAAATATGAGTATTATTAATGTGTCAATTGGAACAATGATACCTTTAAGAAACGGAGGTGGGCGTTAATGACAGCGACACAGTGAAAACTAATGCTGTTGTTACCGTACACTAATGGTTAATGTATATTGTTTTTGTACCAATAAAGATTTTTATTATTTATTATTATTATTACACCTACATAAGTACACGCACACCCACATTGATTCCCGTGGTACTATCAATGTCGCGGCGGCCAGTGCAAAAGGATCCCGCTCAGCTGTGAACCGGGAGGCTCGTCCACAGCGCTGGCTTTCTGTGGACCCTCCACACATCCACGTTACATATTCTATAGGTACATAGGATAAAACAAAACCTTTTGATCCGCAATTTCAAAACTTCCAGCCTCGCTCGTCACCCCGTGACGTGACGTGACTATTTACTATAGTTCATCATCATCCTTTATCCAATTCATTTGGGGTCGGCACAGTACGTTTTCCTTCTGCATTCATCCCAATCCGCTGTCATCTTCACGCTCACCTCTCGGTCACTGATATCCCTCATCACACCATCCATCCATCTTTCCTGTGGTCTTCCCTTGGTGTCATATTTATTATTATTAGATAAGATAAACTGACTCACATTTGCGGCTCACTCTCTTGTATTTGGGATGAGGCATCGCAAGCTTCTATATTACACCACAAATAACGGACTCACTTTAGATATGGATTTTTTTAAGTTTGGAAGCCGACTTATCACTTTCTTATGGAACGAGTTTATATTTAAATGAGTAAAAAAAACTATAAACAGCTAAAAAGGCTATGCTCGATATTACCACATGAAGTAACACTTGAATGAAAATATTTTAGGTTGAGACGACTTCTTGAAGAAGCAAGAAAGGATAGTCGTGTGATATAAATTGCATTTTTATAATTGCACACTTCCACTTGTCACATATAACTATTATGATGGACTGAATGACGTAAACCAATAAATGTGGAGTAAAATCTGAACTCAAATTGTCAAGATACCCTCAAAAAATTTCACTACTAACAGGCGCACAAGCGAATCATTTCTCGAAGTATCCACAGCAGTGTTACCAGCAGTATATTCCAAAAAAGTACGTCCGGGCTCTTAAAATAGTACGAAAATGACTAAAAAGTTACGATTCACCTTATCTTCTGTATTTTACCAATATTTCATACCATTATTTTACGGTATTTCGAGGACAGGAAAGGCGAAGTGACCACCCCCATCAGCTAAATTTAGCATTTTGTAAAAACGTACTAAATAGTACGATGTAGAGCAAAGTACGCCAAAGGTACGGCAGTCGGCCAAATAGTACGTAAATCGTACCAAAAGGTACGATCTGGCTACGCTGATCCACAGTAAAACAAAGCTTGCATATTGGAGGAGGGCGCCACTTGTAAGTGAATCCGTCACACTAGATAACAGCTGTTGCAGTTTCTGAATTATTCTACTTGTATATACTATATCTATGGCAAGGGGCTGTATATTTTATTTATTTATTTGCTGTTGGATGAAGCAGAGGTTAAAAATGTAATACAGCCTAGTATTGCGTAGGACCTGCACTGTAGGTAAACAATGCAATGATATTTTTTTCTTACATTTATTGAGAATATTTCTTAATTTGCATCAAACGGCAAGCATCAAGAAAGGGGTGAAAAGGTTTTTACGGGGTCGGCAACGCGTGGGTGATGTCCCTGGTATTGCAAACGTCCATAGGCTGCGGTGACTGCTCACCATCAGGCAGGCCGTAAGCTTGTTTGACACCTTTGTGGTATTAAAAAGAAAAATAAATCAACTCACCCTTCTTCGAAGACTTGACGGAGACCATAGCCGAGTCGTCATCTCTTCTCGGCAGTATCAGCACCTCGTTCCCCTCCAACAGCCTCTGTTCGGCCTCGTCCCCTTCCCCCCCCTCTACCACGGCCTTCGTCGCCGGCACCGCCATTTCGCGAACACTCCAAGATGGCGGACATAAAACAAAATGGCCGACTCGAGATGGCGGACTCAATTGTTGTGGCGGGAAAATCGCATCGTATTTGGTATTTGGCAATTTGGCCGGGCGTTATGGAATGTTTGTTATAAGTACGGTTTGGTCTTCGGTTTGTTGGTTGGGAGTAAAAAAGCTACATAGCTATGTAGATCAGTCTTCTGATTGGCTGGCGTCGGCTTCGTCTGAAACAAGGAAAAGTTTATTTAAGTTTTAAATTTTCCAATTTCATCATCATCATCATCACAGCCCATAACAGTCCACTGCAGAACTTAGGGCCTCTCCCACGAAAGGCCATAATTGCCATAATCTCCACGCTTGGCAGGCGGGTTGGAGATCGCAGTACTATAAATATAACAATGGAAAATTCTGCTGTCCATTTTCCAGCATACGGATACTCTAGATATTTTGCCTTGAAAACATTAGGCGCCATAGACGACACCCACGAGTGTAAAGGGTTGGTGCCGGACACCACACGGCCACCAGCTTGAAAATACTATAATATAGTATAAGATATATATCTTCCAAGTGGATAAGTCGACAATCTAGGACAGAGTTGCCTGCCTGGTGTATAAAACTGTGTACACTCCGGCCCAAGGAACACCAACGTCCATAGGCTGCGGTGACTGCTTACCATCAGGCAGGCCGTAAGCTTGTTTGCCACCTTAATGGTATAAAAAAAAACGAGTGATTTCGACATCCGTCCACCACTGCGTTTTGTCGATTGCTTCTCTCTCTTTGATGTTACCGTCACGCTTAAACTAGTAAAAGACGCTCTGATTTGGCTGGTTGCCCTACCGTCAGTTGCAGTTGATTCTTATCCTTACGAGGTATCAAATGAATGGATTAATGGATTAATTCGGATGCGTAGGTGAGCCGACCTCGGTCGGACATCCCACCAAGTCCCCCGCACCCTATACCAACTTTATTGTATACTGCGCTAGGATTAGTATCAACTACAACCGACGGTTGTTCGGCTCCAGCCAAAACGGAACGTCTCCACGCCCGGCCCTCCGATGTCGTGCTACCGTCAGGACATAACAAAATAATAATGAAGAACGTGGTCAACAGCAAATCAGAAAATAATAAAAACTAGCTTTTGCCCGCGATTTCGTTGACGTGGAGTTAGTTACTGACGACAATGAGCATTTTCCATCAGATGGGACAGTTATGAAACTCGGTTAAGAACATGGAAGGTTAATTTCCACTCACATAACTGATTTAAGCTGGATCGCCGGCACGCGCCAACGAACGATCATTGGCGTTTACTAATCCGTCCAAATAGGACAAACGAAGATCAACGAAGCCCGTTGGCCTTGGTTCGGCCGGTGTATGTACAATACCAGGGGGCTTACCATGAACTCTTATAGCAGGACCTAAACAGAACTGCCCTGCTAAGCACGAGACAAGCTTATGTGACACGTATAGTGTTGTCCCGTTCTAAGCAGGCAGGTCTGTTTAGGTCCTGCTATAAGAGCTCATGGTAAGCCCTCAGAGTTTCAAGAAAGTTTCCCTTTGCCGCTACAGCAACATTCAAGGCATTTGGTGCACCTTTAGCCAAAATCAGTTCACTAAAAGAAGGGAGACTTAGGTGTTCCTTATGCCCGAAGGACTCGTCCTTTACCCCCAAAGGTATTACACACCAACTGCGCCGCGTGATCCATCACGATTTTAACAGCGAAAATACCAAAAATTCCAAGCTCGCTAATTTTTTAAATATTTACATAAACCACACTGCGTGTTTAATTCGATTTTTAAGAGCCAATATGTAGGTATACCAAAAAGAGTCAGAGCCGAACTCGCTGCGCACACTCAGTATTTGGTTTATGTTACATTTAGGTATCATGTTCACCTCGAGTCATTTGAACCAAATTTGGAAAAATTTCGAGCTGGCTACGCTCACTCATTTTTTTAACATACACACTAATGTATGAGATCGAATTAAAGATCAAACATGTAAACAAATGGGTTGCCACTATAAAAAAATTACCCAAATGGTAATTTTCAAAAGAATAATTATATTATTTTATTCAAAATGAAATAAAATCATATGAATATTTAAAAATATTTTACTGAATTATAATATGGAACAATGTTTTATTGTTTCGTAATTATGCTGCTTCAATAAAATATGTGTAGTTTTCATTTATGCCACTGGTAATGGTGAAAAATTGTAAACATTTAGTTCGTTGCTACGGTAGAGCTCGTCTAATTTAAAATGACGCGCCCCACTATCGCATTAACGCACACAAGCAAGTTTAAAATATGGACGCAATACATATACAAATGCCGTTGTAATTGGTCATTCAGTTGCCGGTGAGATTCAAACGTCGGAGCACGCGCCGTTCATTGGCTCCCACACAGATGAAGTATCGTTATTAATATTTGCACTCACACATCGAAATCAACTAACTAAGTAGTGGGGCGCGTCATCTTAGACTAGACGAGCTCTACATTATTATAATAAGGGTCGGAAATTGAGGGATTGACCGACGCCGAGACACATATACTGTTTTTCTCAAATAATAATACATAAAATAATACAAAATTCAAAATGGCGACCACTTCTTTCTAATGTTTAGTATTCTTGGACTAATAGTTTCCGAGTTACTTATTACGTTTTTATTAAATTGAATAAATGGGGGTAAATAGATTCGTTTCGTTTTCAAAAGTTTACCAGCCATTGTAAAGCATCCTGAAAAGTGTGTGTGTGATGCATAACCATTTGGTAAATAAATACATTCGATGAAAAGGTTTTATACCCCTGGATAGTCTCTTTGACATTGACAGTTGTGTTTACATTTTTTATCTTTAATTTCATCTCCAATTTTACTTGCGCCGTATATACGGCATATATTGAATATTCAATTCGGATTTCAAGTGCCAATAACAAAAAAATTGCGCTCGCTCTTTTCGTAGATATTTACTTATACTTTTCGGATTTTAGAACTCAATATAACAAACATTCGGAACGGAGCTAGTTGCGCTTACTTTTTTCATTTGTGCTACTTTTATTACGAACATGTTCTCATAATATGAATTTGGTAACTTATGTTACGATTTGCTCCATCTTTGAATGGGGGGGGGGGGGGGGGGGTGAAGACGTATCGGCATTTATGTTGGACCCCCCCCCCCCCGGAAGCCAAAATTTGACTACGTCCATGTTTTATATAATAAACTAAAATTTATTTCATGAATGCTATAAAAACAGTTTAACAACTGCACAGTAGTGAAATATGATTCTTAAGGTGCTCATACACTTATACTCTTGCATTGGACATAGCATTGGGAGACCTGGCTGAAATCCTGATAGGGAGCCCCAAAAAAATGCTGACATGCCAGAACAAATCGTGACGTCGTTACAGTCCTTTCCGATGCGGAACCGACTTGGCAAGTGCACAGTACAAGACCATGTGCACTGGACACACCCACGCCCCCTTTGTGCTATTTCAAAGCAAGATAATTATAGCCACGTATTCTTAGTAAGCTTACGTTTGCTCTCCGAGTTTCGGGTTGAAACGCGAGTTTGTTACAATCCATCCTAACTATGGATCAGTCTGTCGCGCGCCGCGTCGAGGTCGAGCACTGCGCCTGTTCCCTCTGCCCACCGCGCCGACGAAGACCGCACACGAGCCCACAACAATGTGTCGCGCGCAATATGGTATTTCGTCGCGGCACATACGCCTCGCCGCCGGGATTAAACCCCCGCCTGCCATCGGATATAGGATTCGCCATCCATCCATACGCCATGCCATCGGGATTCGTGCTGTGCGGACGCGCGCGCATTCATCCGACCGCCGAAAAACCATCAAGGACGAGACCCAGCGGATGTAGTCTCACGGCGCGAGACCGTCCGAACCCCGACCGTCACTCCGGGCTCTCCTGCGAGAGTCCCGTTGAAGTGGAGGTCTCCTGCCGATGAAGACGCCGCGCTAACGGCGCCCAAAATCCCGCGGCGCCGCGCACGCGAGCCCGCAACCGCGTAGGCCTAAATAGACGCCGCGTCGCCGTTAACTCATCACCATTAACGGCGACGCCATCGGGTACCGCCTACAGGCGGGCTCCCTTCGGGTTGAGACCGAAGACTTACTGCGAATACCCTAACCGCTCGGCCACCGACGCTCCCTAGAACCGTCATTTATATATCCCCACCTAAAGAGATTCTCTTTACATCGGCCCACCTGGGATCGCAGCACAAAATGACGTCTGTAGTATCTATCATCGTATCAGCCGAAAGACGCCCACCCCCATAGGCCTCCCCCTGAGATCTCCACAAAAGCCGGCCCTATGCCTTCCGCGTCCAGCTGGTACCTGCGAGCTTTACCCGGTCATCGGTCCACCTTGTGTACCTACACCTTGTGTACCTTGTGTGTGTGTAGGTCTGTAGTACCTATATATGTGACATGTAAATTTTTCATTATCATCATCATCGTCTAAGCGCTTATCCAGGCTTCTCCACTTCGCCCGGTCTTCGGCATCCTCGCGTCGTAAGCCGTTGCCTCTCGCATTCGACTCAGCGATGTCAATCCATCGCTTCTTGGGTCGCCCACGGCGCTTCCTTCCTGATACCGAGAGGTTCAGGCACCCATTTCCCACGTATCCCCGAGGCTTACGCAACACGTGACCAAACCAGCGCAGCCGAGCCTCCTCGATCTCCTCGTGACGTGTAAATTTTTATTTACCAATAAATATTGAAATTGAAATTGACACGGTGGTATATGCGACACGGCGTTGCCAACAAAGGCATGCCTCCATACCTAATCGGTGCGCGGTAATTCCAATCAAGTCGTAAACTGCAGCCGGTGAAGTGTGACCGTGGCCTTGGCTATAGAAGATTCTCCGTCATTAGATTCGGCTTTGCAATCGATAATTTTTTAACCGCCGACGGAAAATAGGCGGTGGTATAGGAACGACATCTGGATATATGTATGGGTGTGTTTTGAGTATAGGAGGGAGGGAGGGAGGGCTTATACGAATCGAAAGTTTGACCATAATCAACTAAACGGGTCAGGTCGTCAAAATGCATAGATTTTTTATTTTTTATAATATACAAGACAGGCATTTGACGGCCATCTCACCTGTTGGTAAGTGACGATGCGGCCGAAGATGAAGCATACCCGTCTTGGAACAGCCTATTCCCTCTAGCCTTGAAGGCGTCCAGATTATATTGATCAGGGAACACACTCGGAGGCAACGCGTTTCACTCCTTAGCCGTACGCATTATAAAAGTCGAGCCAAAGCGGCTCGTGCGGATAGCTGGAATATCCACGACACAATAATACGAGCTAGTAAATAAACAAGAAAGGGCTGGAATTATAAATCCGGACAAGGTACAACGACACGCCTAAGGTAAAATCTTAAATCAGAACCGCTAGTAAGCTAGTAAATAAACAAGAAAGGGCTGGAATTCTAAATCCGGACAAAGGACAACGACACGCCAACAGTAAAATCTTAAATCAGAACAAGGATTTCATAATCTATCTTAAGAGCCACTCGAAAATATCTTCGTAAACAGATGGAGTCACTACCACGCTCGACTCAAGTGTTTACTCTCTTTTTTTATCTACAATGATTGTGTTTGTGTGTTAAAGGAGTTCTTGTGAAATGAGCAGATATATTTTTATCCAGGACGAACAAACATGGTTCATCTTCCTTGACGTCTGTCACGCAAGAGGTCCCGGGCTCGATTCCCGGCCGGGCAGAAATTGAAATGATGAATTTTAATTTCTGTTACGGGTCTGGGTGTTCTATGTATAATAAGTATGTATTTAAAAAGTATATAAGTAGTTTATCAGCTACCTAGCACCCATAACACAAGCTTTGCTTACTTTGGGGCTAGATGGCGCTGTGTGAATTTGTCAACGATTATTTATTATTTATTTATCTTCAGCCACGTCATCAGTAACAATTGGGTGAGATGGCGGTTATAATAAATAAATATTTGCTTTACTTCCCCCTCAAAGGTTACATAAGATCGTGATTAATCAATTACAAAGGTACGAATTTGGAGTCTGAAAAAGGCTGAACACCTACTAATAAGATGTGCTAGTATCTATACATACTATAAAACAAAATGGCGTCCTGCTGTTCTGCCTTATGTATTCATGTAAGTATGCATCTATGTACGCTTAGATCTTCTAAACTACGCAACAGATTTTAATGCGGCTTTCAACATTAGATAGTGTGATTCAAGAGGAAGGTTTATAAGCAAGAAAAAAAAGTAGGTACTCGAATAAAGTCGCGCCGGGTCCACAAGTTATACATATGTATATAAACGTTCAGGAAGAAAATCACTAGCTGATAGTGATTTAGGAAGTAACGGAAACACATATCTACAAACAGTTTCCTACTTCATAGGATCTGTACTTGTTCATAACATTCATCTTCATCATCACAGCCCATAACAGTCAACTGCAGGACTTAGGTTGTCTCCCACGAACGTGGAGGTCATTGCCATAATCTCCCTGCTTGGCAGCCGGGTTGGAGATCGCAGTGTTATAAATACCATTATGGAAAACGCTGCTGCCCATTTTCCAGCACTAGATATTTTGCCTTGAAAACATTAGTCGCCTTGTACGACACCCACGAGTGTAAGAGGTTGGCGCTATTCTACTCTGCCGGACACCACACGGCCTTTTCATAACATTATTATTATTATTATTATATTATCATCTAACTGCTGGGCAAAAATTAGAATATATTTGGAAATCAATACGGTGTAACTCTATCAAGCCTGATGAGTAGGCTTGAATTGATACCACATCGATAAATAGATAAGGAATGCTTATCTATTTCCGTCGCAAAGCAACAATGTTTGCATTGTTGTGTTCCGGTTTGAAGATGATTGGACTGTACTATAGTAGCTAGTGCGTTCGACAGGCCTATAATGGAACTGACCTACAGTCGAGCAGTTTGGGGGGCCTTTTATTTCTAGCGTCCAGACGCGAGGAATCCGCAAAAAGGGTTGTGAAACCATTTGCTTTGTCTTCAGCGGTATGAACCAGTAACCTATCAGGTTTAAGCAGTGAAGGCAGTGACGGACGACGAAAATTCGCCTCAACTAATTTGAAAGCTTTACTTCATCATCACAGCCCGTAACAGTCCACTGCAGGTCTTAGGGCCCCTCCCACGAAAGGGGAGGTTATTGCCATAATCTCCACGCTTGGCAGGCGGGTTGGAGATCGCAGTGTTTAAATATAACAATGGAAAATGCTGCTGCCCATTTTCCAGACTACGGAGACTCTTGATCTTTTGCCTCGAAAACATTAGTCGCCTTGTACGACACCCATGAGTGTAAGGGGTTGGTGCTATTCTACTCTGCCGGACACCACACGGCGCTTTACTTCAATTTCAATTTATTTATTTCGCATTCCATGTGTTACAAATAGATGTTACAATATGATGAGAATCAACAT
This sequence comes from Blastobasis lacticolella, assembly GCA_905147135.1. Classification (NCBI taxonomy): domain Eukaryota; kingdom Metazoa; phylum Arthropoda; class Insecta; order Lepidoptera; family Blastobasidae; genus Blastobasis; species Blastobasis lacticolella. The sequence continues at coordinate 1,847,970 of LR990065.1, read as the reverse complement.
GGACCCGGATTGGGCACAGCAAATTGGTAGAGAGGAGTCACTGCCTTGACTTAGTTGATTCTAGAATAGCTTGTGTGACGTACAAGTGTTACGAAATACCTACTTATGATCCGTTTAAACTGACTTTTCTTATTTGGTGAACAAACAATGCCCAAAATCACGACTTGCCGTATCAATCACGCTACGTATATTGTGTATATGTCGCAGCCATCTGGTTAAATCAGCCATTTAATTAGTAGGCTAGCCCGTTTATTAAACGCCGGTGTTCAATTGAGTGGCTAAAGGATAACTAGCCAAGTAGTTGAAAGTAACGTTCAGCTACTTGGCTGATCGTTATTTAGCCGTTTCGTTATGGAGATTAAAATGGTTGGTTAGGTTAGGTTAGACCATGATTATGAGTTCGTAACTTAAATGATAACCTTACTTAACATAAAAAAGAACTAATTAATCACTTTTATTTGATAAAGAAATTGTTAGTGGCTACAAATTCAGTAAGTATACAACTAATTGTATTGCGAGTTGCTATAACACTTATAGTATTTAACACAATAAAATCTTTAAACTTATAACTTATTAACTTCTTGTAACTATGTAGGAGGAATTTTCTTATTATATAATATTAACAATTATAATATGTACTGAACTTTGGCATGCAAACTAAATTTAAATCACTTGCCTGATTTTACGTCAGCCGTCTCCAAAGGGCTAGCTTACTATAAGCCAACTAGTTAAACGTTGCTATTTCTAGATCACTCAACGATCTGCCTAGACATTTAATTGAATGCCGGCGTTTAATAAACGGACTAGCCTTCTAATTAAATGGCTGTTTTAACCAGATGGCTGCGACATATAGATGTCGAGAATTATATAAGAATCACATAGAATGTGAATTTCAACGAATACTGCTGCACATTAGGCAAAAACCAAATAAGACAAGTCAGTATGGACAGATTATAGGTACTTAATTTTAATTATTATGTTACTTATATATATGTCGCAGCCATCTGGTTAAATCAGCCATTTAATGAGAAGGCTAGTCCGTTAATTAAACGCCGGCACTCAATTGAATGCCTAGACCAATCGTTGATTTTACTAGCTTCACTCAACGTTTAACTAGTTGGCTTATTAAAGCCAGCCCTTTGGAGACGGCTGTAGTAAAATCAGGCAGGTGATTTAAATTTAGTACACATTTTATGTATTGCTGCGCTGGAAGTCAAATCTGGCGTCAGATAGCTCGCACAGCAAGCAGTGTATTTTTTTAGATTTAACTAAATTTAAAATGTGGTACCTACATGCTTTTAAGTAAGAATTGAGATAACTTTAAGTAAGAGTTAAGATAACTTAATATGTTCATTTTCTTTTTATACTTGCCTTTAATAAGAAACAAATGCCAAATTTTTATGTCATTTTATATTTAATATTATAAAATAAGAAAGTGCACTGTTGCTATTGTTCCTACTACATAGTTACAAGTAGTAAATAAGTTATAAATTTAAAGTTTTTATTAAATATTTTTACTGAGTTAAATACTGTTATAGGTACCTACTCGCAATACATGTAATTGTATACCTACTTATTAAATATGTTTGTTTTGTAATAAATTTGTTTTATTAAATAAAAGTGCTCTTTATTAATTTATTATTTTTTATCTAAAATAAAGTTTATCATTTAAGTAGCGAACTGATGGTCACTCTAACCAACCATCTGTATATCCTTTAACAAAACGGCTGAATAACGTTCAGCCAAGTAGTTAAACGTTACAGTCAACAACTTGGCTAGTTATACTTTAGCCATTTAATTAAATGCCGGCGTTTTATTAACAGACTAGCCTTCTAATTAAATGGCTGGTTTAACCAGTTGGCTGCGACATATACATATACTACCGACTATGCAAAAGCGAAAGTGAATTATTAATAGCAAAAGTTTATTACAGCTTGAAAGAATTCTTTGATGACAAATTCAAATAACAAGTTTTAAGACTTTTTATTTAAAATAATCTCCTAACGTCGATATTGACCTAAAATGTTATAGACTGTATAAATTTCAATTTTAATTTAAAAATGACATGTAAAATTTTGAATTTAATGTAATACCTAAAAAGTATTTGAGTATGAATCAATATAATATATATTTGGTTATTTATATGATGTTTATATCCCGCATAGTATAAAGCGAAATGAGCAGTTTTTCAATAGGTATCTAAAGCATTCCTAACCACTCCCTAGATGGCGCCCCGACAATTTTGGTAATTGATAATCGCTTAAAATATGTTCTTAGCAAATAAGATATAAACGCTGGGTACGTTGTATTGGATAATATTGTATTTATCAATCGTTTTCAACCATTTTAGAGGTTGTTATAAATTATTACCAACAAAACAAACATCAATTTGACTGAGTCAATTTGTTTTATGGACACTAGGATCAAGAATGGACACAATACAATTTACAGATAATATGAAAGGTTTGAATTAAAATACATTTAGTTTAACCTTTTGGTAAAAAAATTACCATAATTGTAGGAGCGCCATCTATTGATGCTTTTTGAAACTAATTGACAATACCTACTGGAAAACTCCTCATTGCTTCCGATTCTACCAATGTCCTCAAGTCGAGACTTATCGAGTGTGAGGGTGCCGTAGGTTATCCTGCGTCGTCGAGTGCAAGGAAATATCCACTCTATTGCGATAGTAGACGTTAAGGAGACCCACAAAATGTCCCGTGCACAACCTGCATAGGTATACATTTTTTGAGACGCAAATTTCTACGTTTCGTAGCTATAGAATTTATAATCTGTTCAAACTGAATTGTCCTATTTGGTTAAGGAAATTATGCATTCAAATGGATAAAAAATAAAATCAATATAAATAAATATTCGTGGACAAATTCACACAGCGCCATCTGGCCCCAAACTAAGCAAAGCTTGTACTATGGGTGGTATATACCATTGGTATATATGTACCACTGATATACTACCATTATACTACTGAAATATTTTTTTTTATAATGTGCAGCAGTATTCGTTGAAATTCACATTCTATGTGTTTCTTGTATAATTCTCGACATCCACACACAATATACGTAGCGTGATTGATACGGCAAGTCGTGATTTTGGGCATTGTTTGTTCACCAAATAAGACAAGTCATACATATATTATCCTCTTGTGTGGCTTCTAGAAGTAAAAAACACTGGGGTGTCTTACATACTCTTTGCAGTTTCGCTTCTCAGCAACATTAAAGTGATCAAAAAGAAAAGTGTTTTTAATACGGCTGAAAAGCGAAACAGCCAAAAGGATGAGAGGCAGAGCGGTTTTTTTCTACTTCTACAACCCACACATCTTGCGGCGCAAGCTTTGCTTACTTTGGAGCTAGATGGCGCTGTATGAAATCGTACAAGCATATTATTCATTGAAACAACCGCGGTAACCGATCGAGATTAAGTATAGGAGGAAAAAACAACAACGATAAAGCTTCACCCAATATTATTGTACTAGCAGACAAGGTAATACGATAACACGGAATCGTCGGAAATCTCCACGCCGTAGACGTTATCTACGTATCAGCTAAGCCTCGCTAGATAGGATCAAAGAATTGTACGCTAAAAATGCATAAGCTTGTGGCGTGGTACATTACAGAAAAGCAGGGTATCAACCTACTTCATCATTTGCGTGCCCTTATTACTTTTTCATTAGTATGTTTTCTTTCTCCATTATACTTCTCCAGCATACTTAATAATAAAAAATAATTGTCATCTTGGCGGTAATGATTGGGTTGAGCTCTCGCGCACGAGGGCCCGGGGTCCGCCTTGACCATGATCCAGGATTTGGCGGATCAGATAATTACAGTAGAGCGCCAACCATCGGACCTTCGTGACCCTGCTACCAGGGGAACCTGACAAGATTGGATCATAGTTACACATTCAGTCGCCTGAATGTGCAGATTTCATCACGATGTTTTCGCTCACCGTAAGAGCTTCGGTTAGCATTCAACTAATGCAGATAACTCAGAAAAGTGTCTTTATTATATGGCTGTAGTGAGATTCGAACCTGGTACCTCTCCCTTACGATTGACCTACCTAATATACCAGTATAATCATAATAATAATCTATATTTTTAATTCAGACTTAGGTGCTAGTTACAGTAAAGACCTTCTAGTATAGGAAAGTAATGCACACCGATATCCAGTATAAAAGGAGCTAACATTGCTATGCACGTCTATAGAGACGCTAGCTCCTCTTATACTGGTTTTGGACGGGTCGATTTGCGGTTGACTGTACGTGATAGCTAGCCTATCCTAGGACGATAACCCCGGGGTTCCGCGAGAAAGTGGTCGCAAAATTAGGACAGTAATAGGAGCAAATTAATTTTAAAAACATAAAAGACTATCGACCTACCCCGGCTTCAAATGGGTAAATCGTTTAAAGAGGTGGTGAAAGATATATTTATACCTTCTGTTGTTATTTTTGACCTTGATCATGGTCCAGGATTTGGCAGATAAGATAATTACAATGGAGCGACTGTCATCTGACTACCATGACCCTGCTACCAGGTCAATCTGACAAGATTAGATCATGGTTACACATTCAGCCGCCTGAATGTGGAGGTTTCGTCACGATGTTTTCTCTCACCGTAGGAGCATCGGTTAGCATTCAACTAATGCACATAACTCAGAAAAGAGTCATTGGTACTCGAACTGCAGTAGGATTCGAACCCGATACGTCACTTACGATCGACCTACCTTATTTACCAGTATAATAATAATAATAATCATCATCATCATCACAGCCCGTAACAGTCCACTGCAGGACTTAGGGCCTCTCCCACGAAAGGGGAGGTTGTTGCCATAATCTCCACGCTCGGCAGGCGGGTTGGAGATCGCAGTGTTTAAATTTAACAATGGAAAATGCTGCTGCCCTTTTTCCAGATTACGGAGACTCTTGATCTTTTGCCTCGAAAACATTAGTCGCGTTGTACGACACCCATGTGTGTAAGGGGTTGGTGCTATTCTACTCTGCCGGACACCACACGGCCGTGTGCCGCCGGAATGTGCAAGATTCCTCTGCGATGTTTTCCCTCACGTAAGAAGTCTTGTTGCTATGCAACAATGCATTCATATTAGTCACATTAGATAACATGACGACATAACAATTCATAAGTAATGACGATGTGTTTTGCATACCTTCACGCCTATATTGTAACAGTTATACACTAGTATAAAACAAAGTTGCTACCTGCCGTCTGTCCGTATGTATGTACAGATGTGTATGTATGTACAGATGTGTATCTATGTACGCTTAGATCTTTCAAACTACGCAACGGCAACGGATTTTATGAAGTCGCGTCCGTCCGTCTGTCCATATGTATTTACCTCTGTATGATCTGTTTACACTGACTTGTCTTATTTGGTGAACAAACAATGCCCACAATCACGACTTGCCGTATCAATCACGCTACGTATATTGTGTATAAATGTCTTGAATTACACAAGAAATACATAGAATGTGAATTTTAACGAATACTGCTGTACATTATCCGTTTAAATACATAATTTGCTGAACCAAATAGGACAAGTCAGAATAAACAGATCATACGTATATATGTATATATGGGCGCTTATATCTTTCAAACTCAGCAACGGATTTCAATGCGGTTATCAAATAGACAGAGCGATTCAAGGGGAAGGTTTGTTATCAAGAATAAAGAAGATAGGTAGGGGTTAAGTGGGTATACGCAAACGAAGTGGCGCCGAGTCCACTAGTGTAACTATGAACGCTTATATCTTTCAAACTACGCAACGGATTTTAATGCGGTTTTTAACAATGGATAGAGTAATTCAAGAGGAAGGTTTGTAAGCAAGAAAAAAGGGGGAGATAAGGGTACAGTGGGTGTACGTGAACGAAGTAGCGCCGGGTCCACTAGTTGAGAAATATTACACTTATCGCAAACATACAACGTTGACGCATACTACTAAGCTTAGATAATTTATCTCGCATTGTTTATAAAACATTGTACTTGGCATTGTGATGCTTATACTACATTTACAGTATTGCAGCTGGAGTTATTAAATCTGTTCATGGTACATAAATCTCTATATTACATAACATAGTCGAGTCATTAGGGGTAGGGTAGGGATAGGATAGAGTAGGGTGGGAGCAGCTACCTATCACATGCAGCATGTGTAATGGACGCTCACTTAAAAGTCTGTCTGGCGGTGGCGTGGGGGCCGGGTCGCTCTTTTCCCTCAAATATGGTTGAATTGGACGATGGCTCGGCCCTGTGTTATACTCGTGAACGAAATTTTGAATTTTAAACAATGTCGCATCCCCCATCTGTCTCTATGTATCTATGTATGCTTAGATATTTTAAACTACTCAACGGATTTTAATGCGGTTCAATATAGTGACTCAAGAGAAATTAGAGGAGGGTTTATGAGGTTAGTAAGCAGAAAAAAAAGATAGGTCGGGCTAAAGTAGGTGTAGTGTAGCGGTAGGGGTAGGACGCCACGCGAACCAAGTCGCGCCCGGCCCACTAATTGTTTATAAAACACTGTATATCGCAGCTAAATAATACTCTTTTAAATAGTATTGTGTTTCTGCCGGTGAGTAAGGTTTCCCGTGCTCCATGGGGTGGGGATTTGGGGAACCGTGGCTTTGGCAGTGGAGTGGCATTTGCCTTTTGCTGCCAGAGCAACGTGTTATAGAGGTGGGCAACGCATTGGCTATACTCTTGGTGTTGCTAATGGCTATAGGCAGTGGTGACTACTTCCCATCAGGTAGCCCGCTTGCCTGTTTGCCTATCGTATGTCATAAAAAAAAACTTGGCATAGAGATGCTGTTACTACATTTTACAGTATTGCAGCTGTAGTTATCAAATCTGTACACGGTATAAAATAAATCTCTATGTTACATCAATGCACAGTATCGATTGCGCCACGTCTTGCGCAGACCGACAAATTATGTGGGGAACAGATGTCTGGCCATGCCACCCCCGCCAGGATGGCTGGACGTCGTTAAGAGTGACATGCGTGTCAACAGACTCACCACAAAAGGTGCCGAAGACCGAGCAAAGTGGACTAAGAAAAGCAGGAAAGCGGACCCCGGGCCCCCGCGTGTTGCGCGGGAGTACAACTGGGATTTAACGCCGAGATGATGACGACATCTATATGTCGCAGCTAAATTGTTAAATTAGCCGGTTAATTAAACGGCTAGCTATTTAAGCAGTTATTTAATTGAAAATTGGCCAAATTCATGAACTTTGAAAGTAAAGTCTAATGAACGATATTGCCTCGAGTTTACGGAGCTCTTCCATTCATTGTCATAATGCTAACCTAAACTAACCGAATAGAAACCTAATGCAAACTATTATTATAGTTTGAAGTTATTGTGGGTAGGTTAGCATTGGAACAATGTGTGACAGAGCTGCGTAAACTCGAGGCAATGTCGTTCCTTTAACATCAATTTAAAATCTTATGAAACTGGCACATTTTTAACTAAATAATTGCTCAAAAAGTTAGCCGTTTAGTTAACCGGCTAATTTAACCATCCGGCTGCGACATATACACAGTATCAGGTCAAAAATATTTCTTACAATCGACTGCAGTTTACAAGAGAGATATTAACCGTTTTGTGATACGTTTGTAAGAACCTTTTTTTAATGGCGGTTAAGATTAACGAGGCTCGTCTGCGCTATAATTATTTGGATTGACAACGCCGAGACGGATCTGAGACCCTCTTCTTTTTCTTATCAAGTCGATGGACTAAACTCTGACTTATACTTTATTCTTCCAGTATTCGGCGACGGATACAGCGTTTGAACTGGCCTCGAACAAGTCCTCCGTTGCACAAGTTTTAGGGCACGCCGAGCATGAAACGAGGTGGTCCATAGTTTGCGGAGAAATGCCACAGTCGCACTGACAGATTATCTGCTTACGATGAGAGGATACCCAAGACCGGGCGAAGTGGAAAAGAAGATGAGAAGCCGGAGTTGAATGTAACCCGTAACAGTAAGATTTATTAGCACATTAATAAATCATTACTACCACAGTAATAACAGTGGAGCGACTACCATCTGACCTCCGTGACCCGGCTACCAGGATCATGGTTAAATTCAACTGCCTGAATTTGCAGGTTTAATCACGATGTTTTCCCTCACCGTAAGACCATCGGTTAGAATTCAACTAATGTACATAACTCAGAAAAGAGTCATTGGTACACCCTCCGCAGCGGGATTCGAAATCGGTACCGCTCGCTTACGAGTTGGATACTCAACCGCTCGGCTACCGACGCTCTTGTTAGCTAGGATTTATTAGCACAATAATCCAGTTTAAATCCTTATCGGGTCCTAATTTAAAACAATGTGATATTTTCATAATTTCGCCATCGGTATTAGGAGGCACAACTAACGAGTGGAGAGCTCGTTGCGGTGCTAAACGTTCGACTAGCCTTAATGTACGAAATGGCCACCCATCCGGTTCCCGGACTCATTGCGACCATTGGTTAATGGTTATTGGTTAACCTTGGTTATCGGGCTCGCGAGCACGCTTCCTGCAGGTCCGTTCTCCGTTCATTGTTGAGTGGAGATAAAAACTAGTGTAAAATTTTGGTTAATAGGTCGGCCTCACGTCGTTTATTCACGTATTTTACTTATAAACTGTACTTAAATAATGGTTGTCCAATATCCTTACCCGTCGTCTCACAAATTCCCAAGAAACAGGGCTATTCCTAGTTTGGGACTGATTCCCAGATACAAAATATGAAATTAATTGTTACCCCAACCATATTTCATAAGCGTTGCAATATATTTTCTGGTAATAAAGTTATTATTGTTATACTATTATTAATAGACCAAATAAAACGGTCGTGCCAACCCATCACCCTTGCTTTAATACCCATTTTTACATTACGAGTTGCATAAACAACTATTAAAATAACGACTACGATGACATACTACTATTTTCCACTCCACAATTATTCCTCAAAGCAGTTATCCTCAATCGTTGTCCTCAATTTTCCAATCACATGCGAACAGCTGGTGCGCTATCAATTTGTAATCACGGGCGGCGATAGCCTAGGCTGCGATAGCCCTAGGTCGGCGCTAAGCTAGGTCACAGTCTAGGGCCTAGAGTCTAGGTCGCAGCAGCCTTGTTCACTTTTTGCACACATTGAATTTCAGGAAATATGCCTATGTGCGGCCGTGCGGTGTCCGGCAGAGTAGAATAGCACCAACCCCTTACACTCATGGGTGTCGTACAAGGCGACTAATGTGTTCGAGGCAAAAGATCAAGAGTCTCCGTAGTCTGGAAAATGGGCAGCAGCATTTTCCATTGTTATATTTAAACACTGCGATCTCCAACCCGCCCGCCAAGCGTGGAGATTATGGCAATAACCTCCCCTTTCGTGGGAGAGGCCCTAAGTCCTGCAGTGGACTGTTACGGGCTGTGATGATGATGCCTATGTTATCCTGGTAAAGTAGCTTTGAATGTTTTTACGTTTATCCATTACTAACAATGAAACTTTTCCTCTTTCACTTAATTATGCTATTAATATAATGGTGACGCAAGGCAATGGTGCTACAAAATGCCATTCCGCTCTGTCCGACTGGTATTTTGTACCACCATAGAATTGGTCGTCTCGTACGACACTAAATCACCCTTGCTTTAATACCCATTTTTACATTACGAGTTGCATAAACAACTATTAAAATAACGACTACGATGACATACTACTATTTTCCACTCCACAATTATTCCTCAAAGCAGTTATCCTCAATCGTTGTCCTCAATTTTCCAATCACATGCGAACAGCTGGTGCGCTATCAATTTGTAATCACGGGCGGCGATAGCCTAGGCTGCGATAGCCCTAGGTCGGCGCTAAGCTAGGTCACAGTCTAGGGCCTAGAGTCTAGGTCGCAGCAGCCTTGTTCACTTTTTGCACACATTGAATTTCAGGAAATATGCCTATGTGCGGCCGTGCGGTGTCCGGCAGAGTAGAATAGCACCAACCCCTTACACTCATGGGTGTCGTACAAGGCGACTAATGTGTTCGAGGCAAAAGATCAAGAGTCTCCGTAGTCTGGAAAATGGGCAGCAGCATTTTCCATTGTTATATTTAAACACTGCGATCTCCAACCCGCCCGCCAAGCGTGGAGATTATGGCAATAACCTCCCCTTTCGTGGGAGAGGCCCTAAGTCCTGCAGTGGACTGTTACGGGCTGTGATGATGATGCCTATGTTATCCTGGTAAAGTCTCCATCCATTACTAACAATGAAACTTTTCCTCTTTCACTTAATTATGCTATTAATATAATGGTGACGCAAGGCAATGGTGCTACAAAATGCCATTCCGCTCTGTCCGACTGGTATTTTGTACCACCATAGAATTGGTCGTCTCGTACGACACTAAAAATAATAATCATCTTGACGTAAATGTCCCGGTTGTGCTCTCGCGCACGAGGGCCTGGGGTCCGCCTTGACCATGATCCAGGATTTGATAGATGAGATGATTGCAGTGGAGCGACTGCCACCTGACCTCCGTGACCCTGCTACCAGATAAACCTGACCAGATTGGATCATTGCAAAATTGCGATGCGAAGTCGACAGTCTTCCGCCGGGGCCCTGGACTGGTTGAACAGTCTTGGAAGCCGATTGGCACCCCTCGCGCACGAGGGCCCGGGGTCCGCTTTGACCAGAACCTAGGATTTAGCAGATCAGATAGTTACCTATAGTGGAGCGACTGCCATCTGACTTCTATGACCCCGGCACCGGAGGAACCTGACCAGAATGGATCATGGCTGCTCATTCATTCGCCTGAATGTCAAGGTTCATCACGATATTTTCGCTCACCGTAAGAGCATCGGTTAGCATTCATCTAATGTGCATAACTCAGAAAAGAGTGATTTCTTTTGTACATAGCCGCAGTGGGATTTATACCCGGCACCTCTCGCTTACGAGTCGGATACCCTAAGCCCTCGGCCACCGATGCTTCTCAAAAATCAACGATAAAAATTGTAAGCCTTTCCTGCAATTAGTAGTGGCGTGAGTGGGACAGCGCGAGCGAACGGTCTATTCAAATGTATTTGTATGGGACGTTATATCTTGTTTAGTAGCTTCTCTTGCACCGCATTACTTTTTCTTTACCCTTTATCTCCTGGTTGACTGGTAGATAAGGCTATTTTAGCTTTAAGTCCGCCTTTGTACTATTTTGTGCATGAAGATTTAATAAATAAATTAATAAATATATAGGTACGTTTCCGTATTTTTCTCATTAAGAGTGTTGAGGCGTTTCGGCCCGGTCTGGTTTTGCCCCGAAACGAACCGCCAGATTAAATAAACGTTTTGGCCCGCAGTTACAATTCTATTTAAAAAATGTTTTACCTTTACTGTTCTAAAACCATTTACATGGACATATTTAACTGCGGGCTTAAACGCGTGCGGAAATTATTAATATTAATGCAATAAAATAAAAAAGGTTTTCAGTATTTCACCCATCGTGACTACCAGTTTGTTTGTGTCGTAAATCTTAATGTATTCCAAATAAAGAACACGCTACGTCAGTATTTATTAGATATAGACTAGTTGGCCCGGCGCGACTTCGTTCGCTGTCCCTGCCCTACTACGTTAGGTAGGTGTAGGGTAGGTTAGGGTAGGGTAGGGTAGGCCCTATCCTACCCTACACCTACTTACCCTTTTTTATTTTATACAAATCATTAAAAAAATGTATAAACAAGAGCAGCCGTTTTGAAGTTATGCGCGACCATATTTCGGATCGTTCGGATTGCTTAAGCAATCAACTTTCCCGCGGGACCCTATTATTTGCCCTTGATAAAAAGCAGCCTATGTCACTTGGGAATAACGGAGCTTTCTACTATTGAAAAAATTATTAAAATCGGTCCATTAGTTTTTGAATTAATTCATTACAAACAAAATATACAAATATTTTCTCTTCATATTATATTCTGAATTCATTTATTTATAGTAAATATTTTACATCGTCATATAATATTTGTTAGTATACCTAGATGTCGCACAGTCGTGTTACTAACCCACACACTACAATAGCAACAGGAAAACGGTGTGAGACATTCATAGAAAAAAACACAGGCGCTAAATCTTAGAAATTATGTCGTAAACAAGTACCAACATAATATACCAACACAATAAAAACAGATGTTCCACGTTTTATCTTCAGAAATAAATCTGGAAGTTTACTTACGTTACTCGTCTTACAACGCATGTCTCCAGTTAGACTTCGAAGCCGCCGTGTACCATTGACTCATTTCTGAGTTATGTACATTAGTTGAACACTAACCGATGCTCTTACGGCAGGGAAAACATCGTGACGAAACCTGCACATTCAGGCGACTGAGTGTGTAACCGTGATCCAATCTGGTCAGGTTCCCCTGGTAGCAGGGTCAGGTAGGCCAGACGGCAGTCGCTGCCTTGTAATTACGTGACCTGTCAAATCCTGGATCATGATTAAAGCGGATTCCGGGCCCTCGTGCGCGAGAGCACAACCGGGTCATTAACGCCAAGATTCGAGGCATAAGATCTAGAGTCTCCGTAGGCTGGAAAATGTGCAGCAGCATTTTCCATTGTCATCTTTACAGCACTACGATCTCCATCCCGCCTGCCAAGCGTAAAGATTATGGCAATAACCTCCCCTTTTGTGGGAGAGGCCGTTAGTCCTGCAGTGGACTGTTATGGGCTGTGATGATGATGTTGTACCTACATCTCGGCCTTCCCCTTCCAAAGCTTCCATTCATTCCAGCCATATATTATCTTTTTCGCTCATCTCCTGTCATTTTAATCACCAGTTTGAGCACAAACAAAGTAAACCAATCCGCCTACATTCTAATTTACGACAGGAAAAACACTCGTGCAATGTTTACGTGGCTCACAGTGGCCAATGCATTAGTCACATCCTCTGATAAACTGTATTAAAACGAAAACAGATCGTTGCTGCCTGGCCATTGATCAGTCATAATGTATTCATGGTGTGATATAAGCGCTTCCGTTGAAGAGTAACCAGCTGTCAGTAGAGTTGCAAAATCTACAACAATATAGTCATCAGGATGGCTATTGGCTATCTCAGTGTACAACTGAATTTGACATTCAATAATCTTACACTACTCTAATTTGGTTGACGCTATAGCCAGTGACCAACGAAGATGACGTAGTCTACAATTATCTAATGTCAAATTTAGTTGCCAACTGAGTTCCCTTAGGTTTGGTTAGTGTCGTGACAATTCATGGAGGGGCTCCGTAAACTCGGGGCATTATCGTTCACTACACTCCACTTTCAAAGTTCATGAATTTGGATTGAATCTTCAATTAAATAATCACTTAAAAAGCTAGCCGTTTCATTAACTGGCTAGTTTAACCATCCGGCTGCGACATACACGCATGGCGAGGACAACCACCAACCTCACACAACACCAAAAGTTGACTAACGCACTCATTTCATCATCATCCAAGCGGTCAATCCCGGCTCCTGCCCGAGTCCGCTTTCCTGCTTTGTTTCCTCCACTTTGCCCGATCTTCGGCATCCTCACGTCGTAAGCCGTTGGCTCTCGTGTCCGATGGGGCGATGTCAATCCATCGCTTCTTAGGTCTCCCGCGGGACCTCTTTCCTGATACAGACAGGTTTAGACACCTATTCGACCACGAATCCCTGGGGCTTCCGCAACACGTGACCAACCCAGCGCAGCCGTGCCTCTTCGATCTTATACGCGATACCTCTTACGCCAAGGCTGCCACGGATGTACTCGTTACGCACTCATTTATCAACCAATAAACGCGTATTACAGGTTTGTTGATACAAAATTAGCGTGCTGACTTATTTTATCACAGCGCTGTGTCGTGGCGTGATAAAGGATCGAGTTAACACAGCCTACACAGTACAGGGAACACTCAGTGGATCGTCTAGACTAGAAGTAAGATCATCATCATCATCATCATCACAGTCCATAACAGTCCACTACAAGGCCTCTTTCACGAAAGGGGAGGTTGATTGCCTTAATTTTCACGCTTGGCAGGCGTGGAATTCCTATATGCGTTCCATTGTTAACTATAACAATGGAAAATACTGCCCATTTTCCAGACTACGGAGACTCTACATATTTTGTCACTAAAACATTAATGACTATGTGCTATTCTACACTTTCACTACACATATTATCGGGTTTGTTACCACGGTTAGTATTGTTTTTACCTCGATATTTCGACGCAGTTGCATGCGTCATGGTCACGAGTTGACTGGTGCCGCTGTGTGAAGTCGCTCCTAAGGACAGACATATCGGTCCACCCTCTTTCGGATTCGAGAGTTCAAAGTGAGGGTAATCGTCGTCGTGCGTTAATGCGATAGTGGGGCGCGTCATTTTAAATTAGACGAGCTCTACAGACCTGAATGATGATGATATTTGAGCTAAAAGTAATGATGAATGATATGTGAGCTAATGACATAGACATAGACATGATTTATTTTGACATCACAAAAATCCATAAGCGTTTACATGTTATGAAAATTTTGGAACACTTCAATACTAAACAAAAATAAAGTAGGTACAAACACACCAACACAACAAATCATGGACCAATGCGATGCCAAAAAACGACCCCAGCTCAGCATATATAATGATGATACCCCTTGCAGGTAATGCAAACGGCTGGAGTTTTTTTTATGCTATTCAGTGACAAACGAGCAGACAGCCCACCTGATGGTTAATGGTAACTGTCGCCCGTAACATCTGCAATTCATACATTTAGATTGCAGGACTCGCAGGTAACAAAAATGCGGAACCGCAAGTGCGTTGTCACTGTGAGGACTAAGATGAAATGCCTCAGGCCTGTAATTTCCCGGTGTTCAATTAGTTCTTGTTTTTATATGATGTAAGTGGTGTATACGTAATTTAAGAGGTATCTCTCCAATTTCAATTTTTTTTTTTTTTTTTTTTTATTACTCTACTAGCCAGGCATTTGACCGCCACCTCACCTGGTGGTAAGTGACGATGCGGTCTATGATGGAGCATGCCTGTCTAGGAACAGCCTATTCACTCTAGCCTTGAAGGCATCCAGATTATATTGATCAGGGAACACACTCGCAGGCAACGCATTCCACTCCTTAGCCGTACGCATTATAAAAGTCGAGCCAAAGCGGCTCGTGCGGATAGTTGGAAGATCCACGACATAAGGATGAAGCGCTCGCCCGGATCGCGTCTCCCGATGGCGGAAAGGGGCCGCCATTCAATCCAGCTTCCACGTGTCAAAATATCAGCATACGTTTCTACGAACCCATGTCTAGTTCCAGTTTTTAGAACTAGTTATATTATAGTTTCTAACCAAGTTTCTGTGCCAAAACATGATACATTTTCTTCAATATTTTTCTCAAACTAATTTTGAGAATTTTTTACGTTTTTCTCTCCTAAAACGCTTATCCTATCCTATTATTGTTTAAAGATGACTCACTAGATGTGTGACAGTACCGTTAATAAGAATTTGTATGAAAATGACTCACTGGATGTCTGACTGCGTACACATTATAACGACCTGGCGACGGCGAAGTGTCAACGCAAACAAACGATTTGTGAAATCTCAACAAGCAAGAGGCAGCTCACCTACTTTTGATTGTAAATTAACAAGCTGACGTACACTCGACTAAACATTCCGTGGTGTTCATGTCATACGTAGGTAAACAGGCAAGCGGGTAGGGATGGGCACCAAATATCGATATATCAAAATATCGATATTTTTTCAGAAAAATATCGATACTAATTAGCGATATTTTTTCCCGCGATATATCAATTTTCGATATTTATTTTCAGATATCAAAATCGATATATTTTTAAAGCTCTGCTCTCTGCTCATGCGTCACATCATGATTTTCACCAATCCGATTTCTTAAATTTAGAAAATATGCAGTAGGCTGTATGGGTTTAGTTTCTTTGCTTCAAACACAAACAAAAATTACTCATTATTACTCTCTATGACTTGCTTGTCTATGACAATGACGTGATTTTTTTTACTTGTTTCTTTTTTTTTATGTTAAACAATTCGAAAATTCTATTTATATAATAAAACTTATGTTGAAACAGCCAGATGTGTATTTGCTTTAAAATTTCGATAATTAAGGCATTTTTTATAAATAATTGCAAATTGGCCAAAAAATATCGATATATCGAAATATCGATATTTCTTGGGTGATATATATCGATATATTTGAAAAATATCGATACGATAAATATCGATATTTTTTTCCATTTGCCCATCCCTACAAGCGGGCCACCTGATGGTGCGTGGTCACTGAAGCCTATAGACATTAGCATCACCAGGAGTATCGGCAATGAGTTGCCCATATTTATAACACGTTGCTCTAGCAGCTAAAAGGCAAATGCGAGAGGCATTTGGGGAACCATATCTTCGGCGTACAGAGGCATTTGCCTTTTCGCTGCCAGGGCAGCCTGTTATTGCGATGGGCAACGCATTGGCGACACACATGGTATTGCTAATGTCTATAGGCAGCGATGACCACGTTCCTACAGGTGGCCCGCTAGCCAGTTTGCCTACTACACCACTCGCCACCGAAATCCTCACACCTTGGAGCCAAATTGGTCGCGAACTGTGCGGTTCCGAAGGAACTTTCTCCCACGCACACTAAGGTTGTGGAATGAACTACCTGGAGAGGTTTTCCCTGGAGAGTACAACATGGAATTCTTTAAGAAAGGGGTGAAAAGGTTTTTGTGGGGTTAGCAACGCGTGGGTGATGCCCCTGGTTTTGTAAACCTCCATTGGCTGCGGTGACTGCTTTCTATCAAGCAGGCCGTAAGCTTCTTTGCCACCTTAGTGGTATAAAAAAGAACCTTATGACACAACAAAACCGAACCCGTTACTTCGTAACACCAGGAATAGGAAGTAGGCTTCAGCGCAACACCAGTCAATGTCAAGTTCAGCCGACTCCGTTCCGCACCTTCAACTATTCGAGGCCGCGTTCAGTGGTGCAAATTATAATCTATCAATCAAATAGTCTACCTATATCCATACATAGTATGAAACAAAGTCGATTACCTCCGTCTGTCCCTATGTATATGTCGCAGCCATATGGTTAAATTAGCCGGTTAATTAAATGGCTAGCTTTTTTAGCAATTATTTAATTGAATATTTGCCAAATCAATAACCTTTGAAAGTTACGTCTAACGAACGATATTGCCCCGAGTTTATGGAGCTCCTTCATACATTGTCACAACACTAACCTAACCCAACCGAATTAAAACCTAATGCAAACTATTATTATTTTTTGAGATTATTGTGGTTAAGTTAGCATTGTGACAATATTTGGAGGAGCTTCGTAAACTCGGGTCAATTTCGTTCTTTAAACATTACTTAAAAAATTCTTGAAATTGGCAAATGTTCAATTAAATAATAACATGAGAAGCTAGCCGTTTAATTAACTGGCTAATTTAACCACCCGGCTGCGACATATATTTTTTTTAATGGTAGACTAGCCAGGCAATTGACCGCCATCTCACCTGTTGGTAAGTGACGATGCGGCCGATGATGGAGCATGCCTGTCTAGGAACAAACAACGTGCGATGTCTCCTCAATACAATCGATGAAAGCGAGTGTAGTTTGAATTAATATCGTTAGTTACTGCACCACGTATTCACTCTAGCCTTGAAGGCCAGTACGGGGTGAAGGGATGTCCGTTTAGATCTTTTAAACTACGCAACGGATTTTAATGTGGTTTCCAACATAGATAGTGATTCAAGAAGACAGTTTAATGAGGAAGAAGGATGTAGGGTAGGGAGGGAGTAGGACGCCACGCGAATGAAGTCGCACCAGGTCCATTAGTTGTTTTATAAAATGTACATAGGTGCCTGTAGCTTGTAAGAACACTGTTATTATTAAATTTTGTAATTTGTATTCAACTCCCATGTAGGTTGCGTATCGTAATAAACTTTTTATCTATCTATCTATCTTAAATTAACAAAAACACATTTGATTGTCGTCTCTCCTGATAATTTTTAACACTGCGATCTCCAATGCGCCTGCCAAGCGTGGCGATTATGGCAATATAACAATCAGCTTGGCGCCAATATTCCGGTTGTGAACTCGCGCGCGAGGACCCGGGCTCCAGCTTTATCCAGATCCAGGATTTAGATCAGATAATTACAGCGGAGCGATTGCTACTGACCTCCGTGATCCTGTTAACAGGGGGGAGCTGACCAGATAAGATCATGGTTAATAGGTTACACAAATACAGTCGTCTGAATGTGCAGGTTTTCTCATAATGAGCAATGCCACAGAATAATAATATTTGCTAATGTAGAGGATGCTCAGACTGTTATGGTGTGTTGACGATGAACTTTTTTTTTTTTTTTTTTTCCTTTGGGAAAATCTACTTTCTGATATCTATACGGAGATTATGTGGGATTCGCCTGTCCAAATGACAGTTCTACCCACTAAACACCACCACGTTGTCATATTCCAAAAAAAGAAAACACCGCTAAACCATTTTCTTGTTTACAGACTCCTAGTACGTCATCTTGGCGTTAATATCATGGTAACTCCATCATCATATGTGCATTATAAAGATAAACATGATGGCTGTTGTCAACAGCACCCTAAAGAGATTGTAGATACCGATAAGGCTACCTTTTATATACGAGTATCTATATATAGTATTATTACTAATGCCCACTGCTTTCTTGCTCGACTTCGCGGGGGGAATTTCCGTGTACCCAGATATGTAAAAACAAGGAAGTTTGTAAGTTTGCAGGTTGGTTTATCCCAGAAAATACTGAATTGATTGCAGAAACTTTGTGTGTGTATTTGAAAGTTATGGTAATCTGGAGAAACATATATTAAAAGTAAGTATTTATAATGGCTTCTATCTCCAAAAATAAATCTGGGAAAACGGGAAATAGAAAATGAAAATTTGTAAGGGGATTTGAAGGGTGATCAACGTAGGGCCTAGGAAAAGGCTTGGAGGAAATAAAATCTTACATCTTTTTTTTATACCACTAAGCTTACGGCCTGCCGGATAGTAAGCAGTCACCGCCTGGACGTTTGCAATACCAATGGCATCACCCACGCATTGCCGTCCCCGTAAAAACCTTTTAACCCCTTACTGAAGAACTCCATGTTGTACTCTCCAGGGAAAACCTCTCCCGGTTCATCTAAGGGCAAGCAAGCAATCGAGCAAGTTTCCCTCAGGTGGGTAGTGTGCCCTTTTGGCACTGAAGTAAATAAATACAGTGCTTATGTTGCTTGCAAGAACTGTCGTTAGCTATCACGTCTAGACGATAAAAAGAACAATCCATTGTTTGCTACTTATCGGAGGATGTGACTATCGCATAATCAATCTAATTTCATGCCACGTAGATGAAATAGCACGCGTGGTCGCGTCCACGTTTCCAATCTGACGCAATCTATTACATAGCATAAAACAAATTCGCTTCCCGACGTCTGTCCCTATGTATGTATCTATCTACGCTTAGGATGTGTAATGCCAAAGACCAGGCGAAGTGGGGAAGAAAGAGCAGGAAAGCGGACCCTGGCAGAAGCCGGGATTCCACACTCGAATATTAACGAATCACGGACTTCGAAAACCGAAGCAAGTCCGTCAAAATGCTGCGGTGCATGTGTGGCGTTGCGCGACGTAATCGTCCACGTTTCCAATCTGACGCAATCTATCTGTATAATAAACATAGTATAAAACAAAGTCGCTTCCCGCCGTCTGTCCCTATGTATCTATGTACGCTTTGATATTTTAAGCTACGCAACGGATTTTAATGCGGTTTTTGAACAATATATAGAGTGATTAGAGAGGAAGGTTAATATGCAAGAAAAAAGGATAGGTTGTAAAGAAGGTGAACGCGAACGAAGTTGCGCCGGGTCCATATATAATCTAATATATAAAATTCTCGTGTCACAGTTTTCGTTGCCATACTCCTCCGAAACGGCTTGACCGATTTTGATGAAATTTTTTGTGCTTATCCGGTATCTATGAGAATCGGCCAACATCTATTTTTCATCCCCCTAAATGTTAGGGGTAGTCCACCCCTAACTTTTTTTTATTTATATGGCAAAACAACGTTTGCCGGGTCAGCTAGTGTAATAATAAATAATTGAAATTGGTCATCTTGGCGTTATGGTCCTGGCTATGTGCTAGCGCGCAATGGTCCAAGATTCGCCTTGACCATGATCTAGGTTTAGGCAGTTCAGGTAACTACAGCGGATGCCCAGCATCTGGATGATGTGGTTATCTATCCCGTCGTCCGAGGGTGCGGTGGCGGGAAAGTGAACAGTCAAACAGTTCTTCGGAACATTCCCCGTTGCACAGACGTCCAATCAAATCTTTCAGATTGAGTGCACTGTCAAGTTCTCATTAGAGATATGATTAGAGTAGATAACGAGTACAGCCGGTATCGGGAAAGAGGTCCCGCGTGAGACCTAAGAAGCGATGGATTGCCATCGCAGAGCCGGTTGCGAGAGCCAACGGCTAACGACGTGAGTACCCATGCCAAAGACTAGGCGAAGTGGAAAGGAAAGCGGACCCTGACAGAAGCCAGTATAGACCACATTCGAATATTAACGAATCATGGACTTCGAAAACTGAAGCACGTCCGCTAACTCCACGCCAACGATCGAGTGCGTAACGAGTATATCATGGCAGCGTTGGCATGACAGATATCGCGGATAAGATCGAAGAGCTGCGCTGGTTTGGTCATGTATTGCGTAAGCCATAAAGATACGTGGGAAATAGGCACCTAAATCTGCTATCAGAAAAGACGCCCCGCGAGAGACCCAAGCAACGATGAATTAACATCGCCGAGTCGGACACGACTTGCGACGCGAGGTCTTGCGAAGTCAGGATGCCGAAGTACGGACAAAGTGGGGAAAATAAAGTAGGATAGCGGTCCCTGGCAGAATCCGCGATTGACCGCTCGGATGATGATGATAAATAAAATCAAACCGTAGGTAGCAACAAGACACGTGAGATAAAAAAAAGATAGATAATTCACTCACGTTTCTACGATGAGGGCGCGCACGTTGTGTCGCCATGCGACGCTGCCGATCGCAAGTCTTTCACGTTTGAATTTATTTATCAGTTCGGTAATCTGAGAGGATTGCTATCAGGCCACACCCACTCCGCAATAATAATAATCTAGGCTGTTACGTAAGACGTACAGTCGGCCGCAGAGTGAGCGGACTCCGGCATAGGTACATCTACGCTCTATATATGCTCATTGTATAAAACAAAGTTGCTTCCCGCCGTCTGTATCTACGTACGCTTAGATGTTTGAAACTACGCAACGGATTTTAATGTGGTTTTCAACAATAAATAGAATTATTCAAGAGGAAGGTTTACAAATAAGCAAGAAAAAACTGTAGGTAGAGGTAAAGTAGGTAGTAAGTAGTACGCGAACGAAGTCGCGCCGGATCCACTTGTTTAAAGTATTACACTACCGGCCGGAGCGTGTCGGCGGCGTAATAGTAACCCGGCCTCGTAAGCAAGAGGTATCGAGTTCGATCCACAGTGCCGCCAAATATCAATGACTCTATGAGTTATCATCATCACAGCCCATAACAGTCCACTGCAGGACTTCGGGCCTCTCCCACGAAAGGGGAGGTCATTGCCATAATCTCCACGCTTGGCAGGCGGGTTGGAGATCGCAGTGCAGTTGATGTAAATCTACCCAGAAAGATGCTGCTGCCCACCTTTCGGATTTGTCCCTTAGTCGCCTCTTACGACACCCACGGGCAGAGATGGGGTGGTGCTACGCTTTGAGGTGGCGGCACCACACACCACTATGAGTTATGTAGGTATATAAGTTGTACACTAACGGATGCTCTTACGGTAAGGGAAAAGTAATCATAGGGATACTAATCCTTACGATGTACGAAATCCAGTCGCTTTTGGAATAATGAGCTGTTTTCCAATAGGTATCTAAAGCATTCCTAACCACTCCCTAGATGGCGGCCCGACAATTTTGGTAATTGATAATCGCTTGAAATAGGTTCTTAGCAAACAGAATATAAACACTGGGTACGTTGTATTGGATAATATTGTATTTGTCAATAGTTTTCAACCATTTTAGAGGTTGTAATAATAATGGAACGTAGTGCCAACTTCTATAAATATTTATTTTTACATTTCGTTCAACCTTTAACAGTTATGTTTATATTGATAAACATTTTATTTTTAAGTTTAGTATTAGTTGGCTGTATGACATCACTGCATCATACAGATTAAAAAAAGATTACCAAAATTGTAGGAGCGCCATCTATTGATGCTTTTTGTGACCAACTATCAATACCTACTGGAGAACTCCTCATTGGGATGCGCGGGCGAGCCGACCTTGGTCGGGCGTTAGTCCTCACAGTGACAACGCACCTGCGGTTCTGCATTGTTGTTGCCTGCAACCTGAATGCATGAATCGTAGATGTTAGCGATGGTTACCGCTTACCATCACCTAGGCTGTCTGCTCGTTCACTGCGTAGAATAAAAAAGCACAGAAACATGCGCAGAATCTCTTTCAATCTCATCCGTGTTCTGTATCTCTCACGTCAAGACCGCCTGCCACGGATGTCGGTACTCGGAAACCTAAACCTTCCATTAATTAATATAGCTCATATCGCAGTGGAATATTACTCACTGATACAGATTGTGCCTCCACAAATTATTACACAAGACCACGCCCACTCCTCCCTCATCCTCATTCCGTTGTGTAACGAGCAAAAAAATTGAACGAAACAAAAAAATGATTAGGTTCGTCAACACTCGGCGTCGAGTCGACATGACATCAACATATAATAATACAGTAACAAGTGTGTCTGTATATTGAATATATTAACAAAAATTTAGGTTTATTTAGTTAATAGAATATAAGTTTGACATGGGTCATTCAATTGATTTCCTTTGACATATAATTTGTATTTGAATAATGTATTTATTTTTGTTATTGTTTGTGACGCTCACTTTCCATTTTGCGTGCCAATTGACGTGGCTTTGTGTGTGATACTGAATACTCTGTGTAATATCATGTTGTACATACATACTTACCACATTTACTGCAATAAATAAATAATTGAAATTGAAACTAATTGAAGAAATTGTAAGAATAACAATTTAAAAAAAATTTCCCTGTTTGAATGTTTGATCTCCGAAACTACTGGACAAAAGCTAGTTGACGGTAAATATAATTAAAAAACTAGCGTTTGCCAGCGTAAAATTCGGTTATAACGGTCCAGACCCGTTCCCGCGGCAACCACATTAAATTTCGGAATAAATTATAGCCTACATTTATCTAAGCGCACAAAATAAAAGATACCAGACTCAGTCTCCAAAGCCAGCCACTTAACGTCCCCAAGCGCAGGATATGGCTAATAGATGCGCGTACGCACATAGGAGGTCAGTCACGGACAATTGGAATTGGAATTAAGCCGTCATACGCCATTCGTTTCGAGCCGTCATCTTGGCTAGTTCGTTGATTGATACAAATGGCAATACGGCTTGCGACGGAAGACCGGGCGAAGTGGGGAAGGAAAAGTAGGGAAGCGGTTGGCATAAGCCGGGATTGGCCGCTATGTTAATGATTATTATGAATTTTAATTTTTATCTATGATTAATTCATGTGTTCAGCAGTTTTTGCGTGAAGGAGCAAACAAACTTTTATCTATCCACTACATCATCACAGCCCGTATCAGTCCACTGCAGGACTTAGGGCCTCTCCCACGAAAAGGGAGGTTATTGCCATAATCTCCACGCTTGGCAGGCGGGTTGGAGATCGCAGTGTTTAAATATAACAATGGAAAATGCTGCTGCCCATTTTCCAGACTACGGAGACTCTTGGTCTTTTGCCTCGAAAACATTAGTCGCCTTGTACGACACCCACGAGTGTAAGGGGTTGGTGCTATCCACTACGCTGCTGCCCATTTTACAGCTTTCGGAGATACTTTCGATTTTTCGCCTTGTACGACACCCACGAGCGTAAGGGGTTGGTGCTATTCTACTCTGCCGGACACCACGCGGCCATCTATAGGAGTAGGATATTACTAGTAGTGTTATTACTAGTGAAAATGCTGCCGTGGCTTGAGGGATATTGCAGATAAGATCGAGAATACTCGACTGCGCTGGTTTGATCATGCGGTGCGTAAGCCTCAGGGATACGTGGGAAATAGGTGCCTGAACCTGCCGATATCAGAAAAGAGGCCGCATTGATTATGGTGATGCTTAGGATGGGAGCAGGTTTATGCAATTAGGGTATTAGTTTAGGTATGTTTGTAGACTTAGTAGGGGATTTTCCACCTGTCTGTTAGGTTAAGCGATCTAGAATCCATGTCGGCCTTATAATACGTTCAAAATCTTTGGCAGTACCTACAGACTTCGTTCAGCTCACCAGTGGACCATGGTAATTTGCGATTAGAGTGTGTCTGTGACGAATCCGCGGTAGTTATCGTCGAGTCGGACTGTCGACTAGTAAGTGGGAAACCTATCTACTCACAAACCATACATACATAGTTATATCCACCTTGCGTCGACATCCCAAAGAGCAGTTTTCCAATAGGTATCTAAAGCATTACTAATCACTCGATAGATGGCGCCCCAACAATTTTGGTAATTGAAGATCGCTTGAAATATGTACTTATAACTCTGAGTACATTGTACTGAATAATATTGCATTTACAAAAGGTTTCAACAATTTAAGAGGTTTTAATAAATTATTGCAAACAAAACAATGATCAATTCGACCATCGTCAGTTCGTTTCATGGACGCTCGGATCAAGACAAAACGTAATTTAAATATGAAAGGTTTGTATTAAAAAGGCACATAGTGTCTACTTGAATAAATATTTATTTTTACATTTCTTTCAACCTTCAAAAGTTATGTTTATATTGATAAACTGTTATTTTTAAGTTTAATATTAGTCGGCTGCATGACATCACTGCCACAATCATACAGATTTTAAAAAGAAGTACCAAAATTGTGGGAGCGCCATCTATTGATGCGAGTGCCCGGGGTCTGCCTTGACAATGATCCAGCAGGGCTAGCACATGTGTGCTCGCGTGCGCGATAAGCGAGAAAAGGCGCAATACAGATACTGCTATCTCATTCACTTTAGTATTGAGAGAAAGAAACAAACGCAAGATAGGTAGGGCATAGCGGGGTATCCCGTTTGAATAGGAGCCGCCCGACTGGGGAAGTACCTCCACCTTACAGAACACCGCAGCTAAACAATACTCTTTTGAATAGTATTGTGTTTCTGCCGGTGTGTAAGGTTTCCAATGCTCCATGGGGTAGGAATTTGGGGAACCGTGGCTTTGGCACTGGAGAGACATTTGCCTTAGATAGATAGATGTATCCGGGCCATTTTCCGCATTCAGGCGAACTCGCGCCCATTCTGCGTGGATATGGTGTACTCCAAGATACCCTATTGTTCCTGCCATCCCAACTCCTCCAGGAAACGCAACAGTCCTTTCAGTTTAGCAAACGTCTCTGGAAGGGTTTGTGGTTGTCCGAGATGCTCATGCCTGTATGTTGCCACCCCCTCGCATGTCCGCAGGATGTGTGCTGCTGTCTCTTCCTCCCTCAGGCAGGCTCTGCACAAGGGGCTGTCGGTGAGACCTATGGTGAAGAGGTGTTTATTAAATGGACCGTGTCCCGTTAGTGCTCCGGTTACCAAACGGAGTTGCTTTTTGGTTAGTTTTAAGAGCCTTTCGGAAAGGGGAGGGTTAATTTTCGGTAGAGCCTCCTTAGCTTGTCTGCATTCCTCTAGTGATGACCAGAGTTGGTTATGTTTTACCTTGATTCTATCCATCAGGTGTTTACGGGTCCATGCAAATGGCATAGGTATAATTGGTTCCGGGCCTGTGGGCTTCATACTTGAGCCTCTTCTGGCCAACTCATCAGCTGCGTCGTTCCCCCTCGATCCGCTGTGTCCTTTAATCCATTGTAGGGTTATGGGATTTGTTTTACATACCTCATTTAAGCATTTGCGGCAGTCGAGTAAAAGTCCCGAGGTTGTGTTGTTGTTTTCAAGGGCCTGCCCTGCTGTCTGATAAAATCCTAATAGGCTGTTGTTCTACCTTCTTGTCCCGTATCGCATGTGTGGCTAGGATGATTCCCATGCACTCCGCTTGAAAGATCGTGTTGTACTTACCCAGTGGGGCAGCTATTTTGCTGTTTAGGTCTTCAGAGAAAACTCCGCAACCTGTACCTGAGTCTGTTTTGGACCCGTCAGTGAAGATCCTTACTTCTCGTATGTTTTGGCCCTCCCGCGGGTCTTCGTACAGTTGGATCTTGTACTTCTTGACCGTTTCTACCTGCTTTGGTATTCGGTCGCTAATGCCCTCAATCATTGGTTCCTTTCTTGCTTCATCGTAGTAAAGTACCGTATGCGGGAGCGGTACTTTGTCCAATAGATTTGAGTGTTTTAAACGTACCATAGCTATTGTCGCTTCTTGTTGTACGTGAAGGTGGAGTGGTGTTAGGTTGAGCATAGCTTCCAGGGCTGCAGTTGGGGTTGTCCTCATGCAGCCGCTAACTGCCATGCAGGCTATCCTTTGCAGTTTTGTAGTTTTGCTATTGTGGTGGACATTTGCCTTTTTGCTGCCAGAGTAACGTGTTATAGAGGTGCGCACCGCATTGGCGATAGTCTCGGTGTTGCTAATGTCTATAGGCAGTGGTGACCACTTTCCATTAGGTGGCCCGCTTGCCTGTTTGCCTACCGTCTAACATAAAAAAACGCTCTCTCGCGGCGTGATCTATATGTATAGCGTGGACAGTTGTACTCGCTGTGCTAAGCGAAATCCTGCACGGCTTGCACAAGTTTGCCCGCGACACAGGACGCGCCGCGACAGAACGTTTGTTTCTTCCTCTCAATACCTGAGTGGTTCAATGGTCAACATGCCGGTCTGCCACGCAACAGGTCCCGGGTTCGATTCCCGGCCGGGCAGAAATTGAAATGATGAATTTTAATTTCTGTTACGGGTCTGGGTGTTCTATGTATAATAAGTATGTATGTAAAAGTATTTAAGTAGTATGTCAGTTAGCTAGCACCCACAGTACAAGCTTTGCTTAGTTTGGGGCTAGATGGCGCTGTGTGAATTTGCCCGCGAATTTTCTTTTTTAATACTAAAGTGAATGAGATAGCAATATCTATGTCGCGCCTTTATCGCCTATCGCGCGCGAAAGCACACTTGCACTAGCCCTGCAGGTAATTCTAACTACAGAATAATCCTGTCAACAAGGAAACCTGACCAGATTGGATCACGGTTACACATTCAGTCGCCTGTACAGGTTGCACTAATGTATGCACATAACTTAGAAAAAGGCATTGGCACTGGGGAATGAACACGACACCTCTCGCTTACAAGTCGGACCCGCTAGCTATCATTAGGACATCGGCGCTCAAACATGGTTACAACTAGAAGCAACTTGGCGGGTGACGTGGTTCGACTTGCGCTGTATACGATTACCTGCGGGAAATCCCCTCCACTGCCATTTGACAAGTCTCTTCTTTCATGACGCGGGTTATACGCTTACATACACACAAGGCAGGCCTTATGGGAGTAAACAGATCACATTGCAGCTGCCAATAGAGCAAAGATGGTGTTTTTCTAACAAAAACATTTAGCAAATCTACCTGTAGACTGACTATTATTCAAATAATGGTCCGACGCAAAATATGTTAATGGGCTACATTGTGAACAGTCCAGTATAATGAAACAATTAGATTTTTTTGTTTCTAGACTTGCTGTGCGCTAAGATTTCGGGGCAAAGATAAAGCGAGCTCATCCAGATGATGCGAAGTAAGTCACGTTTTTAAAATTCAATCTTTACAACACATCCACATAGTGTTTTAAGAATTATATGTAAATCTGTATATTTTCAGCCTGAAATAAACTGATTATTATTATTATTAGACTGTGAGGGAACCGGGGGTTATTCTACATCATCGAGTAAAAGAATTATGCCATTTTGTAGCGATAGTAGTGGTTTTTGAGACCTAAAAAACGTTGGTCTGCGTATGCGCATGGCGCAACCTGTTGGACCAGCACAAGTTGCTCTCGCGCGCGATAAGCGAGAAAGAGCGCGACATAGGTATTGCTATCCCTTTCGTCTTAGTTTTGAGAGAAAGAGACAAACGCTCTCTCGCGGCGCGAGCTTTGTCGCGGACACACTTGTGCTAGGGCCACTGGCGCGTTCGGGGAAAGGGGAAAGTTGTTGTTTTTTCGATCCAAACTTACGACTTTTCGATGATGTGGGATAATCTAGTCTACAGCCCATTACTATCCACTGTTGGACACGAGCTTTCTCCACGTAAGTGGAGGATTTCGCTATTGTGGAATGAACTCCCTGCAGCATTGTTCCCAAGTTCCGACATTCAAGCCTTCAAAAAAACGTCGCGAACCCACAGACCAAATTCATTACATTGTACTCCAATATTTTCTGAACTACAGAACCGATTTTAATGAAACAAAGCTAAGTACCATCTCGATTTAACTGGCTTTCACATATAGAAAATCGCACCGAATTGAGCCATCCTTACGGCAGCTACGATGCCGCAGCAACACACATACACTCATACACAAACACACAGAAACGTCAAAAAGTTAATAAAACTTGCCCTTGTTTCATACTGAAGCTTAATAGAGCAGAATAACAACATACACCACACAATATTACATACACACACACGCACACGCACGCACGCACGCACACGCACACACACACACGCGCACACACACGCACGCACGCACAAACAAACACACACACACACACACACACACACACACACACACACACACACACACACACACACACACACACACACACACGCACACGCACACGCACGCACACAATACCCTGATATCCTCTAGTGCATTCATACCAGTAGATTCATGAAATAATAATATTTTTAATCATTCCTTCTTGTTATAATCACGGTATAATTTAAAATGTAATGTGTCAAACTTGGTAATTGGCTGTATAAGTTTGTATTTATATTAATATACAACTAGATGTAATAGCTGTTAAGTTTGCAATAAATAAATAAAAACAAAGCAGCTGAATTCGTTATGATGACAATGACTCGTGTTTGGGCGGATCCCGCATTCAGCCTTGACACAGACCTCCACATCGATAAACTTGAGTATCTGTCATTACGAGCATTTATTATGTAATTACTTACCTACTACTGTGTTCTGTACTGTACGTAGACAGCCATAGACATAGGGTGACCAGCCCTGTGTACTGTTTACAGATCTTGTTGTCTTAAATTATCTATAGGATTTAAGAAAAAATACGAGACCTTTTGCCCGCAACTTCGTCCGCGTAGAATTCGGTTTTACGTTCCGGACCCGATCCCGTGGGAACCACAATAACTCCCGGGATAAATTATAGCCTGTGTGCTATTCTGGGTTATAATCTACATTACTGCCAAATTTCTTTAAAATCCGTTCAGTACTTTTTGCGTGAAGGAGTAAAACTACTATTAGACGCTGCGGTTTGCCTGGAGCCGGCCACCCGTCAGTTGCAGTTGATCCTTACGCTGTATAAAATAAGGTCGCTTTCGAACGCGCGGAGGACCCGACCACGTCCGACTAAGGTCAGATCGCTCGCTCATCTGAAAGCGACCTTATTTTATACAGCGTAATGCATCTAGATGGTGAGAATAGTAAGATTCGTATGTTAGCGACTAACTCGACGTTATCTATAAATGGCTTATATTTTTAACTAGTGGACCCGGCGCGACTTCGTACGCGTACACCTATTTTACCCTTACCTACCCTTTTTTTCTTACTTAAAAACCTTCCTCTTGAATCACTCTATCTATTAAAAAAAACCGCATCAAAATCCGTTGCGTAGTTTCAAAGATTTAAGCATACAAAGGGACATAGGGACAGAGAAAGCGACTTTGTTTTATACTATGTAGTGATTACGGCGGCGGGCGGCACACAAAAGCCGTAGATACATACGTACTGAGTGTATCTTATCTACGGATCTAGACTAGCGTCGAAATTCGCGAAATATACATTTTGTTTGAAACTGTGTACCTTTCCTATAAAATACATGTAAGTTTCGAATAACACAAATTTAAG
This sequence comes from Blastobasis lacticolella, assembly GCA_905147135.1. Taxonomy (NCBI): domain Eukaryota; kingdom Metazoa; phylum Arthropoda; class Insecta; order Lepidoptera; family Blastobasidae; genus Blastobasis; species Blastobasis lacticolella. The sequence continues at coordinate 1,817,873 of LR990065.1, read as the reverse complement.
GTGTTACATAGTTAAAAAAAAGTGTTTAAATAAGCTTAAGGTTATCCGACTTTTTCTGTCGGTTAGGTTATCATTAAAATAGGTGGACAAAATGATAGCTGAAAACGGGAGTCCTGTAAATTACAGGACGGTTGGCCAGCCTATTGGACAAGAGTTCCACGAACTACCGAAATTAATTAATCACAACCTGTAATGGAAGACCCACTTTGGTATGTACAGTCAGCTGCAGAGTGACTGGACCCACCCCCCCTAGCATATATGGGGGGGGGGACAGAACTCTGCAGCCGACTGTACTAGCGACCCGCCCCGGCTTCGCACGGGTAGCAACTTTAACAAATTATACACCTCAACCTTTCTCATGAATCCACGTCTATTGGTCAAAATCGTATTAAAATCCGTTCAGTTGTTTTTGAGTTTATCGTGAACAGACAGACAGATAGACAGGGTTGTGCGTCTGACGATCTTTTACAAGTTGCATTTCGGAATGTGCAAACTAGATGCACGACCTCATTCCGCCGGCCCTGCCCCGCCATCGGGAGACGCGATCCGGGCGAGCGCTTCATCCTTATGTCGTGGATCTTCCAGCCATCCGCACGAGCCGCTTTGGTTCAACCTTTATAATGCGTACGGCTAAGAAATGGAACGCGTTGCCTGCGAGTGCGTTCCCTGATCATTATAATCTAGACGCCTTCAAGGCTGGAGCGAAAAGGCTGTTTCGAGACAGGCATGCTCCATCAACGGCATCATCGTCCCTTACCACCAGCGCTAACTCAGTTGGCAACAGAATTTTACATAAGAAAATTCTACACAACGTCATCTACGTTGCCCACTGGCTATAACGACTACCAATATAGAGTGGTGTAAGATTTTTTATGTCAAATTCGCTTGTCCACAGAGAGAGCCATTAGGCAAATGAGATGGCGGTCAAATGCCTGGATCTAGTCTAACTAAAAAAAAATGCTGACAGACAGACGCGGCGTGGGACTTTGTTTTATAACATGTAGTGATAATGATAGCGGCGAGCGAGATAGCTACAGGATGAAGAGAGCAAGCAAAACATGCCTAAAAGTAAACAGGGTGTGCCACCGTTTGTTAGTCTATGCTTTGAATGGAAACCGTGTTACAATGTACGTAATATCCTTTGTTTGGTGTACCTTGTGTGTGTTATGACAAGGGCATGGTTTCAGCACGTTCAGGAGTCAACAAATCCGTATTATGGGTTTAGCGCCAAGAAAACAACAAGCTTTTGACGCAGTCACTGATTAGAATAGTTACGCCGCGACTTTGTTCGCGTAACAAAGTAAGGAGGACCCCCCTCGCGAGTCGTGCGTGGGCGCAACCGGCACATAACGCCAAGATGATTATGATGACTTCGTCCGCGTAAAATTGGGTTATAACGTTTCAGAACCTTTCCCGCGAAAACCACATTGAATTTCGGGACAAATTGTAGCCTAAATGCTAAATTTCATCAAAATCTGTTTTTGCGTGAAGGAGTGACAAACATCCAAGCATATATCCTTACAAACTTTCTCATTTATAATATTAGTAAGGAAGTAGGATAAAAAATTGTTTGTTCATGTATCTCTATTGGAAACACCTATCATTCAACATAGGATATATATAATGGGGTACTTTAATTTCACACAAATATAATATTTTATTGTACTTGTCAAGTTAAAAGCCATCATAATTAAAATAATATGAAAAAAAATTTTTTTTTTATTAATATTAGACCTTGGAGGGATATTTTTGATAATTGTCCAAGATACATAGATTCCGTTCTATGAGGATTTGGAGTTAAGTACTGTTATCATTGATATATTTCCTAAGAACACTAGCAATTGTCCCAACTTTTGTTGTACTGAACTTCCCTCTAACTACAATGTCCTTTATCTTGAAATTTTATCTATAAATTTATCTCAAATGGAAACCCCCTTTGTAACTGGGTAATGCCCAGTAGATATACTATATTTACCTATGCTGTGACTCACATTCTGAAAATTCCAAATGACAGACAAAGAAGTTCCATGAAATGACAAAAAAGCATATTGTTTTTGGGCAAAAAGCCAAGGCAATCTGGCATTATGCCTTCTCCAGCGTTAGAGAAGCATTTGGAAATTTCAGTTGGAGTGCAGTGGTTCAAATCAGTATCGGATGGTGAACAATTATTTGGCTGTATGCCAACATTATTTATGATTGATTCATTCCGAAGTTCTATGTAGAGTCAATCTTACTTAATATACGAGTACACAACAACTGTCCGTTCCAATGTAACCCCAGGATAACAATTTAGAGTTGGGTCTCCACTTGCACAAACTTCAAGATTCAATGATGTCAACACGTTTGCATTTGTTCTTGTATATTCTAGAGGACTAAGCAAGACAAACATCGAGCTATTCTGTGCCAGACCACACCAGTAAATGTTATAATCCGAATAATATTCCTAACAGTATATACAAAACTAGGTATATATAGTTATTTAATTGATTGTAATTCTCTTATGTCACAGCCATAAGTTACACTTGTAATAATTGAATTATATACAAGCAACAATGTTCACAGTGCAGCATTCTAACCCTATAGCATGCTTCTTCAAAGAGTTTAAACACCAGTTTCAGTTTGTTGCCCCCATAGGATATATTTGTGTGGTTAAGACTGGGACATAAAACTAATTTATTAAAAGGTACAATGTTCTAATTTTAAAGTGTGTAATTTGTAATATAACACTCATCATCAGTTTATATTAGTCTGCTGCTGGACATAGGCTTCTCCCAATGAGTGCTAATGCACCACATGCAGCATCCACCAGCTTATCGTTAATTGTCACTCCACATGGCCAGAGGGCATATTACACTAATATAAAATATTATTTTACATGTAATATTTCACTGTTGCCACATAGCAGAGCAAATAACTCTCTGTTGTTGGACTTTGACAAGATAAAGGAACGAACAAAAAGATTAAACTTGTTACTTAGTTAAAAGTTTAAACTTTTTGAATTAGTTCACCATGGTGACTGAAGAAATTTAACTTTTTTCTAGACTAAGTACCTATTGCAATAATCTAATCTAAGCATAAATCATAAGATTGTACTGTTAACTGGCATTTTTATATAATAGGTTACTTATTATTATTGAAGAGTAAAAGTTTATTATAGTTTTTGCAAGTGACAGAACTTGTATCATGCCTAATAAGGTTTTGTTTATATTTTAAATTTTGCTTCGCGCCGATCGGTCGCACGAGGAATGCACAGAGAAAATTACGGAAAAGTACTCACCGATATGTTGGTAATAAAGAAGTGATAAACACTTGCACAAAATCACAAAAATAACCAACAAAAAATATCACAAACGCTCGTCACTTAAAGGGTCATCGTTAACGCGTCCACAGTTTAATTTTCACACACTAAAACAACAAAGAATTAACTTTTCCATATCACAAACTGGAACAACGTCAGCCATCCCCAGCATTTCAGTGGAGAATGATTTTTCGGTACAAGACAAACAAAATGTCATTCAACTTCGCTCACACTTCGGACAACGACCTTACGACAACAATGCATATAATACATTTTTATACAATAACAATGCATCTATTTCGTCCTTTACTGTATAAAATAACTGTTTATTTCTCTCACAATTTGTAACTTTTGTAGATTATGACAGAATCAGATATGACAATAGCATCAGCTGTTTGTTTTCGTGCCAAGTGCCATCTTGTTTTGATTTTTGCACCAGTATTGCCATTATAGCAATTCAAATTTGCCAATATTTGAAATGCAATAAGACTGTTAGTGATGTGCACTACACAACACAGTAAAAAGGTAAAGTGAAGGATTCCAAATAAAGAATCGATTGTAGGCAATGTTTATAAATAGACCTTTGTTCTTACTTAGAACATAGCAATAAGTGGCGTTCAACTGCTTATCAGTAGCACGTCGAACACGGCACAGCAATGCCGATGTTTAAAGCGGCGGATCTCATTTTATCCATATTAATAAGTAATTTAACACAGACCCCATTTGTTCATGGGCATCACGATATGTCTACTAAACCTGGTCAACGGCTACATGTTCAGTATTTTAACAGATTAAAAGAGGAAGCACATGAACATAAAAAGACGAACTCGGAAGATAAACCATTGAAAAATAAAGATTCTAATAAAAATACTGTATACGAGAATGATATTCCACACTTTGAAGCACTCAAGTCACATCCTCAATGGAATGAAATAAATGGAATCGAGGAAGATTTTAGAAATTTGCTGGCCATGAAAAGTTACAACTACTTTTATAAACGGAGGGGTACTTATTGGAGAACTTGGAGAGAATTTATTGGAGAGGATGGTAAAATCAATATTATTTGCTACAAGTGTAACAATGTTATAGGAAATACAACATGTGCAACCTGTCACGGAAATGGGTTTTGGGTGAGTACCTTCCTACTTTTCTAAACCTCCATATTTTATACCTAATCTTATACGAAGAAGGTAAGGTAGGCGAATCCTTCTGTAATTGTGTTTTTCTTTTCTCGTGTGATTTTTTAAAATTAGGGCAAATGAATGACACAGGTTCTAGAGAAATCTACACGTTTTCAACCCCCGACGAAAAAAGAGTGGTGTTATCAGTTTGACGTGTGAATCTGTCTGTGACATCGTAGCTCCTGAACGGATAGACCAATTTGAATGCGGTTTTCTATATTTGAAAGCCAGTTTAATCGAGATGGTTCTAAGCTTTGTTTCATTAAAATCGGTTCCGTAGTAAACTATTGTCAGCGAGACAGACGCCGTGGACACACTGCCTAATAAACGTTGGTCCACAGAGTGTGCCTAATTAAGTAGAATTAATGGAAAACTACATACCATATAAAATTAAATGTTTTCTATAGTACCTACCAAATTAATTTTCAAAAAAGGAAAAGACTGTTAATCTACAAAACTTTGTGTTTTCTAAGTTAATTACGCTGTTACAGGAAATTGAAGAGGACCTCCCACCATGCCCATACGAATTGTTTTCTGTAATAAACGAAGATAAGTTGTGCGCAGCCAGTGTCAAACAATTTAAGGACCTAAATGAATCGTGTCCTGCACAAATTCATTTTTCCGAACTAAGGAGTACTTGCGACGACAATCCGATTTACACAAAGTGGCACTTCACTAAAACCTACAGTGGCAACATTTCCGAACGATTTTCTGTCATTTGCAGAGACAAGGACATTTGTCAATTTGAAACAATTTACGCGGCAAGTTCAAATTGGTTTAAAATTATTTTCAGCTGCTTCCTCTTCCTCATGTTGCGGTGTTTTATTTATTGAGTGCGAATCGATAGAAATATTATCTATTATCTAGTCCTACATTTATCTACATTACAGATAAGTCCGGAACAAGTAGTATTCAGAATCATCAATTCATCGAATAACATTATCTATTCAAGAATCATGCGAGAGTCGAACAAAATCTACGCTTGTATAGACTGCGGCCGTATAGACCCTGTTACCAACAAGATTATTAAAGAGACCGCTAGCGTGATTTCACAAAAAAAGAAAGGGGACAGCCTTCATTCCCCACTGTTTCCAACGTTTAACCTCTCATTACTTTCTAAGCCGTATATTATCAGTTACATTCGAGGAAAAGGTCCTTTACTGACTAAAGATAAAATTTCGATATTTACTAAGAAACCGAAAAAATCAAAGGTCAGGTCTACTACAGAACCGCAATGCAAAAAAATACTAAAGAAATACAAAACAAAACTTGAATTCGAAAATACCTATAACGATGTTTACTACGAGGATGATTAAATGCTTGAATAATTTAACAATGAGTTTTATTGCTGGCTGTATCAGGACAGGTAACAAAAAAGGTTTCCCTGGTCCATTTAAGTATGGTGGTCGCGACTCACTCGGCAGCCGGTGCGTGGACATGTGTCACATGTGGTAGGTCACGACAAGCGGTCGAGCCATGTACCTACTGTATAGTCTGTAGGGCGGGCTTTGTATGTAGGTATTACAGACTCGATATTAGTTCTGTCTATTAGGTACCTATGCAAAATACAGAGCTTACCAATTTATTTTATTCCACAACATAAAAATTCAACTTAGTACCTATCCATAGCCGATACCGTAGATATTGTCTCTGATGTCGAATCCCGTATAGCTTAAGCTTGCGCCAAATCACGCTGGGAACTAATCTTTATATATATAATTCTTCTGTGAGTGTGTATGTCACTGAACTTCTCTCAGACGACTCAAATTTCTCTCAAATTTTTTGTGTGTGTTCAAGGGGATCTGGGAATGGTTTAGATTCACAATTTTGTAAAAAAAGTTTGAAATTTTCAAATTAAAGACGTGTAGACAGGACAACGTCTGTCGGGTCCGCTAGTATTACATAATAAAATACAGCCAACGCACGCAGAGTCCAAGAACAGGAACAGGCAAACTTCAGCACCGCTACGACTTCGCCGCTTACTGATGTGTCTCCCAATAGCGATGACGAAGCGTTATGGTGTCTGTGCCCACCTTCTGTCTCCATCATCAGATCCAGTGACTGATACCATATTGCATTTTCATCAAATGTACCTACATCAAATTTCAGCCAAAATGCCAAATATTCCGAGCTCGTTCATTCATTAGTTTATGTCAGGTACTTTTATGTTCACCCCAACTCTTTCGCGCAAACATTCTCAAAATTACGAGCACGCGGCCCTCGCAAATTTTTTAAACATACTCTCCGCCCGCACCGCCGCATAATCAATTCAGATTATAAGAGCCAAAATAGGTACCAAAACTTCAAAAAGAAATAGAGCTCGACAAACTTGAATGCTGGATTCGCCCTCGTAAAAGGTAAAGCTTTTTATGAATTATGATACTCATCGTGCTCACTGACAGTACATTGGGTTCAACTCGGCTTCATCGGCCACCTCAGTGGCCAGTTCCCCAGAAAAATATCCCTAGATACACCAATGTTTAAAATCCCTGCTACGGTCAAAGGACCTCTTTCTCTTAGAAGTACTTACTCTAAAATGACTGCAAGACTTGGATTGAAGATTACCGCCTAACTCTTTACATTCATTCCCGGTGCCTTTAGCGAGCGAGCGAGATCATCATCATCTGAGCAGTCAATCCCGGCTTCTGCCACAAACATGTAATATTTAGTATGCTTTAAGGCGCATCATGGAGCCGCTACCATTATTATATTACCACCTTTATGTACCTGTGATGACTGAATAAATGATTATGAGTCCACTTTCTTGCTCTTTCTTCTGCACTTCGCCCGATCTTCAGCATCCTCAATTCGTCTTTCCACGAGCGAGCGATACCTGGCAAAATAAGAGGCAAAGAGTATGAAAGTGAAGCTGAGATTGACGATTATGCCGCGCAACCGAGCCGAGGTTTGCCGGTGATAGAACTCTGTCAAGTCTGAGTAGGTAGTTATGTCAAGCCTGAGACCTGAGTAGATATGACCTGTTGTATATGTAGGTAGTTGTGCCCACTACTTAAGTGTTGCCTCTCTGCGAATTCAGGCAGTACGTTACAAGCTATCCTGTGTTTAACTTAAGCGAACGTAACAGTCGTCACTACAACCGCCGTCACTACAGAAAACAAGATGAAAGTAAAATGTATTGCTCATAGAATAAGGTAAATTTTGGTATCACGCCTTGACGCCAAGATTTCGGCCCGCGTGGCCTACTGTACAGATGTCTTGCGAGCCTGCCAGAGGAGGGAAATAAAAAGTAGCCTATATCCAAGTTGCGATTCCCGACGACTTATTGCAAGCACGCGGCGATTTGCTGGCGGATTCATCATCATAAATCGGACGGTCAATCCCGGCTGCTGCCAGGCTCCGCTTTCCTGCCTTGCTTTTTCCACTTTGCCCGATCCGCTGGCGGATTCAGCGAGAATAATCCCACCGATATAAGAGCGGACTCGTTGCGATTCCCTCACTCGTGGAGTGGGCGCCTAAGGGTATCTATTTGGTTTATAATGACATTTACACAGCGACGGGAGCGTCGGTGGCCGAATGGTTAAGGAATCCGACTCGTAAGCGAGAGGTACCGGGTTCGATAAATGCGGCCATGTACCAATGACTCTTTTCTGAGTTATATACTTTAGTTAAATGCTAACCGATGTTCTTACGGTGAGGGAACACATTGTGATGAAACCTGCAAATTCAGGCAAACGAATTTGGAACCATGACATAATCTGGTCAGGTTCCCCTGGTAACGGAAGTCAGATGGCAGTCGCTCCACTGTAATTATCTGACCTGCCAATTTCTGGATCATGGTCAAGGCGAATCCCAGGTCCTTGTGCGCGAGATGATGACTCAGCCACAGATGAGAAGTTATTCTGAAGAATGAATGTAAACAAAAACCATTGTATTTCAACTCTATATGACTATATTTCTGTAGAACTTAACTTACATTAAGGCACATGGTGTAATGAGCAGTGTTCCAGTAGATACTGTCAGTAAGTTTCAAAAAGCATCAATAGATGGCGCTCCCACAATGTTGGTACTTTTTTAAAATCTGTATCATTGTGGCAGTGATGTCATGCAGCCAACTAATACTAAACTTAATAATAAAAAGTTTATTAATGTAATCATAACTTATAAAGCTTGAAAAAATGTAAAAAAAAATTATATAAGTAGGCCATCTAGCGAGTGGTTAGGAATGCTTTAGCTACCTATTGGAAAACTGCTCATTATAGGTAGAGAAGAGAATAATGTACATAGCACATATTATTTAAACATGTAACAAAGAAACTACCATTGATTAAAAAAATAAAAACAACCTTATTTCTAAATAAACTATAACATAGTAATTGTAAAAGAGATTCCTTCAATCTCTTAGAACAGAAATAAAATCATTTTCAACTTACTTAATTTTCGTTAACGTGTCCCATCGTAACTATAATTTAAAATAACACCTTCATTTTAAATGTAAGAAACTTTCTCATTGTCATAATTTTAAAAGTAAAGGGACTCGCACATTGTCAGTCTTGAAACTTGTGCAATTTATTTGTTGCCTTAGCAGCCGTAGTCAATATGAAAAAATACATATCTTTATAAAAATATTATGTTCACTGTATTTCTGTCATGCAATAGGTCTAAAACTGTATATAAACTTTATAAGTTCTATTTTTATTTAATAACCTATATACAAAAATAATTTTGAAGTATAGTATATCTATCAACAGGAAGACGACATTTAAATTTAAGGCACTATAGATTCTATATTAAGGCACAGTACACTCAACTTATCCTATCTTAACCTATATTATGATATAATATACTTAAGCACTTTTCATTTAGATCTCTCTCATTTTGTCACAACAATATATAAATAATATCTAGGTTTCATAGTATCTACCTTGATTTACATGTACCGTAGCATGCTTTAGTCATTCCATGTTTGTTATATGTAAAAATAGATTTTTTAGGTCGTAAACTATCAATATAATAAAATAATTATAATTAAGTAAGTATATTCAGTTCTGAGAGCAACAGTAGTTTGCAAACACTGTCTAGTAACATTATATCTAGTTTCAAAGCCAGAAAGATTGGGACTGTAGTGTATCAGAAATAATGAATTTTGAGTGAGGAAGATTGATGTTTAAGTACTACTTGAAAAGTGAGGGGCTTACTTTTTTATATATTAGTCAATACAGGCAGTTGACCCCCATCTTACCTGTTGGCATGTGACGATGCGGACGAAGACAGACTATGCTCATCTTGGAACAGCCTATTCACTCTAGCCTTGAAGGCATCCAGATTATATTTTGATCAGGGAACACACTCGCAGGCAACATCTGCTCCATTGTAAGGCCCTGGGCACGAAGTCAGCGGCAAAGTAGCGCGGAGCGGGGCTATGGGGCGGAGGCGCGGGGAGCGGCGCGGCGACGCAGACCCGGTAACGAAGTAAAGGGTATAAGTAAAGGTTGCCCAAGGTCTAATCTGGTCAACCAACCTGATCAATGCTGTTGACTCTGAGATTATTTGTATCCTAAATATAGATTTGCGCCGCCCGTGCCCGTTGATTTCCTGCCCGTGGCCTAAGATGGCTAAATATCAAATGTAAACATATGACTTCTACATTGCTAGTATTAATACAAATACTGAAAAAACTAAATACTGGATAGAGTAAATTATAAGCACTGATTAACAGTATGAATGGTTAAGAACTTGCACAGCATGCCACTTAGTGCCATGGTAATCCTAATGAATTGTATTAATATACAGTCCAGTAAAAGTTAGATAAAACATGCATCTTTTATGGTTTACAAGGGCAATTCATATAGTTCTTACCCACTATGTAGTAGGTACACTATTATATTTAGACATAACAGTGTTTTATTTTTGTTTTTGATATAAACTAAACCAGTGGTTCAAGAAAAAAAAAACGACTAGCCAAATTGGCTTGATTAAAAACTAAATACAAAAATAGAGTATTATATTTGCTACAGTGGAAACTCCAGTTATACGGGAAGCACGTAGAGGTTTGCATTAATAATTATAAACGTCTTCTGCTGTATTTCGTTTTACCACAAATATGGTCAACTAGTTGATAATGCCTACTAAAAGATACCTTGCAATCTTGACATTTGAAACCTTTCAGTTTCAAATGTCTCTCTCGAATATGATTCAAAAGACTTTTCTTTAACATCTCCTTCTTGCAATAATCGCAAGTCGCCTTAGAGTACTGAGAACAATCTTTATGGGCAAATACAGAGTTCATGTACTGATTAAATTTAGTCTTACCATCCGTATCTTCTTGTTCTACCTTCTTTTCTTGTTTATCTGCCTCTTTTTTTATTGTATCAACTTTTTTTATACTAATAACATTGTCGGTCACTTTGGTCATTTCAACGCATACTTCAGATTCCTTCACTCTTTCAACCCACGTCTCATTCAATTGTTTCTTTAAGTGTTTGTTTTTCTTTTCATGTAGATTGAAGTGCGTCTTTCTGATGTGATATTTAAGTAGACGCTCCTCGCAGTAGTTTACGCCACAGGCCATGCACTGGTATTTGAAGAAATATTGGTCATCGTGGATCTTCAAGTGAAAGATCAGGTTACGTTTCTCTGCAAACCCTCTAGCACAGTAATCGCAAATGTAGTCTTTCTTGTTCTTCGCAATGCCTAGAATCAAAGTTATTACATATTCTAATATAAATAGTTGGTTTTGTCAGAAACAGCTTCTCTAACGGTTATTATGAAAATTACAAGTTATGCATCTTTGAGACCAACAAAGGGATTTATCATAATCTTTAATTTTAAAAAGTGCTTGGGAAGCTCTGTACACCTGAGCATAGCTCTGTCGATCGAGCATAGCAGTGCCACCCTGAGCATAGCTCTGTCATCCCGTGCATGGCTGTCACCCAGGTAGTACTGACACAATTTTTTTTTCTTTTATAAACAAGGGAGTGTATAGATTTCAGTTTGTAAGAATAGCTGCAAGTCTCCAAATAAATAAATACAATTTCTACATCCGAAAAGTTGACGTTTTCTTTTTCTGCGCGCCATTTGCTACACTTTCAATTAACAATTTCATCAACGGTCGTGGGTATTTCGAAATCAAAGGATATTTTGTGGAGCAGTCTCAAGTCCAGCAGTGGACTGTTACAGGCTACGTGTGTGTGAAAGATAAATAACAACGAACGTAAGAAACTCCACTGGATGTTCGGTGACTTACCAGTGTGCATGCTAACGTGCTTAGCGTACTGATCCGTTCTGTAGTACTCTTTTGAGCAATAGGGACATTTGAAACGCGACTTCACAGATTTGTGTTGATACATATGCGATTTAAACTTGTATGAACTACCAAGGATTGTTTTGTTACATATATCGCAATGGTTTTTTAGAGTAGTGTTCATTTTCTACTTTAGTGTGTCTAATTACTTGTATCTTCTAAAATAGGAAACAAATGGAGATAAAAACAAACGAAATGAAAGAACAACAAAATGAAACGGACGGGACGGATGGATTGTCTTGGTTTGATTTGATGGATGGATTGTCAGATTGACAGCTTCCGTGATTCCTTTACTTACTCTATGGACGAAAAGCCATGATCAAAAAAGTCGGGCCGTCAATATCATAGACACAAGTTTCAGTTTTATTGACAATTTTACAATATTACCTTAAATACGGGAAAATGTGAAAACAGTTATAATGTTAACTTGAAATAAAAATGTATAATACTTAACTTTAAAGTTGGACAAATTATAGTAGCTTTTCAAGATACCTAATTAAAAATTAAGATAACGCAAGTTCCGTGACGGGTGATGAATAATAAATAACACAAAATACCTGCTCACTAACCTATTCAACTAACTCATAAAAACATAACAGAAGAATATTTAAGATGCTGGTACTAATCAGACATCAAGTTCTACTATAATTATGATAATAAACATTTTTTATATCAGCGTAAGCTCATAAAATTGTTAAATAATAGTTAATATGACTTGTACTAAAGTTACAATGACAAGGTTCTATATCGGTTCGATCAAAAAGTCATGAGTGCGTGATGTTTGGTTCTTGGAAGGAAGGACAGATAGAATGCGTTTTGGCTGTTGCGTGTTGTGCTATTTATTTCAGTTTTTACGTTGTCCTATTGCTATAGGTACTAGAAGAGACTCAATATAATGTTTCGTCATATATAGAATTCGACCTAGCTGTTCATTGTTTTGATCTACGCTTACGAAGAAGTCCAATCAAGTAAGTCCCTAGTGTAAGTCGCACGCCTTATTTTAGACGGAAATACCGTCCTTGCAATAGTCGTTATGGAATTTTGTTTTTCCTAGCCCTATGGCCACAATTATGTCGCTAAATTAAGTAAATACAATAGCAACCGTGTTATTTATAGACATCTCTTCCACTTCTATCTCGCAATTACCTGCTACAGAATTTGTAACTGTAAAGATTGTTTGAGTGCCTACTTCGTATGATCAGCAGAAACAACTTTAGTTAGTCCGATTATATCAATTGTTTATTGCTGTAATATAAGCTTCAGTACAAAAAGACAACTTCACATTGCATATATATTTTTTTCGTTATACGTCTAAGTCGTTTTTATCTTTATCTATTTAAACTCGTTTGCTTACATGCTAGGTATAAGTTTTTAGGCATACACATAAATGTAAATCACAATGTAACCATTGTGCCTTTCATTTAGAAAATGTGTTATTTTCTGATGTAAAAACGTACGCATTATTATTGAATTATAATAGCAAACTGATATTATTAACCTTTGTTGTTTACTTTGCAGATACCATCTCAAAATTGAATATGTCTAAGAAGGAATCTCCCAGACTGCCACCAATGGAAACCATCATCACACGACATAAATCAGCTATGTTGAAACGGCAGCTGCGTAATAAAGAGATCAGTACTAAGAAAATAAATGAAATGACACAAAGGCTAAAGAGCCCAACCGTTCAGAGGAGTCTTCTAAAAAGTCCAGTAAAGGCACAGAAAACAGCAAACAAGCCAGTCCCTACAAAGATTTCACCGAAGAAAGTTAAAAACGTACAAAAATCACCAGTAAAAATAACTCCAAAGAAACAAAAGCTATCCGAAGTTAATGTGGAGAAGTTGGAGTTTTATCCGGACAAATTAAAAAGAAGAATAATACATAGTAAAATTGTACTGAAACCTAAGCATGATATGAAACTAATTGGTAGCAAAAGGAAAAAGGCAGTCCCACAAAAAGGTAAGTTCATTTAGATACTTTGGGCGGCCTTTGCCCAGCAGTGGAATGATACAGGCTAATATATTATTAATTAATATACATATATGTATACACCATACAGGTGGGGTAGGCAGATACTAGACGGCCACTTTGCTCTATTCATTTAGATACTTAGAGTAACACAGGCCACCAGCAAACACAATCACTGGCCATGTTGCTCTAAGCTTAGATAGTGGGAAAAAATATAATGTTATTGTAATTGATTATCATTTTATCACACCACATCACACGTTAACAGCCTGTAACAGTCCACAATGAAAGAAAAGTAAGAAAGATAGTAATTATTGTTTATTTTATAGTGTGTGACTGTAAAATAAACAATGTACACAGAAACTTATTGTAAAATTCATAGTACTGAAAGGCATGTGTGCAAATATGATGCTGGTATTATGGACTTTTGTATAGCCATAATCTCCATGCAGGGGGTAACTTTCCTATCATACCTTGCCACTTTAATGCTATAAAAACAACTAATAAGCCTGTATCTTACTATCTCTATTAACAAGTATAGATCTGTTAGCAAGTAATAACTTGCAACTCATGCTATTTTTTTAGAAATGTAGGAAGAATTGACAAAAAAAAGTGTATGTTTCAGATTCAGAATCCAAATTTTAATTCAATGTAGGTACATTCAAGATTAACTTACTGAACTTCATATTAACCATATAGAAATATTCAACAATGAGTATGTAAGATAAGATTATTGTGTTTCCAAAAGGATACTGATTCAATATGTGACAAATAGTATGATATAGCTATTTCATTTGCAATTAATATTAAGTTTTTTGACTAATTTACACCTTTTACATGTTAATTATGTATATATTTTTGACTGTATATAAATAAATCTTTATTGAAACAAAAAAAAATATACATTAACCACTAGTGTACGGTAACAACAGCATTTGTTTTCACTGTGTCGCTGTCATTAATGCCGTTCCAAATAATATTTACTGTGTATCTGACTGTAATTGTATTAATTTATGGGTTTTTTAATGCCTGCAATGAAACTTATATATTATATTATATGTATTATTAATATTGATTCCAGGTATATCTGACATGTCAACTATGTACAAAGATAACGAGTTATCCATCTTTGATCTGATCGAGAAAGCAGATTTGGACCTGGACGATGAAGACTTTTTAGAGATATTGACATGCCCTAGCCCAGTGTGGTGGGAAGACCCCCCAGATGCTCAATATATTGAAGGTTGGTAACTGTACCCATATAAAAGAAAATGGATCAAACTCCAAATTAATTTTCCATCGATAACAAATATCGCACAGCAAAATGTTCAAGACGTCTATCAAAACAAAAGAACGGATGTGAATTTACTCCATGGGTCACTAATTTTGCTTTAGTTTTGCAAGCAAATAACCACTTAAAACATTCAACAAATCATTACTAATAATTATTTTGATTTTTTACATTGATGGATTCACTCAATAGAAAATTGGTTGGACACAGAATGTAATGATTTTCTTGCGTCTGGGTAAATTGTCTAGCATATTATTAATTTGTCAAACACATTTTCTACGGGTTTGATCCTAATATTACTAGATCATTCAATAGTTAATGTGCCAATGGGCATTGGCAACCTGGTAAAAGGACCATGAGCAAAGATTTACATACATTAGTCTGTGGCCATAGGACAATGTGAATCGACTTTAGGTCTGGAACCATTTTGCTACTAAACCCAGCGACAGCTTAATATAATTAATTATATGCCCACTGCTGGACATATTACAATAACAACTCAACATAGTTCACTGTTGTACTTACATAATTTATCATCAGTTTACAGTAAATCAAAAGTGAGTAAAGGTGTGAGAAAATGTTTGGGATACCTACCTACTCTTTATGTTTTTTAGTTGATTGTCCTGAAACTTTGCATATCGATAGAGGACAAAATTTTAAGTAAACACTTTCCTTTGGCAAAATCTCCTACTGTGCTGTTTAACTGAGATATTCCACTTCAAAGTATTGCAGAAGTAAATATCTTGCTTAAACATAATGCTTGGAGATTTTGGCATGGCAACAGGGGCGTAGCTACCGCCGTATCTGCCGTATCAATTATATGGGGCCCCCGGGCTATAGGGGCCCCCAAATGTATATAAGCAAAACACGTTATGTCTTAAACTCAGTAAAACTCTTCTTTATTTCTTGAAAAAAATATATTTAATAGAGAATTTCAGACCAGGGTCGGGGGCTCCCTCCGCCAAAATAGCAAATGAAATCAAGTGATACAATCCGTTTTTATTCACCTTTCGTTTAAGAGATAATTAACATTTTTCTTGAAAAAAACAACATAACTTACGGCCCTCCACGCGCACTCACTCATTCATCATCACTGTAGGACTTAGGGCCTCTCCCACGAAAGGGGTGGTTATTGCCATAATCTCCACGCTTGGCAGGCGGGTTTAAATATAACAATGGAAAATGCTGCTGCCGATTTTCCAGACTACGGAGACTCTTGATCTTTTGCCTCGAAAACATTAGTCGCCTTGTACGACACCCATGAGTGTAAGGGGTTGGTGCTATTCTACTCTGCCGGACACCACACGGCCATTACTCACTCATTACTTCATTGAAATTGTATAAAATGCGCACCCATCAGAAGTCAAAAATTACAATAGTTTTGATAATTTCATATTTTCAGCATTATTGGTAGCACCAAAGGCAGAACTCCGTTCTTTTCTAAATGGGTCATGTGGATCAGGCTCATAATAATCTTGGCCCACACGCTCACACGCATAATCGTCTTGGCTCACACACCCTCAACCTTTGAATTTGACTGTTGTTAAGTAAATAATAAAAGGTTTTAATAGCCAACATTTCAGAAATTCAGAGCGCGCTACACTCGCTCATTAATTGTTCGCAAACTTAATTTTACTATACAATCTCCTAAAAAAATTCGAGATAGCCCGATTTCGATATTGCTGATTTTACGGTATTTTTCAACGCAAACGCGCAATGTTTTAATGTATATATACCAAAATTTCGAGCTCGCTGCGCTCGCTCGTTCATAATAATGCAAGGTTTTAATATCGCAAAGTCAAGGGCCAATATATCAAAAATTTCGAGCCCTACCTAGCCTCGTGGACCCGACTTTTAGAGTCTATTGTCACACAAATGTAGAGCGCGCTAGGCTAGTCCATTTATTGACTTAAGCTGAGACTAGAATGTATGTTACTCATTAGTACCCCCCGTAGTAAGGGGATTTTGCTAGGGGAGCCCCTACACAATTATTGATACGGGGCCCCCGGACGGCACGCTACGCCACTGCATGGCAATTATTTGTTTGTAATTAAGGAGCGTCGGTGGCCGAGTGGTTAAGGTATCCGACTCGTAATCGAGAGGTACCTGGTACGTATCCCACTACGGCCATGTACCAATGACTCTTTTCTGGATTATTTACATTAGTTGAATGCTAACCGATGCTCTTACGGCACATGAAGGAAAAATATCGTGATGAAACCTGCACATTTAGGCGACTGAATGTGTAGCCAAGTTGCAATCTGGTCGGGTACTCCTGGTAGCAAGGTCACTGAATTCAGAAGGCAGTCGCTCCACTGTAATTATCTGATCTAATACATCCTGTATCATGGCCAAGGCGGACCCCAGGCCCTCGTGGGCGTGGTACTCACTCACAACTGCTATCTGACCTCCGGAACCCTGTTAATGGGGGAACTTGACCAGATAAAAAGTTATAAGAATTTTAAAGGTAATCAAGTTTAAGAGGCTGTCATACTGTACTATAGGATGTAACCTATGGGTCTTCAATATATTTTATATCTAATATTCTTTTTTACAGAACCCCTATTCACAAAATCGCCACAGCCTGAAGAAATTACTCACAAGACATTGCTCTCAAGTGAAAACACTTTGGCAGATGAGGAAAATTTAACAGTAGTTCTAAATGACAGTAAGATGTTTAATTCAAAAAATATGGACGAAAAGTTCATGAATAAGCGAACTAAATTGGAAAATGTACTTGGATGTATCAAAAATATTAAAACTGATGATAGTAATACTGGTTCATGTAAACATAACGAAGGCAGGATGATCCAGAATAATTACAAAGATATTGATGAAATTAAAAATGATAGTAGACTATCAGAAAGTACA
>LR990064.1:14545209-14576097 GCA_905147135.1 Blastobasis lacticolella | reverse complement strand
TCACGTGCTCACTGTATCCTAACCTAACCTAACCTAACCTAACCTAACCTAACCTAACCTAACCTAACCTAACCTAACCTAACCTAACCTAACCTAACCTAACCTAACCTAACCTAACCTAACCTAACCTAACCTAACCTAACCTAACCTAACCTAACCTAACCTAACCTAACCTAACCTAACCTAACCTAACCTAACCTAACCTACCTAACCTAACCTAACCTAACCTAACCTAACCTAACCTAACCTAACCTAACCTAACCTAACCTAACCTAACCTAACCTAACCTAACCTAACCTAACCTAACCTAACCTAACCTAACCTAACCTAACCTAACCTAACCTAACCTAACCTAACCTAACCTAACCTAACCTAACCTAACCTAACCTAACCTAACCTAACCTAACCTAACCTAACCTAACCTAACCTAACCTAACCTAACCTAACCTAACCTAACCTAACCTAACCTAACCTAACCTAACCTAACCTAACCTAACCTAACCTAACCTAACCTAACCTAACCTAACCTAACCTAACCTAACCTAACCTAACCTAACCTAACCTAACCTAACCTAACCTAACCTAACCTAACCTAACCTAACCTAACCTAACCTAACCTAACCTAACCTAACCTAACCTAACCTAACCTAACCTAACCTAACCTAACCTAACCTAACCTAACCTAACCTAACCTAACCTAACCTAACCTAACCTAACCTAACCTAACCTAACCTAACCTAACCTAACCTAACCTAACCTAACCTAACCTAACCTAACCTAACCTAACCTAACCTAACCTAACCTAACCTAACCTAACCTAACCTAACCTAACCTAACCTAACCTAACCTAACCTAACCTAACCTAACCTAACCTAACCTAACCTAACCTAACCTAACCTAACCTAACCTAACCTAACCTAACCTAACCTAACCTAACCTAACCTAACCTAACCTAACCTAACCTAACCTAACCTAACCTAACCTAACCTAACCTAACCTAACCTAACCTAACCTAACCTAACCTAACCTAACTTAAACTAACCTAACCTAACCTAACCTAACCTAACCTAACCTAACCTAACCTAACCTAACCTAACCTAACCTAACCTAACCTAACCTAACCTAACCTAACCTAACCTAACCTAACCTAACCTAACCTAACCTAACCTAACCTAACCTAACCTAACCTAACCTAACCTAACCTAACCTAACCTAACCTAACCTAACCTAACCTAACCTAACCTAACCTAACCTAACCTAACCTAACCTAACCTAACCTAACCTAACCTAACCTAACCTAACCTAACCTAACCTAACCTAACCTAACCTAACCTAACCTAACCTAACCTAACCTAACCTAACCTAACCTAACCTAACCTAACCTAACCTAACCTAACCTAACCTAACCTAACCTAACCTATCCTAACCTAACCTAACCTAACCTAACCTAACCTAACCTAACCTAACCTAACCTAACCTAACCTAACCTAACCTAACCTAACCTAACCTAACCTAACCTAACCTAACCTAACCTAACCTAACCTAACCTAACCTAACCTAACCTAACCTAACCTAACCTAACCTAACCTAACCTAACCTAACCTAACCTAACCTAACCTAACCTAACCTAACCTAACCTAACCTAACCTAACCTAACCTAACCTAACCTAACCTAACCTAACCTAACCTAACCTAACCTAACCTAACCTAACCTAACCTAACCTAACCTAACCTAACCTAACCTAACCTAACCTAACCTAACCTAACCTAACCTAACCTAACCTAACCTAACCTAACCTAACCTAACCTAACCTAACCTAACCTAACCTAACCTAACCTAACCTAACCTAACCTAACCTAACCTAACCTAACCTAACCTAACCTAACCTAACCTAACCTAACCTAACCTAACCTAACCTAACCTAACCTAACCTAACCTAACCTAACCTAACCTAACCTAACCTAACCTAACCTAACCTAACCTAACCTAACCTAACCTAACCTAACCTAACCTAACCTAACCTAACCTAACCTAACCTAACCTAACCTAACCTAACCTAACCTAACCTAACCTAACCTAACCTAACCTAACCTAACCTAACCTAACCTAACCTAACCTAACCTAACCTAACCTAACCTAACCTAACCTAACCTAACCTAACCTAACCTAACCTAACCTAACCTAACCTAACCTAACCTAACCTAACCTAACCTAACCTAACCTAACCTAACCTAACCTAACCTAACCTAACCTAACCTAACCTAACCTAACCTAACCTAACCTAACCTAACCTAACCTAACCTAACCTAACCTAACCTAACCTAACCTAACCTAACCTAACCTAACCTAACCTAACCTAACCTAACCTAACCTAACCTAACCTAACCTAACCTAACCTAACCTAACCTAACCTTACCTAACCTAACCTAACCTAACCTAACCTAACCTAACCTAACCTAACCTAACCTAACCTAACCTAACCTAACCTAACCTAACCTAACCTAACCTAACCTAACCTAACCTAACCTAACCTAACCTAACCTAACCTAACCTAACCTAACCTAACCTAACCTAACCTAACCTAACCTAACCTAACCTAACCTAACCTAACCTAACCTAACCTAACCTAACCTAACCTAACCTAACCTAACCTAACCTAACCTAACCTAACCTAACCTAACCTAACCTAACCTAACCTAACCTAACCTAACCTAACCTAACCTAACCTAACCTAACCTAACCTAACCTAACCTAACCTAACCTAACCTAACCTAACCTAACCTAACCTAACCTAACCTAACCTAACCTAACCTAACCTAACCTAACCTAACCTAACCTAACCTAACCTAACCTAACCTAACCTAACCTAACCTAACCTAACCTAACCTAACCTAACCTAACCTAACCTAACCTAACCTAACCTAACCTAACCTAACCTAACCTAACCTAACCTAACCTAACCTAACCTAACCTAACCTAACCTAACCTAACCTAACCTAACCTAACCTAACCTAACCTAACCTAACCTAACCTAACCTAACCTAACCTAACCTAACCTAACCTAACCTAACCTAACCTAACCTAACCTAACCTAACCTAACCTAACCTAACCTAACCTAACCTAACCTAACCTAACCTAACCTAACCTAACCTAACCTAACCTAACCTAACCTAACCTAACCTAACCTAACCTAACCTAACCTAACCTAACCTAACCTAACCTAACCTAACCTAACCTAACCTAACCTAACCTAACCTAACCTAACCTAACCTAACCTAACCTAACCTAACCTAACCTAACCTAACCTAACCTAACCTAACCTAACCTAACCTAACCTAACCTAACCTAACCTAACCTAACCTAACCTAACCTAACCTAACCTAACCTAACCTAACCTAACCTAACCTAACCTAACCTAACCTAACCTAACCTAACCTAACCTAACCTAACCTAACCTAACCTAACCTAACCTAACCTAACCTAACCTAACCTAACCTAACCTAACCTAACCTAACCTAACCTAACCTAACCTAACCTAACCTAACCTA
Organism: Blastobasis lacticolella; assembly: GCA_905147135.1. Lineage (NCBI taxonomy): Eukaryota > Metazoa > Arthropoda > Insecta > Lepidoptera > Blastobasidae > Blastobasis > Blastobasis lacticolella. Next base: position 14,572,547 of record LR990064.1, on the reverse strand, counting down.
ACCTAACCTAACCTAACCTAACCTAACCTAACCTAACCTAACCTAACCTAACCTAACCTAACCTAACCTAACCTAACCTAACCTAACCTAACCTAACCTAACCTAACCTAACCTAACCTAACCTAACCTAACCTAACCTAACCTAACTAACCTAACCTAACCTAACCTAACCTAACCTAACCTAACCTAACCTAACCTAACCTAACCTAACCTAACCTAACCTAACCTAACCTAACCTAACCTAACCTAACCAACCTAACCTAACCTAACCTAACCTAACCTAACCTAACCTAACCTAACCTAACCTAACCTAACCTAACCTAACCTAACCTAACCTAACCTAACCTAACCTAACCTAACCTAACCTAACCTAACCTAACCTAACCTAACCTAACCTAACCTAACCTAACCTAACCTAACCTAACCTAACCTAACCTAACCTAACCTAACCTAACCTAACCTAACCTAACCTAACCTAACCTAACCTAACCTAACCTAACCTAACCTAACCTAACCTAACCTAACCTAACCTAACCTAACCTAACCTAACCTAACCTAACCTAACCTAACCTAACCTAACCTAACCTAACCTAACCTAACCTAACCTAACCTAACCTAACCTAACCTAACCTAACCTAACCTAACCTAACCTAACCTAACCTAACCTAACCTAACCTAACCTAACCTAACCTAACCTAACCTAACCTAACCTAACCTAACCTAACCTAACCTAACCTAACCTAACCTAACCTAACCTAACCTAACCTAACCTAACCTAACCTAACCTAACCTAACCTAACCTAACCTAACCTAACCTAACCTAACCTAACCTAACCTAACCTAACCTAACCTAACCTAACCTAACCTAACCTAACCTAACCTAACCTAACCTAACCTAACCTAACCTAACCTAACCTAACCTAACCTAACCTAACCTAACCTAACCTAACCTAACCTAACCTAACCTAACCTAACCTAACCTAACCTAACCTAACCTAACCTAACCTAACCTAACCTAACCTAACCTAACCTAACCTAACCTAACCTAACCTAACCTAACCTAACCTAACCTAACCTAACCTAACCTAACCTAACCTAACCTAACCTAACCTAACCTAACCTAACCTAACCTAACCTAACCTAACCTAACCTAACCTAACCTAACCTAACCTAACCTAACCTAACCTAACCTAACCTAACCTAACCTAACCTAACCTAACCTAACCTAACCTAACCTAACCTAACCTAACCTAACCTTAACCTAACCTAACCTAACCTAACCTAACCTAACCTAACCTAACCTAACCTAACCTAACCTAACCTAACCTAACCTAACCTAACCTAACCTAACCTAACCTAACCTAACCTAACCTAACCTAACCTAACCTAACCTAACCTAACCTAACCTAACCTAACCTAACCTAACCTAACCTAACCTAACCTAACCTAACCTAACCTAACCTAACCTAACCTAACCTAACCTAACCTAACCTAACCTAACCTAACCTAACCTAACCTAACCTAACCTAACCTAACCTAACCTAACCTAACCTAACCTAACCTAACCTAACCTAACCTAACCTAACCTAACCTAACCTAACCTAACCTAACCTAACCTAACCTAACCTAACCTAACCTAACCTAACCTAACCTAACCTAACCTAACCTAACCTAACCTAACCTAACCTAACCTAACCTAACCTAACCTAACCTAACCTAACCTAACCTAACCTAACCTAACCTAACCTAACCTAACCTAACCTAACCTAACCTAACCTAACCTAACCTAACCTAACCTAACCTAACCTAACCTAACCTAACCTAACCTAACCTAACCTAACCTAACCTAACCTAACCTAACCTAACCTAACCTAACCTAACCTAACCTAACCTAACCTAACCTAACCTAACCTAACCTAACCTAACCTAACCTAACCTAACCTAACCTAACCTAACCTAACCTAACCTAACCTAACCTAACCTAACCTAACCTAACCTAACCTAACCTAACCTAACCTAACCTAACCTAACCTAACCTAACCTAACCTAACCTAACCTAACCTAACCTAACCTAACCTAACCTAACCTAACCTAACCTAACCTAACCTAACCTAACCTAACCTAACCTAACCTAACCTAACCTAACCTAACCTAACCTAACCTAACCTAACCTAACCTAACCTAACCTAACCTAACCTAACCTAACCTAACCTAACCTAACCTAACCTAACCTAACCTAACCTAACCTAACCTAACCTAACCTAACCTAACCTAACCTAACCTAACCTAACCTAACCTAACCTAACCTAACCTAACCTAACCTAACCTAACCTAACCTAACCTAACCTAACCTAACCTAACCTAACCTAACCTAACCTAACCTAACCTAACCTAACCTAACCTAACCTAACCTAACCTAACCTAACCTAACCTAACCTAACCTAACCTAACCTAACCTAACCTAACCTAACCTAACCTAACCTAACCTAACCTAACCTAACCTAACCTGACCTAACCTAACCTAACCTAACCTAACCTAACCTAACCTAACCTAACCTAACCTAACCTAACCTAACCTAACCTAACCTAACCTAACCTAACCTAACCTAACCTAACCTAACCTAACCTAACCTAACCTAACCTAACCTAACCTAACCTAACCTAACCTAACCTAACCTAACCTAACCTAACCTAACCTAACCTAACCTAACCTAACCTAACCTAACCTAACCTAACCTAACCTAACCTAACCTAACCTAACCTAACCTAACCTAACCTAACCTAACCTAACCTAACCTAACCTAACCTAACCTAACCTAACCTAACCTAACCTAACCTAACCTAACCTAACCTAACCTAACCTAACCTAACCTAACCTAACCTAACCTAACCTAACCTAACCTAACCTAACCTAACCTAACCTAACCTAACCTAACCTAACCTAACCTAACCTAACCTAACCTAACCTAACCTAACCTAACCTAACCTAACCTAACCTAACCTAACCTAACCTAACCTAACCTAACCTAACCTAACCTAACCTAACCTAACCTAACCTAACCTAACCTAACCTAACCTAACCTAACCTAACCTAACCTAACCTAACCTAACCTAACCTAACCTAACCTAACCTAACCTAACCTAACCTAACCTAACCTAACCTAACCTAACCTAACCTAACCTAACCTAACCTAACCTAACCTAACCTAACCTAACCTAACCTAACCTAACCTAACCTAACCTAACCTAACCTAACCTAACCTAACCTAACCTAACCTAACCTAACCTAACCTAACCTAACCTAACCTAACCTAACCTAACCTAACCTAACCTAACCTAACCTAACCTAACCTAACCTAACCTAACCTAACCTAACCTAACCTAACCTAACCTAACCTAACCTAACCTAACCTAACCTAACCTAACCTAACCTAACCTAACCTAACCTAACCTAACCTAACCTAACCTAACCTAACCTAACCTAACCTAACCTAACCTAACCTAACCTAACCTAACCTAACCTAACCTAACCTAACCTAACCTAACCTAACCTAACCTAACCTAACCTAACCTAACCTAACCTAACCTAACCTAACCTAACCTAACCTAACCTAACCTAACCTAACCTAACCTAACCTAACCTAACCTAACCTAACCTAACCTAACCTAACCTAACCTAACCTAACCTAACCTAACCTAACCTAACCTAACCTAACCTAACCTAACCTAACCTAACCTAACCTAACCTAACCTAACCTAACCTAACCTAACCTAACCTAACCTAACCTAACCTAACCTAACCTAACCTAACCTAACCTAACCTAACCTAACCTAACCTAACCTAACCTAACCTAACCTAACCTAACCTAACCTAACCTAACCTAACCTAACCTAACCTAACCTAACCTAACCTAACCAGTAGCGTGCCACCCTCTGACGCGTAAGCAGCAAATTCGAAGTAGCTCCTGCTTAAAAAATACGCCAAAGTGTCAATTCTCGTCCGATTTATATGAAAAAAGTGTTATCGAGTGTGGTTTTGAGCACCCCTGGTGGTGAAGTGTTCAGCAAGTTCTTTGGACTGCAGTGGGTGACAAAATAAGTGACAAACCTCTTTTGAGGTTACTTTTTTTACATGTGTTTTATGCTTAATCACCTGTACCGAAACATTTTGGTTGATAACCTATCACGTTTTTCGACGGTCGTGTTGGCATCTTGCCGCCCTACAAATTGACAATATCAGATTTGAAATCGGACCACGGGTCTTCGAGTAAACCTGAAAAAAACAAAAACCGCATTGCCCTGAAAACCGAAACCAACGAAGATAGGAGCCTGAGAATTTGGACAGTTACGCAGCAAGTAATTTTAAGTATTTTTAAGTTATCATTAGATTTTTATCACTTTTAGTTTTTCAATTAAAAACTTTTAAAGTTTCAAACTTTGCACTGTTATAACTCACAACATTATAATTTTTTTGAAGAAATTCAACTGCTATATTTTGCGCGCTCACCAGCAGTACAGATCTTATCAGATTTATCTTTTTTGACTGAAAATTGTTGTTGTGACAATTGTGTTTGTGAAATTTTCAGAAACTTAAAATATCTTTTTAATTTTAATTAATTTTGAAAAAGTTTTTAGTTATTACAGTAGAACTTACGTTTCCATAAATTGTAAAATTTTTTGCAAGATTTTTCGACCATTGGTTCCCGAGATATTGATTTTTGAGTGTATTTTGCAAATAAATCCAAAACAAATAGTAAAATTACATTTTTGACACTAGAAATAGCTTTTATAACCTATTCCTGATTAGTTTAAGCCCAAACAGTGGTGATATATCTATTAATACCACGTTCTTCATCCTTTTCGGCCATTTTAAATTTTTACTTCAAATTTTTAACCTTAAATATCTCGAGAACCCTTGGAGCTATAGAGTTGCGGTTTTCCTTGCTGGCACGGGCGACCTGAAAATTACAGGATAAATTACTTTTCAGGCGGTTTTAAGCGCAAAAATTTTTTCTGTCTGAAGGCGGTTTCAGGAGGTAGAAAAGATCAAGCTGAGCTGCCCACAAAAAACTAGAAGTCTTTACGACTTATAGTTCCGGAGATAATAGCTTCGAAATCCAACTTTTGACAGTTCGGTGGCCATCTTGGAAATCTTCAGACCCTTGTAAGTCAGCAACCAACCATCGTAGCGACTCGGGGGTTTTTGTGCAGGGTTTGGGAGATCCCCCCCTACCCCCCCCTTACACTTGCATAGGGTTTGGAGATCACCAAAATTTGCATTCCTGAAACCACCTTTGCCCTATAGTATAGGTAGAGCCGGTCTGCCCTTTCCAAGTCCGGGGTTTCTGCGACCCTCAGAAGCGGAGTTATAGGGGTCCAAAGTACCACTTTGACAGTTCTGACGCCATTTTGGAAAATTTACATTTTGAATAGCTCCGCAACGGGAGGTCGTGGAGAGTCGGGGTTTGGATTGTTGGCATTGGTTTGGTATTCTCTAGGCGACCAAAAATTTTTCAGGCACTTTCAGGACCTGAAAATTTTCAGGCCTGAAAAGTGTACCATTGGGTGGAACTCAGCGAGCCCTTTCAGACGAGACCAAGGACGAGGATCTGGGGCTAGCGGTTGCCGAGATATCCTGGGTTTTGTTTTTCTTCAAAGCCAAATCAGTTTTCTTCAAAACGGAATATCTCGGGAACCCATTGGGCCAATTACCCCTTGTTTGGGTTCGTTGAGAAGGGCTTGAGGAGCGCTACAACTTTAGACCTATATAGGGACTCTATGTAGAGTCGCTGTAGAGTTCGGCCATAACATCTTAAATTGACCAACCCTAACCTCATATTTTTCACGACTGAGGTTAACTGACTGTTCTTGAGACTGTTCAAGTGGAACACTTATTCCGAACTCTACAGAGAAACAATAAATGAAAGAAAACTCTTCCTTGGGGTTTTTCTGTTAACTATTACGTAAATTAGACAGTTAAGTAACATTAAGACGATACATTGTATACTATTGTGTACATTGGACTAGGATTAGACGTATCTAAACTTATTTTAAGATACCTACTCTTGTTGACATCAATTTACATTAGGTTAAGTTTCGTTAATTGACGAGTACCGCTACTTTATACAAAGCGGTATCAACTTAATCGTCAAAATGCATCGGACCCCGGTTAGCAGAACGCAAAAACCGACGACAGGCGCAGGCGCCAGCACATTATCACCGACGCCCGATACCCCTCTAGATTCGCAAGGTAATAAAATATCCACGTTCCGTAGAGCGAACAACATATTAGATAAAGCGAGAGCGCAGCTAAATCTATCAGGCAACATAAAAACAACAATAAAACTATCACTTGAAAAATGCTTAAGACAACTGTATGAAATGATCCTCGAAATAGCCGACGAAAAAATTGATCTACTTGACGAAATTGAAAATTTAAAAGAAAATCTAAAAGAAAAAGAAGCAGAACTTCTAGGAAAACCAGGTGAAGAGGAGTTTAAAGATGAAGTAAGGAGACAATGCCAAATAACCGAAGAAACCAGGAGGGAAGTGGAGGACATGAAAGAAAATATCATAAGCATCAAACAGAATCAAGAAAAAATGATGGAAGAACTAAGAGCAGGGATAGGAACGATAGCAGCAAAGGACACACCCTCATATGCAGACATCCTCGCGGGCAGGGGAATAAAACATGCATCGCCCAGTCACTCGGTGATCGTTTCTTCAACTGAGGACCAAGACACAAGCGAGGACGTACTTATAAAAATAAGAAAAGTCGTGGACGCTAGGGAGGGGGGAGTTCACGTAGACAAAGTTAGAAAAGCGAAGAACCAAAAAGTGATACTCAGCTGCCAGACTCAGGACGAGCTCGAAAAATTAACAGAGAAGTTGAAAGAATCAGACCAATTAAACACACAGAAAGCGGTAAACAAGGACCCACTGGTCATTGTTAGAGACGTACTTTCATATAATACAGATGAAGCAATAATAGAGGCGCTCCGAAAGCAAAATGAGAAGCTGCTTGGTAACATCCCCGAACAGGACTACAGGGCGGCGGTGCGGTACAGGCGTCGTGCAAGGAACCCACATGAAAGCCATGTGGTCCTTCAGGTATCACCCAAGGTACATTCGCGTCTGACAGGGGCGGGCGCGGTCTACATCGACCTCCAAAAGAGGGCAGTGTACGACCAAACACCGCTGATCCAGTGCACGAAATGCCTTGGGTTCGGACACGGCAAAAAATACTGCACCCAAACTGAGGACCTGTGCAGTCACTGTGCAGGGCTACATCTGAGGGCACAATGCCCGGAGTATAAGATGGGTGAAAAGCCAACGTGCCGTAACTGTAGCCAAGCAAAGCTAGACAACGTGGAACACAATGCGTTTGACCAACAGTGTCCAATTAAAAGAAAGTGGGATGCGATCGCAAGGTCATCGGTGGCATATTGTTAATGCAGCAGGCGTCATGATCGTTATGTGTATTAAACTACTTTTAGAATATAAATTAGAATATAAGCGCAAAGGATACAATTGTTTCTCCTCAAACTTCAAACACGATAAATGTGACAAGCACAACAATGGTCAGGCTTGCGCCTGTGAATCGACAGCAGCAGTAATAACCGTTCTTTGGAGAAACAAGTATCTGTTCCTGAAGGTAATAGTGCTTAAAGGTGATAATGACTGCCGCTGCCGAGACACAAAAACTGTAGAAAATAAGAAAATAGATGTATAAGAAAAATATGTAATAGTATATTTGAGTATATACAACATTAACATATAAAACCACGTGAACAACAGAAATATGATAGTATAAAACCCTAGCGTAAGAACACCCATTGTTAAACAAGATAAAAAAAAAAAAAGAAAAAAAAAACATAAAAAAAAGAAAAAAAAAAAAAATTATAATAATCATAATAAAAAAAAAAAAAAAAAAAAAAAAAAACCTATAGCATAAGACATTCCTGTATAAACTATATATATCGGTAGAGTAACTTCTATACTGTCGAAATAGACGACGTACTGTAGCAATACCACAGAACGAATAAAGGTAAACACATAAGAAAACGTAATAAAGAACATTAGGTGGAGAAGAGGAGAAACAATTGTGTAATAGTTTTCAATTTAACATTTATTATCAAAGTCCCGGCATTCAGGCTGGGGTCCAAGTCCGAGACCTAATAAAAAGGTCTCAATTAAATAAAAAAAAAAAAAAAAAAAAAAAACCTAACCTAACCTAACCTAACCTAACCTAACCTAACCTAACCTAGCCTAGCCTAGCCTAGCCTAGCCTAGCCTAGCCTAGCCTAGCCTAGCCTAGCCTAGCCTAGCCTAGCCTAGCCTAGCCTAGCCTAGCCTAGCCTAGCCTAGCCTAGCCTAGCCTAGCCTAGCCTAGCCTAGCCTAGCCTAGCCTAGCCTAGCCTAGCCTAGCCTAGCCTAGCCTAGCCTAGCCTAGCCTAGCCTAGCCTAGCCTAGCCTAGCCTAGCCTAGCCTAGCCTAGCCTAGCCTAGCCTAGCCTAGCCTAGCCTAGCCTAGCCTAGCCTAGCCTAGCCTAGCCTAGCCTAGCCTAGCCTAGCCTAGCCTAGCCTAGCCTAGCCTAGCCTAGCCTAGCCTAGCCTAGCCTAGCCTAGCCTAGCCTAGCCTAGCCTAGCCTAGCCTAGCCTAGCCTAGCCTAGCCTAGCCTAGCCTAGCCTAGCCTAGCCTAGCCTAGCCTAGCCTAGCCTAGCCTAGCCTACCCTAGCCTAGCCTAGCCTAGCCTAGCCTAGCCTAGCCTAGCCTAGCCTAGCCTAGCCTAGCCTAGCCTAGCCTAGCCTAGCCTAGCCTAGCCTAGCCTAGCCTAGCCTAGCCTAGCCTAGCCTAGCCTAGCCTAACCTAGCCTAACCTAACCTAACCTAACCTAACCTAACCTAACCTAACCTAACCTAACCTAACCTAACCGCAAGAGCTTGTGCAGGAAGGAATCAGTAGGAAGGTGTGTGGGGCTCTGATACAAGAGCCGTATGTGAATGCGGACGGTAGAATTAGGGCCTTTCCGGGAATAAGAACTTACCAGACACTTCGGGGTGGAGGGGGACCAGTCAAAGCGGCAATACTAATATTCGACGACGAAACTAAAGTATGTGAGGATACAATGCTGACAACAGAAAACATCGCAGTTGTTACGCTTCAATCGTCGTCAAGGTTGCTATTACTGGTCTCCGTCTACTTCGAAGAAGATAGACCCCTGGAGCCATACCTAAGCCACGTACAGAAGATTTATGACAAATATGGGACAGCCCAATTATTAATAGGAGGCGATGTCAACGCATGGAGTACGTGGTGGGGTAGCAGCTCGGAAAACCATCGAGGGCAGGAACTGGCCTCATTTCTGGATGAGCTTGACCTACAAATCCTAAATGAAGGGGACGAGCCCACATTCGAGACCATCAGAGGAGGTAAACTCTACAGAAGTAGGGTCGATGTAACCGCATGTAATATGGAATTGCTGCGGAACATTGAAAACTGGAGAGTTGACAAGGACATCACAAGCTCTGATCATAACGCAGTCACATTTGACGTTCAATTCACAAAAATAGACCAGAAAAAACAGCAGACCACCAGAATTTATAACACAAAAAAAGCGAAATGGGATATTTTTAGGAAAGCACTTAAGAACAACTTGGCACAAAACAATGTAACTACAGGTACGATAAACAAAGCTGAGACAAAAGAACAACTGGAAGAAATAGTGGAAATATATGTGAGGACAATAAAGGAAGCATGCGATGAACACATACCTAAAAAAACACAAAAACCAAAAAAATACTGTGTACCCTGGTGGTCAGATGAACTACAGAAACTAAAGAAAGACATGACAACAAAAAAGAGAAGGATAAGGAACGCAGCACAAAGTAGAAGGAAATACGTAATTGAAACTTACCTTACAGCCAAGAAAAAATATGAAGAAGCCTCCGATGTAGCCCGAACGACCAGCTGGAAGGAATTCTGCAACAAACAAGAGAAAGAGAGCTTGTGGGATGGGATATATCGAGTTATAAACAAATCACGAAAATGGGCGGACGATACCATGTTGGTGAGCAACGGAAAACTGCTGGGGCCTAAGGAATCTGCAGAAGTGTTAGCAAAAACCTTCTACCCGGCTGACAATGAGAAAGAGGATATACCGGACCAAGCCAGACTAAGGGCAGAAGTTGAAACATACGTCTGCAAAGAGGGCGGTGGGGATCCGTTGTTCACCAAAGCAGAAATAAAAAACGTAATAAAAACATTTAATCCTAAAAAAGCCCCTGGACCCGATGGCTTCACAGCAGATATCTGCACAGAAGCCATTGGAGTGAACCTCGATATATTCCATGCCATAAGCAACAAGTGTTTGCAACTGGGTTATTTTCCGAAATTGTGGAAGACAGCGTCGGTCATTATACTGAGGAAACCCGGAAAGTCGGACTACACGCAGGCAAAATCATATCGCCCAATAGGTCTTCTCCCAATCCTGGGAAAGATCCTAGAGAAGATGCTGGTGCTGCGGCTGAGATGGCATATGCTTCCCAAGTCCAGTAAAAGGCAGTATGGGTTCACGCCGCAAAAAAGCACAGAGGATGCCCTATATGACCTGATGAATCACGTCAAAGAGAGGGTCAAAAAGAAAGATCTAGTAGCCCTAGTTTCCTTGGACATCGAAGGAGCTTTCGATAGTGCATGGTGGCCGGCGATAAAGCACCAACTGTTTAGGAAGAAGTGTCCTCCAAATCTGATGAGGATGATTTACAGTTATTTGGAAGACAGGAGGGTGAAAGTGGGCTACGCTGGAGAAACTTGCGAAGTTTCAAACAGTAAAGGATGTGTCCAGGGTTCCATAGCGGGGCCAACATTCTGGAACCTGCTGCTTGATCCGCTGTTGGAGATGCTGGAGGGACGAGAAAACATATACGCCCAAGCTTTCGCCGATGACGTGGTGGTGGTGATCTCTGGTAAGGATGCTGAGACTGTGCAGCGTGACTCATGCAAAATTTTAGACGAAATTAACAGCTGGGGAATCCAAAATAAATTAAAGTTTGCAGCCCATAAAACTAACCTAATGATAATCACAAAGAAACTAAAATATGAGGAACCGGACATAAGAATGGGGGGGGGTTAAAATTGACGCAGTTAATGAAATCAAATTACTAGGGCTGATAATTGACAATAAATTGACGTTCAGTAGTCACGTTGCACAGGTCTCCAAGAAAGCAACCAACATCTACAAACAGCTGGCGAAAACGGCGAAAGTTTCATGGGGACTAAATCCCGAGATCATAAGGACCATCTACATGGCAGTCATTGAACCCATAGTTCTGTACGCCTCCAGTGTTTGGGCTCCGGCAGTGGAGAAGATATCCATCAGGAAGCAACTGGATGCAGTCCAACGAGGTTTTGCTCAAAAAATATGCAAGGCTTACCGTACAGTATCACTCAACGCGGCACTGGTCCTGGCCGGGCTTTTGCCACTGGATCTACGGATTGTCGAAGCTGCCGCCCTGTATAGGGCCAAGCGGGGAGAATCAATACAGATGCTGCCTTCGGATAGGGAGATTGAGATGAAAGTGAGTCCCCTAAGAGCACCTCATCCCTCTGAAAAAGGCGACATAGGTTACACTTGTCTAACAAACATAGACAACCTAAATATTGACGAAGGGGAACTATGTATATATACCGACGGCAGCAAGATAGAAGGTAAGGTGGGCGCTGCAGTGTCGTGTTGGAAAAATGGAACTGAGACGGGAAAGGCAAAACTTAAACTGGAAGGGTATTGCTCGGTATTCCAGGCGGAGCTTTTGGCCTTAGATAAAGCCGTTAACATGGCCAAATTAAGTAAAGCCCAAAAAATTAAAATATTGAGCGACTCGAGGTCAGCCCTGGACTTGCTGAGCAGCAGAATTGACACCCACCCCTTAGTGTGCCGAATAAAGGAGAACCTATCAGAAGTCACCAAACTAAACAAAACCATAGAAATATTTTGGGTTAAAGCACACATCGGCATCGAAGGGAACGAACGAGCAGATCAGCTGGCAAAGGAGGCCGCCCTATACAAAAAAACAGCTGCGGACTATTGTAAATATCCCATTTCTTTCGCAAAGAGAACATTAAGAGAGAATTCATTACAAAAATGGCAGGAGCGGTATGAGAACGGCACCACAGCATCCGTGACGAAACTATTTTTCCCCAATATACGGACAGCCTACAAAATTATACAGTCAGTTAAAATAAACAAAATACTACCACAAATCTTAACGGGTCACGGTGGTTTCTCCGCCTATCTCCACAGGTTTAAATGTAAAGACAACCCGGCTTGCGTCTGTGACCCGACAGTAGAAGAAACAATCACGCATCTAATTGTGGAGTGCCCCAAGTATACCTTGAGGAGATACAACTTCGAGATGAGATATGGCGTAACAATTGCTGCGCCGGGTCTCGACCTGGTGGTGTCAAACAGAGTGACAAGAGCAGCATTTCTAGACTTCTGCTGTCGGATCGCAGAGGATGCTATACAAAGAAATAAATAGGTTAAGAAAATTATGTTTAAAGTGTATTTTGTATAATATACCATGTAACATACAAAAGATAGATTAAGAAATTAAGAATAAAAAATAAGAGAAAAAAAAAAAAAAAAGCAAAGCCACGCAAACTGGTAAAAAAAAAAAAAAAAAAAAAACCTAAGTATACTCATAAAATATATATATACAAAGGTAATACAAATAAGTAGCATAAGATAAAACAGTAATTAGATATAAGAGGTAAAGGTAGACTAAGAAATAAGGAACGAAAAGGAAATTCGAGAGATAAGCGGAGAAACCACAAACCTAATCAAAAAGTAACTAAAGTAAAAAAAAAAAAATTAAACATATTACCAAAAGCATCGACCGCCAAGTCGATGGTGAAAGTAGCATGGCAGGTAGAAGGTTTTAGTCGGTAAGAGTCCGGCACTACCTGGGTCCTCCGTTCCCAGGTGTCCATGAGGATTTCCCCTACCTGCCTAATCAAAAAAAAAAAAAAAAAAAAAAACCTAACCTAACCTAACCTAACCCAACCCAACCGAACCGAACCGAACCGAACCGAACCGAACCGAACCGAACCGAACCGAACCGAACCGAACCGAACCGAACCGAACCGAACCGAACCCAACCCAACCCAACCCAACCTAACCTAACCTAACCTAACCAAACCCAACCCAACCTAACCTAACCCAGTTGCGTGCCTCCCCTTGCCGCGAGAGCATCATTTTGTACAGTGCTCCCCATTTAAAATTCCGCTGTGACGGCAATCTTAGTCCGATCAAAGAAAGCTCAGTGTTAAACGGTGCGGAAAAGTGACCTTCTTACAGTGGTGAAGTGCATTTGCTCAATTTGGATCGCAGTGAGTGAGGAAAGAGAGGAAACCCTCAATTTTGAGGTTATGTTTTGGCGTGAAAACGTTAGAAGTTGAATAACTCACGATTCAATTTACCGATTTCCTCAGAATTTTCACCATCGTGTAAAGGAATTTAAGGACGTACGGAAGGAAGTTTTTCCGGCATTTTCCGGCTTACCCCCTGGCCGGAAAATTGAGAAAAACAAACACCGCGTGGATTAGAAATCACTGAAGGAGTCACCGCAGAAAATTTTAATCAAGCAAATTTGTTAAGAGGAGCAAATGAAGACCTCTGGACCTGGATCCAGAATTTTTCAACATTATTAGGATAAGTTATAGCTTTTTATATTTTGAAACTTTGTACTACCGTAACTATTAAACAAAGGCGAAATTCAAAATTCCGCTTGAGGAATCTGTTGCGCGCTCGTTCAATTTACAGGATTTTAAAAGCTTATATTTTTGGGACTTAAAACAAAGGAAATATTTACATTCCAGTGAATTTTCCTGTAAACTTTTGATATTTTCAATTTATTCAAAAAGCGTTCAGCAAATTTTTCCAAATTTTACTGTGCTAGGTCCGCCTCATATTTATACATTTTTTGAGATATTTTTCATAATTTTAGCGGTTGTGGTTAAAGAGATATTTATTTTTAAGTAAATTATTCAAATTAATCATCAAATAATAGTAAATTTCGATTTTTGACAACGTAAATAGGTTATCAGTAAATAGTTTTCAGGCCTGAAAAATTTTTCAGCCTGACGGCATTTTCAGGAGGTGCAGGAGGTCAAGCCGAGCTGTACGCCCAAAACCCCGTGTCTCTACGACCACTGGGGGCCAAGCTATTCAGCTCTAAAGTCACCATCTGACAGCTAGGCAGCCATTTTGAATTTCTTCAAGCCCCCATAACTCTACAAATAACAACGGTAGAGAATTGCGGTTTTCTGCAAAAGGGTTGGGAGATCACCCCCCACCTGCCCCCCCTACTTTCAGAGAGTTTGGAGACTTTCAAATTCGGGCCTCCTGAAAGTGCTTTCAGACCATAGTATAGGTCAAACCAACCTGCCCAAAAGAAACCCGGTGTCTTTGCGACCACCTGGAGCGGAGTTACAAGCGGTCAAAGTCTGACTTTGACAGCTGATCCGCCATCTTGAATATTTTCAAAGGCGGTTATCTCCGCAACGGGGTGTCGTAGAGAGTTGGCTCTTTGACTGTAATAACGGGCAGAGAGTCCTCTACAAGACCGCATTATTTTCAGGCGTTTTCAGGGCCTCAGATTTTTCAGGCCTGAAAAACGCTCCAGTCGATAGAACTCGCCGGGGCCTTTCGGACGAGACCAGGCGGGCCGTCTTGGGACCAGTGGTTGCCGAGATATCAAGGATTATAACTTTTTATATAAGAAAAAGTGGAATATATAAGTCAGATTATCTCGTACACCCTTGGGACTAACTGCCCCGAGTTTGGGCTTGACTGAAAGGGCTCGAGGAGAGCTATTCTTTAAAAAACAAGTGGTGACTCTACGTAGAGCCAATATAGAGATCGGCCACAATCTTTCTTTTTGACCAAACCTATCCTAGTATTTTAACATAGTAGCTAAATTTGACCACTTCTGAGGCCGCTCAAGAAGTAAACTAAGTTCCAACTCTACGTAGAGTCTTCAAAACGAAGACTAAGTTTAGTCTGTTTTTATATTGACTATCTATAATCTTAGGTTAAGCTATCTGACTATATAAGACCTTATACACCTTATATATATTCTATATACTTATTACGCTACATAGTCTCTAAGTAAAATGAGAAGGACACCCCCGCCGGGCAAAATGCAGGCAAACAGGACTTCTGGCGCAGGCACCAGTAAGGACGACGGCCCTCCCACGGCCCACATCCACACGACTACCCCCCAATTCAAGGCGAACCCTATGGTGGAGGCGTCGCGCATCAAGGACGAGATTAAGGCCCAGTTGGACATGTCAGGGAACATGAAAACAGTTATAAAAGAGAGGGTCCTTAAACATGTTAAAGAGATGTATGACCTTATCATCCGGATCTACGCCAAGAACGCCGACCTGGAAAAAAGGCTCGCCGACCAAGCACAGTCCGAGACCGAGGCTCTTCACCGAGAACTCAAAGAGTTCTTGGCGCATACTAAGACCAAGGAGGATGAGCTCAACGAAAACTTTGACCATATCAAAGGTAAGATCAAAATGGTGAGAATGAACCAGGAAAAAATTTGGGAACAGATATCAACAAAGGAAGAATTAGAACTTGGCGAAATCAAAGAGAATCTAAGGGGTCTAGCGGATGGACAGGAAAGAATTCTTGAGGAGATGAAGGAAGTGAAGGAGGGGAACGAGAAAGAAGGCAACATCGAGGAAGTGAAAGAAAGGCTTCAAGAAATCATAGTAAATCAAGAGAAAGTTATAGGAACAGGAAAGCATGAGATGCCTTCCTATGCAGAAATCCTTTCAGGCAGAGAAAGAAAACTGAAACCTCCCAAACACTCGGTTATTGTGTCCTCAACCGAGGAAGAAGACACGAGTGAGGAAGTCCTCTCAAAGATCAGACAAGTCGTGGACGCCAGAGAGGGGGGCGTCCACGTCGATAAAGTCAGAAAGGCGAAAAACTCGAAAGTAATTCTTAGCTGCCAAACAGAGGGTGAACTCGAAAAACTCACTAAGAAGCTTAAGGAGTCAGACCACCTACAGACCCAAAAAGCTATAAACAAAGACCCATTAGTGATAGTAAGAGACGTGCTCACTTATAATACTGATGAGGCTATCGTCGAAGCAATAAGGAAGCAGAATGGGAAGTTGTTTGGAAGTATCCCGGAGCAAGAGTATAGGGTGGCAGTAAAATACAGACGCCGCGCAAGGAATCTACACGAGAACCATGTGGTACTACAAGTGTCACCCAAGGTACA
The DNA here is from genome assembly GCA_905147135.1 of Blastobasis lacticolella. Classification (NCBI taxonomy): domain Eukaryota; kingdom Metazoa; phylum Arthropoda; class Insecta; order Lepidoptera; family Blastobasidae; genus Blastobasis; species Blastobasis lacticolella. Next base: position 14,556,246 of record LR990064.1, on the reverse strand, counting down.
TTCGTGCCTGACCACGGCGGGGGCTGTATACATCGACCTCCAAAAGAGGGTGGTGTACGATCAGTCACCGTTGATTCAGTGCACGAAGTGCCTTGGGTTTGGGCACGGTAAAAGACATTGTACACAGACAGAAAGCCTGTGTAGCCACTGCGCAGGACCCCACCTGAGAGCGGCTTGCCCTGAATATAAAATAGGGGAAACCCCAACGTGCAGAAATTGTAACGTAGCCAAGCTAGAAAAGTATGACCACAATGCATTCGACATGGTATGCCCTATAAAACGAAAATGGGACGAAATAGCGAGATCCTCAGTGGCATACCATTGTTAATAGAGGAGGGCCGACAAGACAAAAAATTAGATAAGGGGCTTAACCCAAAACATGTAGTTAAAATTAAGTTAAGAAAAAACAATTACAATATAGATTTCCCGACTGATCCTTGCATAACATCCCGGTCGGACTTGCAGTCGCTTATAAAGGAAAATATGCGTGCGGTAATGAAGGATTTTTGTGACGAATTGAAAAACAACCTTAACGCACAAATGCGCGAATTTAGGGAGGAGATAAATAGCTTCAGGGAGTCAATAAAGTTCATGAATGACTGCTTTGAAGGACTCAAAACTGAAGTTTCTTCATATAAAGGAATAGTGGATTCTATTACGAACGAAAATGAATATTTACGTGACAAAGTAGCAGATATCTCCGAGCGTTTCAATCGAATGGAACAGATGTCCAGGGCCTCAAACTTCGAAATGCAGTGTGTTCCAGAACACAAAACGGAAAATCTCATTTCTGTTGTCAAGCAATTAGGGAAAACGGTGGATTGCCCTATCTCTGATAATGAGATATTCTACTGCTCACGGATCGCTAAAAAGAACCCTATTAGCACGAGACCCCGGACAATATTGGTGAAGTTATCCTGCCCTCGTCTTCGAGACAATCTCTTGGCCGCTACAATCAAATACAACAAAGGACACCCTAAAGAGAAGCTGCACTCGGGACACCTTGGTTATGGAGATTCCGAGAATAAAAAATCGCCTGTCTACATAGTGGAGAACCTATCTTCAGAGTACAAGAATCTTCATGCAGCAGCCCGACTTAGGGGAAAGGAACTCGAGTACAAGTTTGTCTGGGTACGTGGCGGACGCATTTACATGCGTAAGACAGATGACTCGGAATATGTGTTTGTGCGAAACTTGGAGACGCTCGAAAAGCTTAATTGATTTTATTATAGGTTCGCGCTTGTGTTAATTGTTTTCTGTTAGCGTTCAATTTATCTATTTATTACCAGAATGTTAGAGGTTTGCGTACCAAAACTGTAGAATTTTACAAAAATGTTTTATGTTGTGACTATGATTTGATTGTTCTTTGCGAGACTTGGTTAAATGCTTCTCTATTTGACTCTGAACTGTTTTGTGACCGATACGAGGTTTATAGGAGGGATAGAGAGACCTGTGGGTTTAATTATAATAAGTCTGGTGGCGGTGTACTTATCGCTGTATCTAAGCGCTTGGTATCAATAAGACTATCACACTATGAGAGTAAGTGTGAAGATCTATGGGTAGCTGTTGAGATAAATAATAAAAGTCAAAAAGAAAGAATTTATGTCTGTGCCTTGTACGTACCGCCGCCAGTACAGACTCATGTATTGGATACATATTTTGATAACACAAATCGACTGTTGGAGGACTCTAAAAATACAATTATTGTGGGCGATTTTAATATGAGCCACATATCTTGGCTTCAAGTAAGAGATCCTTCGAAGGACTCACTACATACCTCAAAACTCTTTGATTTTATGGCTTTAAATAACTTAAACCAGTACAATAATGTACCTAATCATCAAAATAAAATTCTTGACCTCATTTTATCTAACATGACCATTACGAATGTGGCTATCAGTAATTATACTCTGAGCAATATAGATCCATATCATCCTCCATTAGAAGTTTGTATTCCCTATAATCGCTCAAGTAATTTTCTCGAAAACGCAAACTCAGAAAAATATTGTTTTTACAAAGCCGACTTTGACAAGATAACTTCTTATCTAGCCCATGTGCAATGGGAAAAAGAATTATGTTCATACAAAGATGTTAATGAAATGGTGAATAACTTTTACGTTTTAATCACTCAAGCTATCACTAAATTTGTCCCTAAAGGTAAGCGTTTGACAAGTAACAATTATCCTATTTGGTATACAAATGAACTTAAACGATTACTCAGGGAGAAAGATAAATATAGGAGGCGGTTTAAGGTTTATGGTAACCAGTTGGATAAAATTAGCTTTGACATTCTTAAGAACAGGTGCATAAGTGTTACAAAAGTGTGTTATAAAAATTACATTAGCAGAGTAGAGGACAATTTGTTAAAGAATTCAAAATACTTCTGGACTTTTTTGAAGGATAAAAGACGTAATTGTAGTAACTTCCCCGCGGCGATGCATTATAAAGATACCCGGGCCTTGGATGGAGTCAGCGTTTGTAATCTTTTCTCGTCTTATTTTTCCTCAGTATACAAACCGCAATGTTGCTCTTTGAGCTCTACCGTAGATGAACATTCTCTCCCATCAAACCTGATCTCAAACGTGCGATTTAGTAGCGATCAGGTGTTAAAAGCTTTAAAAAGACTTGATAAAACTAAAGGAGCTGGCCCTGATGGCATACCTCCCCAGTTTGTCATTCCATGTGCTGAGCAGTTGTGTTTGCCGCTCTCAATAATCTTTAATCATTCCCTTGCCACAGGCGTCTTTCCAACCAAATGGAAAGAAGCGCGGATTGTGCCCATATTTAAGTCTGGTGACCGGGCTGACGTCGGAAATTATAGACCGATTTCTATTTTATCCACATTTTCTAAAGTCTTCGAGTCGTTAGTTTGTCCTATAATTTCTTGGCAAATAAAACATATTATTTCACCTTTCCAGTTTGGCTTCATGAAGGCTCGCTCCACCACGACTAATTTGGCTTGTTTCATTGATTATGTCTCGGAAGCGGTCGATTCTCGAATAGCAGTTGACACTGTCTACACAGACTTTAGTAAAGCTTTCGACACAGTTGACCACGGATTATTACTAAACAAACTTTCCTGTTGTGGCTTTACTGGTGCCTTTCTTGCGTGGTGTGCTTCTTATCTTTCGGATCGCCGATCAAGTGTTGTTGCCAGTGGCTTCTGCTCTAACATTCCATCCTTTGCCTCATCAGGTGTTCCCCAGGGATCTCATATTGGACCTATTTTCTTTAACATTTTCATAAACGATGTTGTCAAGGAATTTAAGCACTCTGCTTATTTTCTTTATGCGGATGATTTGAAATTGGCTAAAGCCATAAATTCTCCTGATGACGCTGCTTTGCTCCAAGAAGACCTTAACCACCTATCTGATTGGTGTGAGAGAAATAGCATGTCATTGAATATATCCAAATGTAAACACATGAGATTTACTAAGAGTACTTCTTCCAACAGCATTAAATACACAATAAAGGATCAGCCGCTGGAGACAGTTGACTCTATTCGTGACCTAGGGGTTGTTTTGGACACGAAACTACGGTTTCATCTGCATATCGATAAAGTAGTTACGAGGGGGTTTAAAATGTTAGGTTTTGTTATAAGAAACAGTAAGGAGTTCCAAAAACCTAAAACAAAAATTGCTGTGTTCAATGCCCTTGTCCGCTCGGGCCTTGAGTACTGCAGTCAAATTTGGTCTCCTTTCTACGAAGTGCATGTGAAGCGCCTTGAAGGAGTACAAAGACGATTCTTGTGGCATCTCAGTTATCAACACTATAAAGCTAAGCTATTACCATCATATCATGATCGACTTTCTCATTTTAGAGTACTTGACCTTAGAGACAGAAGATTTTTACTAGATCTTATGTTTCTCGCAAAAGTTGTCCAGGGTGCTATTGATTGTCCTACAATTCTTGAAAAGTTGAACTTTAATGCTCCCTCTAGATCAGTGCGTCAAAGTCGGTTTGTTCCATTCTGCATCGCTGGCTTTAGGAGTAACCTAGGTAAGTTTTCAACCTTGAATCGGTTACAATTTCAGTTTAATAAAATGAGCAAACTTATGGACATAGATCTATTTTACGATTTCGCTGGAACAATCAAAAAGAAAGTTGTTACCTCTCTATCTGTCGCTGAACCCTAACAGGTCTCCTATATTGGTGTTTTCAAGGTTGTAGGTATATAACGCAAAATTTAATAAACCGCGGTCCACGTTGCTCATATTTCCTACATATTTAAACATTTAATATTTTATTATATACCTTTATTATTTATTATTATATACCTACTTAACATCGTTTTTCCAAAATATATATTTAAAATACTTTAAGTAATTTAAACAATAATGTACGTTAAATAATATGTTAAACGAAGTTGTCTACATTTCTTGTCGTGGTAACCTTTAATTAAGGCTGCACTTAGAAAGAAAAACTATTTAAGCTATAAGATGCTATAACTTTGTTAGTGTAAGTCTTGTTGGTTGTCCTAAATAAATAAATAAAATAAAATAAAATAAAAATAACATACAACCAAAACCCAACCTGTGTTAGTCTGGCTTGCAACTGCGACTCTGCAACAGTAGAAAGTTCGGCTACATGGAGTAGTAAACAACAATTTTTTGAAAAAATGAGGGGAATAACTACTGCTGCAGAGCCCCAGGTTCTAAAATCCAAATGTGTAAAATATATAAGAGTAGAATAGTAAGAATATGTACTTCGTATATTTGAGAATATACCACACTACATGTAAAAAATTAGCAGAATAAGTATAGTATAAGTGATACCATAAAAGGCGGGCTAGACCAAATAGAAATATAAGTACAGAAACAATTAGAAACAATGTGTAAAAAACAAGTATAGAAACAGAAACGAGTATAGAAACAATGTGTAAAAAGTTATATATAATCTGTATAAAGAGGCATTATAAAAAAAAAAAAAAAAAAATATATATACATGACGGATCACGGTCAATAGTATGGACTCATGTGGTCAATAGTACGGACTCATGACGATGAAAACGGAAGTGGGAGTGCGCCCTCTGGTGGGGCGTGCTGACAGAGTCTCGACGGCACGACTCGGGCCGAGTGGCGGCCATTCTTGGCGCGACCGCCGCCGAGGAGTGACGCGTCTTGAAACTGTCTCCACATTTCGTTTGTTTACGTTTGAAGTTCGTTAATAGAAAGTGTTATTTACGTTTAAAAATAAAGTAATTTTAAAATCACCTTTGAAATAAGAAAGTAAATTACCTCAACTGCCTACATTTGTAATACCGCTCTGAATTCTAGTGAAATTATAAGTGATGTGCAAAAATGAAATGGAATAAATACAGTGGAGTAAATGTGAACCTTTTCTTTAATTTATCTGGACGAATACGACCTAATACTGATATCACCACCCTGATGACAATGATACTGATACACCCCTTTCCTTCACGCGACGACATCAGAAGCGGTGATGACGAACGCAACGCCCAAGAGATGGTATGATGAGAAGCAACAAAGAAAATGCAGATACGCTACGTGAAAGCGTAATAATAAAAGAAAGGTGATTACTCGATCCAGTTGAGTTGCCTACATTAAAATGTAAAATGATTTAACATGTTCAAAGCGCAGCCAAGAGTCCAAACACCCCGAGATATAAGACAAAGACTTCGTCAGAAAGATTGGGGGATTCATAAAGTAAACAGCAGATTATCTGTACCAAATGGGTCATGGTCAAGGCAGACCCCGGGCCTTCGAGAGCACCACTGGGATATCGACAACATTATTAAAAATCTAGTGAAACTTACTATGGACGGCACTTTGGTATGGCTTCTTTGTTTTTGTTAAATTTAATTTAGATTACTCATGTAAAATATTTTCCTTTTTAAATTTAAAATTGAGTTAGTTAAATAATTTGCGTAGTTCTAAATTAGCCAGCTAAAGTTTATTCAATGACTTTAAAGTAAACGCTTACATTTAGATTCATTTAGCAGTGTGGTTTGACACCACAAGTAAACTAATTGCTTAGATTTCTGCAGATTAAATAAAATCAAACAAATAAAAACGGTGTATATTAATTTTTTATTTTTGTTTTACTAATACAATGATTTTCTTCTATTGCATAACAATGGTGCACAACGGTTCGCTTCACCTACGAGAACAACATTGGAATGCAACGCTGGACTGGTAGCCTCAACGTGATTGTTTCAACATGGGACGATGGTAGACAATCTGCGAGTGTACATGACTGAGAAATGATGTGATATTAACAGTTCCTCTCTATCTGGTGAGTCCTATACATAATTATTATTTAGTAAAAACCTGTGCTGAAAAGGCTCCCTAGCGGATTTTAGGAGTTATTTACTTTGACAATTAAGAAAAGTATTCTGACAGAAACACTATTGATACTCTTAGTAGAGAGAATGGCAGGTTTATTTGTATCTTTAGTGAAACTACAAATAGAAAGAATGTAAACAAAACATAAACAACGTCAGTTACGTCAGTGTTACAATTTGTTGGTAAAAATGTCAAAAACTACTGCTAAGTTTAAAAATGTTAGCTTTTGCGGGTACCTATGTCAATTAATGTAGGCTGTCTAATAGAAAGTTACTAAGAAAAAAAATCACTCCACAAAAATAGTAAGAATTATGTTAAATCCGTCCCAATGTCAAACAGTGTTTATAGTAAAAAAAGTGTTATTTAATCTAAGATTATTTTACCATCTTGAAACATGGTGCGCTATGATTTTACGTATTACCAACATCACGTCAGTTATCAGAAAACAAGAATAAGAAATACTTGGAAAGCATAGTGCTATTATTTTTATAAATTGAGTACGTAAGCATAGTTATGGTGGTGCTGCTGCTGACTGACTTCTTCTTCTTGATCGTTGCCTCACTGCTGAGGATCCTGACATCTTCAGAAAACTGCATGTCTCCATCGGTTTCGATGAATCGTTCGGATATTTGGTCCACCCATCTCTTCGGACTTCGGCCTCTGGGTCTCTTGCCTTTGACTTTTCCCGTCACCATAAGTCGTTCCAGATTGCTGATTAAGTAAATATTTTATAATAACAGTGTGGCAGGGATGCCGTAGCAGTGAGTTTGTGGAACAATTAGCTGGTGTACTTTAGGATGTTGTCTTAGAGATAGGATAGGCTTCACATAGGCTTCGAATGTGCAAATTCAATAACGACCCCGCGATCTCCGCGATTTCTATGCGAGCGGGAGGGTGCAAACATGTATCGAGAGAAAAAAGAAGAGAAAAATTATTTGCGTGTTTGTTTACATTTAACAGGAGAAATTCGAACGAAATTTTCCATATTTCAGTATAATGTTTGTTATTGTGGTCGTAGTTTCCCAATGTTGTAGAATATAGAGATAAGATATCCGCGGTAAAAATGGGATCACCGATATACGTTTCTTTTAATACTACAAAAAAAAGGTAGTTTGGTTAGTAACGTAATTTTATATTAGTATCAAGTTATTAAACGAAAAAAAAAAAAGTAAACACGAGTAAGTGAACTGATTGACGGTAGATAATTTCGAATTATGTTTTGAGTAACTAAAGATAAACCTGTGACTTAGTTCGACCGAAAACCATGTGTACTAAGTCAATGTGACTTAGTTTGACCTGGATAAAGACTTTGTTAGACGGATCAATCTAAGACGCTAACCCAATACGTGACGACTATCGAGCCGAGGTTTTTATGAGATTTATGTGATCGTTTTGTTTTCTCAAAATTTGTTGCATCATCGGATGAAGGTGATCGTGTTTTATCAGTGATGGTGGGCTAATGGAGCCTATGGGAGAGTTTTATGGTTGCTTACCGGCCTGATGGAGGCTATGGGAGCGTGGCTAATAGCAAGTAGTTGTTTTAAGCTTTGTGAGAAAGTGTTGAACGATAACGATGATGAGAAAGTCCAGATATTTTGGTGATAGTTCAATAGCCGGTTTTATAAATTATTTTTAGCTTCGAGTACTGAAATTTCCTTGATTACTGATATAAAGTAACTATTTTGAGTTCTGTTGTTGTGCCAGTAAGATGAGACAGTGTAAGCAATGGTGAGATTTCATATCCTTCTGCCAGTACAAGTTTTTAAGTACCTGAATTGTTGTTGAGGTCAAACATCCAGATTTATTTGGCTGACTTGGAGTGACCCGGGAGTCATGTGTGTGACTCATTGGGCTAAGAGCCCCGAAAGTCTCGGATGTTGTGGCTGTAGATAGCAAATTTTATTTTGTAATTTTTTTAGAAGGCGGCTTGATATGGGATGCCTTCGTTATTACAAACATTGTTAAATGGTTTCAAAATGGGAGCTTAAACGTAACGTAAAGTCTAGATAGAGTATACTCGTTCGAACAGTTAAAATCGATGAAGATGATTATTGCTTGTTTAGTTTCGGTGTGGCAACAAATGGACTATTGTTACCTATAACTGGCGTATCAAATAGACGTGAGAGCTTCTTATTATTAAACTTCTGATTTAGTTTTGATATTGGGCAGAAGAAATAATGTTTATTTTTATTTTATTTTATTTTGTTGTTTTTGTAGAGATGACACCGTAAACAGTTGTTCGGATCTGTGACGATTACTTGTTGTGTAACTCGTAGACCGTTATTGACCGGGTTATGATAGCAGATAGACTGTTACCTATCACTGACTTAGTACAGATTTGGTCGAAGGATTGACCACGAGCTGAGAATCTATAGACAGCTTCTATTTATTTGTCCCGCCTGTGTGGCTCCCGTCTGTGTGGCTCCCGCCTGTGTGGCTCCCGCCTGTGTGGCTCCCGTCTGTGTGGCTCCCGCCTGTGTGGCTCCCGCCTGTGTGGCTCCCGCCTGTGTGGCTCCCGCTTGTGTGGCTCCCGCTTGTGTAGCTCCCGCCTGTGTGGCTCCCGCCTGTGTGGCTCCCGCCTGTGTGGCATCCCGCCTGTTTGGCATTTCGCCTGTGTGGCATAGTCTGTGTGACATTAAGTCTGTGTGGTATTTAGCCTGTGAGGCATTCTACCTGTATGGCATTTCGCCGGTGTGGCATTTTTATGTGTGGCATTTTGCCTCTGTGAAATTTACCCGTGTGTGACATTTTACCTGTATCGTGCTTTGGTAGACGTGACACAGGATATATGATGAATAAACTCATAGTTTGACGATTAGAGTGGCACTGACCAGAGTGACACCCAACCTGTGTGGCACCTAGTCTGTGTGGTATTTCGCTTGTGTGCAGGTCCAGTTGCGTGGCGGCCTGGTTGCGTGGCGGCCTGATGGCGTGGCGGCCCGACTGATGGCGTCCGTCGTGTGGTGGTTCGTCGCCTGTGTGTCATTTCTCTTGTATGGTAACATTACTTATTCTTTTTAAATTAGGATGGCGCTGACGGATGACCAAAAATCATATGGCATTTAATGAAGGAGTGTTTCAATCCCACTCGAAGTAACATTGGGTCTTTTGCTGAGTACTGATAATTTGATGTAGGTATGTCACATATTTGTAGTGAATCGAAGTACCTACAGTAATGGACGTCGGGGACGATACGCGAGCTCTGTGATTGGGGCTTGTTTCCCACTCAACAAGAGCATCAAGGGGAAAACACTGGTGACGATGATTAAACCTTCTTCATTGGTGGTAATTGTGATACGGTTTATGAACCGTCTGGTGTTATACCTTGTCACGCCTCTCTAATGAACTGAAGTCGTAGCTGAATTTATGTCGGCAACTTATAAAGAATAATTGATGTACAAGATGATGTTGTTATCTCTCAATCTACAGAAGTTTAGTATGATAAATGATAATGGACGTATGTTTTATGTGAAGAATTGGTGGGTTAATGCAGTCGTGATAGATCCAATCACATGATTCATAAGACTTATTTGGGTGATGTGTTGTGGTCAGAAGTGACCGAGCGAATATAGTACTGTGCTATGGTTTTCATGTTTCAGATTACACACGAGGACGTGTGTACAGCAGGACGGCCGTGACGGATCACGGTCAATAGTATGGACTCATGTGGTCAATAGTACGGACTCATGACGATGAAAACGGAAGTGGGAGTGCGCCCTCTGGTGGGGCGTGCTGACAGAGTCTCGACGGCACGACTCGGGCCGAGAGTCTTGAAACTGTCTCCACATTTCGTTTGTTTACGTTTGAAGTTCGTTAATAGAAAGTGTTATTTACGTTTAAAAATAAAGTAATTTTAAAATCACCTTTGAAATAAGAAAGTAAATTACCTCAACTGCCTACATTTGTAATACCGCTCTGAATTCTAGTGAAATTATAAGTGATGTGCAAAAATGAAATGGAATAAATACAGTGGAGTAAATGTGAACCTTTTCTTTAATTTATCTGGACGAATACGACCTAATACTGATATCACCACCCTGATGACAATGATACTGATACACCCCTTTCCTTCACGCGACGACATACATATATAAGTAAATTAACTTAATAACAAAGACCCGGCGACATCTATGAGGCTGGGGTGAACAGCTGAGACCTTAATAATTAAGGCCTCAATTAAAAAAAAAAAAAAAAAACCTAACCTAACCTAACCTAACCATATAACCTAAGCAAGTCACTATGCGAGCACCATGTAACGTAGTTATAGTTATTAGTTGTCACACAAGAGAAAAAAAAAGGAAAATACATTTAAACAAAAAAAAAAAAAAAAAAACCTAGCTATAAGAAATTATGTACTTAAGTAAATGTAGAATAGCATAATGTATAGAAAAAATTTTCAAATTTTTCAAAAATTTTCAAATATTTCTAAAATTTCCAAACTTTTCCAAATTTTCCTGACCTAACCTAACCTAACCTAACAAATTTTTTCAAATTTTTTCCAAATTTTCCAAATTTCCTGACCTCACCTAACCTAACCTAACAAATTTTCCAAATATTTCTAAAATTTCCAAACCTTTCCAAATTTTCCTGACCTAACCTAACCTAACCTAACAAATTTTTTCAAATTTTTTCCAAATTTCTAAATTTTCCAAATATTTTCCAAATTTTCCTTACCTAACCTAACCTAACCTAACCTAACCCAACCTAACCTAACCAAAACTGAGAACCG